>CM029021.1:71546772-71886771 GCA_016801055.1 Panax notoginseng | reverse complement strand
TAATGTCTGATGAAGTCAAAAGCCAATTCATTCGGCTAGACTTATGCTATGTTGGATTTCTTATAATCTATCAAGTATTGACGAGGATTTACTAAACTAATATTGTTGTGGTTTTCAAAAGGAGACTGAGTATGCTAAATTATTTTGTCGTCAAACGACAGGCACGTGAGGTATGTCGTGCTCGTAAGCTATGTCGGACTTACGGACTTAGTACCGGGACGTCCTTTTCAAAAGAACTTATGAGATGCTCATGGTCTTGGACCAGAATTAATGTTTTACTGAATATTATTCTTGTAAAACGTTTTGAATGAAAAAAGTGCTATTTTGAATTATCGATAGTACTTCATAACTATTGTTCAGTTATTGAAGATATACGATTCCTATGTTTCAAGCTGCTAGCTTTATTAGAATTGTTGCACTTGCTGAGCTAGTTAGGCTCACTCTTATTTGAACCATATGAACACAGCTAAGATTGATCAGACTGAAGGCTCCGGCAAGGATAAGGGCAAAGCGAAGACGAACCCGTAGAGTACTTATGTAATAGTATAGGGTGAATGATTATAATATATTTGATATTATGACAAGAACAAATGTATTGGTTATCGAGAACATGGGGAAATGTTAATATTATTTTGATTATATAGAAGACATATTCGTTTTGTTGAGACTTTTCAATGGAATGTATGTGTGAATGGTAGTACCGTGTTGCACCATCTGTCGGGTTGGAAGATACCCAGATTTGGGGGCGTCACATGTTGGTATCAAAGCATTAGGTTATAAAACTTAAGGGGGGATTTAAACCTTAAGTTATAACCTTAAGAAAAGTCAAAGAAATAAAAGATGGAAATTAACCTTATAAAAATGCATTATATATGTTATGTATTTTATTATTCTATTGACGTGTACTAATCAAACTTTTTGTGTTGTTGTAGATGTCAAGAGAAAATAGAGACGTATAGGTAGTCAGTGAAGGGTCGACGAATCAGATAGAGATCATACCAAACCCCATAGCAGCAGAGCCTGAGATAGTAGTTGTTGAGTCTGGAGACTCAAAGGGCCAAGACTATATGTCCGTGTTTGACAGAATGTTGGAGGAAGAGGTGGAGGCAGTGTCCTTCAACCCGGTAGCTATAGCAGCAGAGATGGCTCCGGGGGAGTCAATGATGTCCCTTTTCATGACAGTGCTGGATAGAAACATTCACTACTGTCAGGAGGTTAAGGAGCTGAAAGCAGAGCTCCAGGCAGTGATAGAAGACAAGACGGACGTGGTGTCCATGTGGGAGCAGGAGCATGATGAGAGGATTTTGGCTAAGGACAAAGTCCACGAGTTGAAACAGGAGGTCTTTGAGCTCAGAAGTGAGCTAAAGACCAAGAAACAAAAGATAAGGAGAATGTCCTATATCTATAGGAGTTCTCATGCGGACTTCCAGCTGCAGGTAGCTGGTTATCCCTTAGAAGCAGGGCAGACGCGGCATACTATCAGCCGTGATATTATTGCCGGTCATGCCAAAACGGATTTTGAGAATGCCTTAAGGCAGATGTGATCTAGTAGTGGCTAGAGTAGTTAGATATGTAAATATTTTATATCTAGTAGTGGCGTAAAATCCTCTTTTGTATATCAAAGGGTAGTCTTTTATAAATCCCAATTTTTAAAAAGTAATTGCGAGAAAGTAATGTAATCAACTTAGACTGTGTAATGTAACTGATGTAGTATTATACTACAATGAATTAATATAAGTTTTCTTTTTCAAAAAATGTTGAGTAATAAGTTATTGTTTAAAATTGAATAATAACTAACTAACAGGAAATGAATAATAACGAAGTGTGTTGTTTATTGTAATAGCAAAATGTCGCCAAGAAGAGTACCACGTAATCAAGGCGGGAACGTAAATAAACCAGAGGGAGGTCCGGTTAACCCCATGCAGAAGTTTGTAAACCTTTTAACCGCAACATTTAATAGAACCGGGGATAACATCCCCGTAAATCCTGGAGTAGTTCGAGCTACTACGTTTAAGGATTTTAAAAGCGTGGGTCCGCCGGAGTTCAAAGGAACTACGAACCCTATCGAGGCCTATGAAAATAATATGCACACAAGCCAATCATGTTTGATGATAAAGCATATAGTTTGTAACAATCTTATTCATTTATTAATAAAAAGTTTTAATTTATTAAAGGCTTTTAATTATCTACATGATGCTAGTTTATAATATGTGATAAACCCATAGTTTTAAGCAATGCTTTTAGAATAATGATGATGATCATTCTAATGAGATCTAAATTTTTAGAAAGCTTAAAACTAAAATAGTTCCCAATCGTTGGATTACTAAATTGGGGATTAGTGAATCCGAATAGATTGGTACATACGTTGCTTGCTCATTGGATGAGGATGATTGATCTCATGATCATTTGTGTGGAGACACTAAAGCAAGTATGTAGGTGCTTATTAGAGAATAAGTTCACTGAACGTGGCTCGCTAAGGAATACCTAATGGAGTTTTACTTACCTGTCAATAGGAATTCCTGTAGTGATAGTAGTACAAATGATCCTTGGACTTGAGATCATCATAATATCTTATGTATGATGAGTTATACTTTGACTTATTCCTTAAGACCCTTAGGGTATATCAAAGGGTATGCTTGGGTATAATAAGTAATACATGGAGATAATGTATGATCAATAAAGAATCTACCGCTTCTAGTAAAAGAAGAGAAATGTCCTATGTGATTCGATAAATGACAACCTAGTAGTCCTTGGCCAAGGCAGAATGAAAGTAGAAATGAGTTTCTAATTTGTATTATTTGGTGTTGTACATTTAAGAGTCGAAATACATATAATTAAATAAAATAAGACTTGACAGTAATTCCATGTCTTATATTTAATTGGGACATTGTATGGTGGAAGGATTGAATTGTACGGTAACTATTTACTCAAAGGTTCTTTTATGATTAATGTTGAAATCTATATTATCTGGAAAGTCGTTGATCGCTAGGGAGACTTATTCCTATTGTAGAATAAATATTATTTATTTAAATAAATAAATTGTTTAATTTATTTATTTAAATAAGATTAGAATTATTTTAATTGATTTATTCACAACCGGTTTAATATGAAAAACCTAAAGGGTCACACCATAAAAAGAAGAATAATTATTTAAGAAGTTAATGGTATAATCGTAATAATATGTTAAGTACATTTAATTTAATCGATGGTGATAGAATAAATTAAATAGCTTAATATTTATTATTTAGTATTTTAGAAATATTAAATATAAATTAATAAGAGGAGTCTTATTAATATTATTACAATTATTATTATTTTAATTTTTAAAAGAGTTTAGGAATTAATTTAATATAAGTACTCTCATTTATTCATAATAGGATTTGGAGGGAAAATTAGTTAAAGGAGTTTAATTAATTATCCCTAATAAGATTAGGGAGCCCATTTAATTAAAAGAATTTAATTAAATAAATAATACCTTATTTTTAATTAAATAGGGTTACCTGATATCTTTATAAGGGGAGTCTTATATCAGATATCAATATACGCAATTCCAATAGTTGGAGAGTACGTTCTTTTTCTATAGAGATAGAAAATTAGGGTTTAGCCAACCACCCTTCTTCTTGAATATTTATTCTTACTTGGTGGATCACCTCTAGAGGCCAAACACTTGGGTGGCTAACGTTGATCAAAGGAAGGAACCAAACCCGATGGATTCAAGTTGAACGCGAAAAGGATTGGAGGTGAACTTGTACCTGAGAAAGCTCGAATCTTCAAGGGTATGATTCTTGTTCTTTATATCTTTTCGTTTAATTAATAATTGTGCATAAAGGATGATCCGGGTATATGGTTTGTAAAATTTAAACTATATTTTTTACACGTTTCTGCTTATTTTGTGCAATTTGATTGCGTTCATGAATATTACAAACCTAACAGTGGTATCAGAGCCAAACCTTTATGCGAATTATTAATTATTTTAATTTGATATGTATATTGATATGTGTTTAGAACAATTTAATTGGACATAATTTTATTATATAAAATTTAATAAAAAAATGACGAAATCCTGCAGCTTCGCAATCATGGTGCATCAAAGGTGATACCTTTTAAAAGTTAGTTACATGTGATTTTTTTAAGTTACAAGTAGTATTTTAAAAGGTTACAGAATTTTTTTTGAACATATCCTATTATATTATAAATATATAGCTATATCCTAGTATCTTGATTCAAGGAGACATGATTTCTATTCACGTGGTGACCCACGTGAATATATTATATATATATATATATATATATATATATATATATATATAATATTTTTTAATTATTATATAATTAAAATAAAAATTTATTTTAATCTTAAAATAAAAGGTTTATTTTAATATTAAAATAAAAGAGTTTATTTTAATTTTAAAATTAAATTTCATGCTAACTAATTAGAGTTAGAATTTGATTCCATGATAACTAATTAGAGTTGAAATTGGATTTCATGTTTTCTTAAATAAAGGAGTTTATTTAGATATGAAATAAGATTTCATACTATTCATAAATAAAGGAGTTTGTTTGTGAATAGAAAAGTGAATCCATGTTTCCTTAAATAAAGGAGTTTATTTAGATATGAAATAAGATTTCATATTATTCAAAATAAAGGAGTTTATTTGTGAATAGGAAAGAAAATCTGTGTTTCCTTTAATAAAGGAGTTTTTTTTCTCTTGGAATTGGATTCCATAATTAATTAAAATAAAGGAGTTTATTTTGATTAAAAATTTTGATTAAAATAAAATATTTTATTTTATTCAAAATTGGATAAATTAAAATAAAAGAGGTTTATTTTGATTTAAATTTGGATTAAAATAAAGGAGTTTATTTTGATTCAGAATTAGATTTTATACTAACTAAATTTGCCCATTAAATGATATCAATATATATATTGAATAGTTATTATTCATGAGATGAATGTTATTTATTGATGCATATGTAGATGTGTATGATAATAAATGAGATTGATTATGGACTATTGACCAATGTGATTGAATTTTATTTTAGTTGGATGCATGAATGTATGAGTTTTATTAAATGGGGTCTGCGTACCTCGTTTTCTCTAATTTTTTCTTAATATAAAATCTAACTCCCTCCTATGTACTTCCCCTTGACTGCTGATGAATGTTTCTATTTATTTTAAAATAATTTTGTAATAGGAATAGTTAGAATTAATTTTGAAGAATTGGAGATCAAGGAGTAAGGAGCGTTTGAAGACCCGTTTGTAATGGAATCCGGGTTTAAATGTAATAGTTATATTTAAATTTAATTCTTGCACCTTAGGTTTGACCTCTTGGTTAACTTGGTGGCTCTAGTGAACCAAACTAGAATAAAGTCCATAATCAATCTGGGTAAAATATAGTATTCTATATGTGCATGCTTATACTATATATATATATATATATATATATATATATATATATATATATATATATATTATATTATGCAAACATGCTTCACATGTTTATTAATATGATGTGTATTTTATATATATATGTGCATGCGCGCTAAACAAGATGAGACAAATTAATTACATGAAAACCCCTCAAATATTTTATATTAAGTCCTAAGCGTTCAAAGATATTTGGAATATCGAACGTCGCCTTATAGCATGATAAAATAATAGAGTATCAATTAATTATTATAAGTTTGTTGTGTCACCACAAGGCTTATCATAATTCTTTGAGATGTTAATTTTATCACATTTGATGCTTATAAAGAAAATTGAACAATATTGTTTTGTTGTGTCACCACAAGGATAATATTTTTCTTTTTTGAATATATGGAGTGCTAGGTTGGACTTAACTTATATCATTTTAGTTCGGATGTGCACACACTTGACCATTATGATCTAAGAGGCAAAATACAAGGAGTTGTATAGTTGATATAATTGACAAGAGTTGTCTACCTATTTATTTATATATAGTTTGTTGTGTCACCACAAGGCTATATACATTTGAAATGAGATCCTTAGTCTCACTAACATATCTTTAATTAGATATTGCCGAACTATATATGTTGAGGGTATTATAGTTTGAAAAAAATAGTGGGAGATACCAATTTAAAACAAGACCTAATTTATTTTGGTAATTAATAAAAGTATGTATACTAAAATGTTGTTAAGAATAAATTCATTTACAAAATTTTACAATGTCTAAAATTACTATCACTGCGTAGCATATTAGATGCTAAATTAATCAGACCGAATTAAACGATTTGGTTAAGGAATTTGAAAATAGTTCTCATGGCTAAAAAAAACTATCTTATGTCCTTAATACGCCTATCCTTGCAATGGTTGCAGACAATGTCTCTGAGGAAGAGATTGCTACTTTTAGAAAGTGGCAAGATGATGCACAGTTGGCTCAATGCATCATTCTCGCATCCATGAGTAACGTGCTTCAGCGTCAGCATGAAACTATGGATGCTCCTACTATATTCCTACACATCAAGTAGTTGATGGTGAGGAAAGTAGGACTGATAGATATCAGATATCTAAGGAGCTCTTCCGATCTAGAATGACCGATGACACTACAGTATAGACAAAAGTCCTTAACATTATCAATTTGATTGATCAATTAGGACAATAGGTTTTGTCATGGATGGAGAGTTGAGCCAAGATTTGATCTTACACTCACTCCCGGACTCCTTTCATAATTGTTGTGATTTTTTCATATGAACAAGCTAGATATCAGCTTCGCTGATTTGCTTAACATATTGAAAATGCTGAGTCACTTTTCACCAAGAAAGACCAAGTCTTACTAGTAGGGGCCAAATGATCTTCTGAAAAGAAGAACAATTTTAAGAAGGTAAATAATAAAGGCAAAAATAAAGGATAATAAGAACAAAACTGATACGAATAGCAAAGGAGTTTGCTTCCACTACAATAAGCCTGAACACTGGAAAATAAACTACGGGAAGTATCTTGTAGAGGCTAACCAGCAGAAGCTTAGTGAAGCTTCGGTTACAAATATTATTTTGTTCATGATTTAAAATAATTTTTTTTAAGTCAAGGTTCTACTTGGGTATTGGATACCGACTTTGGTTATCATAAATATAGATTTATGAAGGGACCAAGTAGAAGTAGAAAGCTAAACAAAGATAAGTAGTCCTATGTCAAAAATGAAGTAAAGGTTGCTACATTAGCCATATGAACTTATTATTTAGCATTGCCTACGGGCAAGTCTATTAAGTCAATAAGTTGTTATTGTATTCCAGTTCTCGTTAGAAATATTATTTTCATTTTGTTGTTGGACAATGAAATCTTTGGTATTATATTTAAGAATAATTATTGTTCTATTTATAATAACAATGTTTTGTATAGAACTGGAATATTACTTAATAGATTTTGTATACTTGACTTACGTGAAAAATTATTTTGTAAATTGAACAAACTAGTATAAGGAAAGGAGATTATCATTCAAAGAGTTGAATATTTGTATTTGATGAAATGCAAGTATGAATTATTTGAAAGGTTCAAAGAATTCAGAAGTGAAACAAATTGGCAAAGTATTAAGATTCTTTTATTAGATCAAGGAATAAATACTTGTGCAATATGTTTCTAGATCATCTTAAATGGTTTTCTCATAATGGACGCCTCCTGATACGCAATAATTAATTGATGTATCTTAATAGAAAAATCGTACCTTGTTGGACATGGTGCGGTCCATAATGATTTTACCAATATTCCAGTATGCTTTTGGGGTCATGTCCTAGAAATGGCTTCATATCTACGAAAAAGGTAACCTCAAAATCCGGTCCCAAAACTCCATAAAAGTTATGGACAGGGAGAATTTTTAATCTTAAGTATGTTAAGATAAGGGGTTGTCCAACTTATGTGAAAAGGTTTCAAAGGATAAGCTTGGGACAAGATTTGACAAGTGTCGATTTGTGGGACATCCTAAAGTAAGTTTAGGGTATATGTTCTATAATCCTACTTAGCAAAAGGTGTTTGTAGTGAAACACGCTGCCTTCTAAGATAAAGCTGTTTATCATTGAAGGGGCTAGTGGGAGGATAATAGATCATGAAGAGTTCAAGAACCACAAAGCACTATAAGTCAAATAAGAGGAACCTGTAGATAGAACTATTGTACCACAACCGAATCGTAAATCTAGAATAGTACCGAAGATACCTAGGAGGTATGGATTAATCATAGATGATGATGATGAGATACACATCATAGAAGATGATGATCCAGTTACATACGATGAAGTAAGAGTTGTAGACACTTAGATAAATGGATTAAAAAAAGCTTCTCAAAAATGGAGCATTCATTTTGATGAAACAAATCAAAAGAGTTTGATTTTATCACAAATAAGAATGAACCTAGTGTGTACAAAAGGGTCAGTGGGAGCGCTGTGACATTCCTAATATTATATGTTGATATACTATGGATGAGGAATGACATATTAATGCTACAATCAGTAAAGAGAAAGTTGTCTAAATATTCCTCCATGAATGATTTGGGAAGAGTATCTTAATTGGGGATACAAATCTATATAAATAAATTTAAAAGGATGCTCAACTTACCCCAAGAAACGTATATTCATTTGATACTAAAGTCGTTTAGCATGGCAAACTCCATCGAAATTCTCATGTTGATGAGCCCTGGAGTGTATCTCTCTTAATAGTCCCAATAAACTCATAAAAGAGAGATAGTGATAATCATGTATACAATGAAATATACGAGACCTAATGATGATCAGTCATATTCTGGAGAAGATTACTTTACAGTGGTTTGGAAAGGTTCCAAACAGCAAAGAGTTGTTGGTTTAGTGATAAAGACAAAGTATATAGCTGTAAATGAAGCTGCAAGTTGATTGTTTGGATGAAAAATTCATTACAGAACTAAGAATAGTTCCTAAGTCTCATCTTGGATCTAAACATGTGTTGTGGCACTTTCATTTGATTATAAGAATCATTGAAAGATGAAAAATCACTATAGAGATAGTGGACTCTCAAGAACAACATTACATATCCATTAACTAAAAACTTATCCAATAGCAGGATAATCGTCACTTAAAGAAGAAGGGTATGAGAAACCCTGACGATTGGCTTTAGTGCAAGTGGGAGATTGAAAGTAGTATGCACACAAGCCAACCATGTTTGATGATAAAGCATATACTTTGTAACAATCTTATTTATTTATTAATAAAAAGTATTAATTTATTAAAGGCTTTTAATTATCTATATGATGCTGGTTTATAATATGTGATAAATCCATAGTTTTAAGCAATGCTTTTAGAATAATGATGATGATCATTCTAATGAGATCTAAATTCTTAGAAAGCTTAAAACTAAAATAGTTCCCAATCGTTGGATTACTAAATTGGGGATTAGTGAATTCGGATAGATTGGTACATACGTTGCTTGCTCATTGGATGAGGATGATTGATCTCATGATCATTTGTGTGGAGACACTAAAACAAGTATGTAGGTGCTTATTAGAGAATAAGTTCACTAAACATGGCTCGCTAAGGAATACCTAATGGAGTTTTACTTACCTGTCAATAGGAATTCCTGTAGTGATAGTAGTACAAATGATCTTTGGACTTGAGATCATCATAGTATCTTATGTATGGTGAGTTATACTTTGACTTATTCCTTATGACCCTTAGGGTATATCAAAGGGTATGCTTGAGTATAATAAGTAATACATAGAGATAATGTATGATCAATAAAGAATCTACCGCTTCTAGTAAAAGAAGAGAAATATCCTACGTGATTCGATAAATGACAACCTAGTAGTCCTTGGCTAAGGCAGAATAAAATTAGAAAGGAGTTTCTAATTTGTATTATTTAGTGTTGTGCATTTAAGGGTCGAAATACATATAATTAAATAAAATAAGACTTGACAGTAATTCCATGTCTTATATTTAATTGAGACATTGTATGGTGGAATGATTAAATTGTACGGTAACTATTTACTCAAAGGTTATTTTATGATTAATGTTGAAATCTATATTATCTAGAAAGTCGTTGATCGCTAGGGAGGCTTATCCCTATTGTAGAATAAATATTATTTATTTAAATAAATTAATTATTTAATTTATTTATTTAAATAAGATTAGAATTGTTCTAATTGATTTATTCACAACCGGTTTAATATGGAGAACCTAAAGGGTCACACCATAAAAGGAAGAATAATTATTTAAGAAGTTAATGGCATAATCATAATAATATCTTAAGTATATTTAATTTAATCTATGGTGATAGAATAAATTAAATAGCTTAATATTTATTATTTAATATTTTAGAAATATTAAAAATAAATTAATAAGAGGAGTCTTATTAATATTATTACAATTATTATTATTTTAATTTCTAAAAGAGTTTAGAAATTAATTTAATATAAGTACTTTCATTTATTCCTAATAGGATTTGGAGGGAAAATTAGTTAAATGAGTTTAATTAATTATCCCTAATAAGATTAGGGAGCCCATTTAATTAAAAGAGTTTAATTAAATAAATAAACCTTATTTTTAATTAAATAGGGTTACCTGATATCTTTATAAGGGGAGTCTTATATCAGATATCGATATACGCAATTCCAATAGTTGGAGAGTACGTTCTTTTTCTATAAAAATAGAAAATTAGGGTTTAGCCAACCACCCTTCTTCTTGAATATTTATTCTTCCTTGGTGGATCACCTCTAGAGGCCAAACACTTGGGTGGCTAACATTGATCAAAGGAAGGAACCAAACCCGGTGGATTCAAGTTGAACGCGAAAAGGATTGGAGGTGAACTTGTACCTGTGGAAGCTCGAATCTTCAAGGGTATGATTCTTGTTCTTCATATCTTTTCGTTTAATTAATAATTGTGCATAAAGGATGATTCAGGTATATAGTTTGTAAAATTTAAACTCTAATTTTTACATGTTTCTGCTTATTTTGTGCAATTTGATTGCGTTCTTGAATATTATAAACCTAACAGCCCAAACGTGGGTGAAGGAAATCGAGAAGGCATTTGTCATTGCAAATGTCAACGAGGCCCAAAAGGTTGCCTTTGCAACCTACATGATGAAGGGAGAGGCCAACTTTTGGTTGGACGCTAACTAAGCTAGGGTCGGGATTGAGAATTTAATGTGCGCGAGGTTCAAAGAGATATTTTTCGAGAACTACTTTCCCACGAGCATCCAGGGAAGAATGGAGATGCAGTTTTTAGAATTGAAGCAAGGGGACATGACGGTTCCCCAATACGCCGCCAAGTTTAATGAACTGGCGAGGTTTGCTCCACACCAAGTGGACACCGAGGTTAGAAAGGCGAGACGGTTCGAGCAGGGCTTGAAACCCTAGCTCTATAACTGTATTTTTGTGTTCCAGAGTACTTCATTTGTGACCATTTTAGAAAAGGCAATAATCACCAAAGGTGGTAGTGAGGCTCTGAGCCAATACCACAAAGATAAGAAGAACAAGGGGAATGTGGGTGGTGGAGTGAACGTCGAAGGAGCCAGTGGTAGTGGCGAAGGACAAAAGTGGAAAACGTTCAGCTCTGGGAATACCGGAGTGAAATTAAGAGACCTGAAGAAGTGGATGGAGGCTTGCAAGACCTGTGGGAAGACTCACTTAGGAGTCTGTCTCAAGGGTAAGGCTGTGTGTTATAATTATGGACAGGAGGGCCACATTGCACCTAACTGTCCAAGTCCAAAGAAGAATCATGGATGCTTTGTGTGTGGGTCAACTGACCACATGGCAAAGAACTGCCCAAAGAAGGGGACGGAAGGGAATAAGGGTGCCAATAGTGGTAAGTTAACTATTGGGGGTCCAGCGCAGCCGGTTAGGCTGATGGCCCGAACCTTTAATATGACCGTCCAAGACGCGATGGCCTCAGGGGACGTAGTCGCAGGTATTATTCTGATCAACGACCTAAATGCATACGTGCTGTTTGACTCGGGTGCTACTTGTTCATTTATCGCATGTGATTTTGCTAGACGATTAGGATTACTTCCCGAAAAGTTGCCAATACCTTTAAATGTTAAGGTAGCAAACGAAGAGATAATTCCTGTTGAAGATATTCATAGGAGTTGTTGTGTAGACATACGAGGTTGTAAGTTATCGGTAGATTTGATACCGATAAAGTTAGGAGAATTCGACGTAATTCTCGGAATGGATTGGTTGGTTAATCATGGAGCAATTATAGATTGTCAAAAGAAATGCGTAAATATTAGAAACTTAAGACAACCTCATGTAATATTTTACGGAAATAAATCGCCAGGACGTACGTGTTGTCTTACCATGCACAAACTAGGAAACTATTAAGGAAGGGGTGTGTAGGTTATCTGTGCCATGTTATCGATACCCAGAGAGTGGGAGCGACCATGGAACAAATACCTATAGTGAGTGAATTCATGGATGTATTTTCAAGTGAGTTGCCGGGTCTTCCGCCGGATAGGAAGACCAAGTTCATAATAGTTATTGTGCCAGGAGCGACACCAGTTTCTAAGGCACCGTATCATATGGCGCCAGTGGAGATGAAGGAGTTGATGGTGCAGTTGCAAGAACTGTTGGACAGGAAGTACATACAACCGAGTGTTTCGCCATGGGGAGCACCGGTACTGTTTGTCAAGAAGAAGGACAGATCGTTAAGACTTTGTATCAACTATCGAGAGTTGAACAAGTTAACGATAAAGAATAAGCACCCATTGCCTAGGATCGATGATCTGTTTGATCAATTGAAAGGGGCAAAGTATTTCTAAAATAGATTTGCGGACGGGGTATCATCAGCTGAAGGTTAGGAATGAAGACGTGCCAAAGACAACATTCAGGACTCGTTATGGTCATTACGAGTTTCTGGTGATGTCATTTGGGTTGACTAATGCACCAGCTGCATTTATGGATATGATGAACAGAGTGTTCAAACAATATTTGGACAAGTTCGTCGTGGTGTTTATCGATGATATTCTAGTCTATTCTAAGAAACCAGAAGATTATGCTGAACACCTAAGGATAGTGTTGGAAACACTAAGGAAGGAAAAGTTATATGCGAAGTTCACTAAGTGTGAATTTTCGCTACAGAGGGTACAATTTTTAGGACATGTCGTTGACCATGAGGGAATTTCAGTAGATCCAGCAAAAGTGGAAGCCGTGATGAATTGGGAACAACCGAAAATGCCGACTGAGGTGCGGAGTTTCCTAGGGTTAGCGGGTTACTATCGGAGGTTCATTCAGGACTTTTTGAAGATAGCTACTGTGACAACCCGAAGAATCCGGATTGTCCAGAATTTAGGTTTAAAGAATTAGTTATTAATAAAACTAATTTTTATTAATAATATTAGGTGTGTTTATTAATCGTTCTATAACCTAGGATGATTATAAGTTGGGAGTATTCTAGCTGCGAGCTAGATTGAACGAGTAAGAATTTTCAAGACGAAAATAAAAATTTTTCGGGAACAAAAATATTTTTGGGGAAAAAGACGAAATATGCACTATTCATCCGTTTCTGCTCGGAGATTTATTTTGAAATTTCGAGAAGTTAATGATTACTTATAATTTTGAGACGTGATGTAATATTCAATAATATTTCAGTTATGGCAAAAATGAAGTAATACGAATTTAATGATTTCGTATAATAATTAGGGTTATTATGTGTAAGAAATACGAGTGTAATACAAGTTATTATACGAGTATAGTACGAAGATTATTACGACGTATAATACGAATATCGTACGAACTATATACGAAGAGAATACGAGAATGAGATGCGTAGAATACGATTTAGTCTTAATGGCTAAGTAAGGGATAAGTTAAGTAATAGCTAAGTAAACTTAATAGCTAAGTAAAGTACTTATGCTTAATGGCTAAGTAAAGTGCTTATAAGTAATGAGTAAGCAAACTTAAGGGCTAAGAAAACTTAATGGCTAAGAAGACTTAATGGCTAAGAAGACTTAAAGGCTAAGTTAATGTGGAGACCAAGTTAACTTAGGGCTTAAGCCTTGAATAGTAAGGAGGTTAATGGGGGCGAAATGACCAAATTGCCCTAGCTTTGAATTTTCTATAAATAGGAAGCTCATTTCTTTGTTTTGGGGATTTTGAAAATCCTCCCCACACTTGAGAGAGAGAGAGAGAGAGAGTTCGGATGGGAGGAAAAAGGAGGAGGAAAAGCTAGCCCGTGTACAAACTTTGTCCGATGGGAGAAGATTAAAGAAGAACGGTAATCCGAAACCTAGTCTCTTTTAAATTTTCTTTAAGTTTTTATGTTTAAAAACATAACTTAATAAAGATAATAAGTAGATAAGGTTAGAGATGATTTCATATGGTTGAAATCATAAGAAAATAAAGAAATAAGAATTACAAGTTTATTTTATAAATTTCTTAAGGAAGTATAAGATTCGTAATGAATTAGAATGATCCGAGTTGATTATATGAATAAGTAGGTGAAATAAGTAAGGAATGTTGTTCTATAACATCAAATTCCAATAAAAAGTGAAATCGTAATCCAAAATATCGATTAAAATGAAGAACGAACGAAGAACACGAAGAACACGCGAAAAACACGAAGAACGTTGTTGATGAATAAATTTAAAACCATCGTAGGATAATTGTTGTTGATGGACAAGTTTAAAACCATCGCGTATAAGTTAGTTGCTTATTGATTGGTTAGGAATGGTAGAAACGTTCATGAAGAACAGATTAAACTTAGCTATAACGAAGTTATGGTGAAAATTTTATAAAAGACATACGAGAATTAGAAAGTTAGTAAATGAACCCGAACGTGTAGGGTTTCATAAGGAAGTAAGAGAACATAGAAAACGTGAGTCGTGGACTCAAGAATGAATGAGTTCTGAGTTCGGATGACTGAATTACGGACGAACAAACAAAGAGCGTTAAAAACGTAAAATGAATAAAGGGTGAAGATCAAGCCAATTGAATGACACGTTAACAGATTCAGAATGAAGTTCTATCCAAGGGGTATTGAAGTACGTAAGATAAGGAAGAGAATGGCTTTGGAACAACCTCGTTCCGAGTTATAACGAAGAAGTTATGAGATCGGGAAGTACGCGACTCAAACTTGATTATAGACTTAGAAAAAATTTCAAGAACTAGGGCTTGGCGCTGCGACGCCAGCCATGCCTTATTAGGTGGCGCTATAGCACTAGACCGGGGAGCCGTGTAACAACCCGATATTTTCTACATAAATAAATAAGAAATTTTGAGTATAATTTTTTTTAATTTATTTATATATTAAGGATGAGGATTTGTACAAGATTATGTGTATATGTATTTATGTGGTAAGTAAAAATATATTTATTACATAATTATTTACAAATGAATTTATTTTTTTAAAAATTATTGATTATTAAAAAGTATATACTTATAATAATTAATTTATGGTAGAAATGTTTTATTAATTATTTTCCATGAAAATATATAATCATATATTATTTAAAGTGATTTTTAGGATAATTATAATAATTATTTTATTATATGAATTTTGTTCAGGTTATTAAGTAAATTGTTTTTACTTAATTATAAGGTTAATTATGGCAGATAAAATCCGATATGGAATCCAAACCCTAATTCTGGGTTTTGATCAAGAAATGATAATAATATTATAATGTTATAATATTTTGATTTTTCAGTGCTATAAATATGTACTGTAAAAATGTACTGTTGATGGTTGGTCAATTATGGTATATTGATCAAACCCTAGCATTAATTGATTTAACCCTATTTATCAATTTAAATGGGAAATTTAAGATTATTTAATATGTGTTACGTGTTACTTCGTGTTATGCTAATTAGGAAACCTTAATTATAAATTTAAAACCCTAATCCGAAAACTTAGACCGGAGGTTTGATATGTCAAGAATTGTGTTACAGTGATTAATGTCAAGTATAATAGGTTTTATATCGCTAATTTAAATAAACCTAATTAGTGATTTAAGACCATAACGATTAAAACCCTAAATTTGAAATCGAAACCTTAATCGCGAAATTAAAACTCTAACCGATATTTCCTGGAACCCTAATTGCTAATTTTAAACACTAATTGTTTAAATAGCAAAGTTAATTATGTTATAATACCCTAATGTTCCTGTATAATAAAATTATTAATTTAATCTAATTAATAATTTTAATTTTTCAAATTTTGGAAACTAAATTTAGTTTATAATTTTACAAACCCTAGTTGCTAAATAGTATTTTTGTTTTTTTTCTAAACCTTAGGGTTAAACCCTAAGGGTCAAACCCTAAGAGTTTGCCAAGTTCTATTTTACCATAAAATTTGCAAGCGAAATGACCGAAATACCCCTCTTGGGATTTTCTTTATTATGTAAATTGCAAAGATTGACATGTGGGGAGTGGGTGACCTAATATAACTACTCCATTGACTTAAAACTCCAGCAAATCAGTCCTTATAGCAGCATTACATGTATCTAGCCTTTGTATAAATAGATTGGAGGAGAGAGAAATGTTATTTGTTACTTACATTTTTCACAATACACATCCAAGACCTTCCTCTCTCCAAACCAACGAAATTATCTAGCATTATAGTCCCATTATCAAGCCCCACTAACACCATACCCAAATCAGAAACACAAAATCAAAAATTTGTTCATCAAAGGTATAAACCCTAACCATAATTTTTTTTCAATGATCTGTTGTTAGATCTTGTAATATGTTGTTAAAAGATGTTGTTTATAGTCTACTTTAATGATCTGGGTTGGTATATTATAAGTCCATAACATCTAAATGCTCAAATCAATGATTTTCAAATTTCTGGAAAAATTTCATGTTACGGTCTGACAACGAATGTCAGACCTTGTAGATCCATTTCTGTAATTGGGTTTTGTGTTTTAAAGGTTGATACTTGTAGTATGTTATGTTGTCTGTAATCTGGAACCGATAGATAGCTCAAATCACGCTCAGAATGAAAGTTATGGGCGGTCAAACCTCGTTGACCGGCCATGACTTTCAAAATCTGGAAAAAAAATCCAGAACGGCCCAGACGCCTCTGACAGGTTGTTTGCGGGCTTAGATCTAACTACTTGATGATGATTATGTAATGATCTGTGTATCTAGGTTATACTCTGTTGTTTGGACTACAATATTATAGCACTATATCACTAAAATATTGATCAAGTAGATCTCAGTGGGCGGTCAAACTAGGCCGGACGTTCATGAAATGCATTTTTTGGGTAACCCAGAAAACGCATGATCATGACGTCTGACAAGGTTTGACCGGTCCGGATCTGTTGATTGTGTTGTGATTTTATTGATGTTTTGGGATAGATATACTCTATTACATGCTGGCTACACACCGAACCCTTTATATCACACAAATATTACAAGGATTGCAAGTTGTGGAAGCCCAAATATGGCTTGTCTAACTGTTCTTCATTTCTGGGTAACCCAACAATTGAAGAACAGCTCTGACAGCTTCTTGGAGGGCTTTGATCTCCTTTGTTATGCAGTTTAGGATCATGGTTGTTGTTGGATCGTGTACTCCTGCACTAGTACTACACGATCGGCTCAATATCTAACCCAGAAACACTTTACACCGTGCACGATTAATGGTCAAAGTAGCTAGCCTGGGTTCTGACATGGAATTCTGGGTTTGTATGAAGAACATGAAGAACACCTATAGCGACGGTTCTGTCGCTATAGGTGGCCTTTAGCGACAGTTTTTGCGAAAATTAATTATTTTTATTTAATAATTAGTATTAATTAGTTTTTAATTTTGAAAAATACAAAAATAAATTATTGAAAATTATTTTAAAGTCCGAAAATTATATTTTAATTATTTTGAATATATTTCATAAATATTTAATATTTTTGGAATATTAAAAGTATTTAATTTATTTAATTATAATATTAAATAAATTATTTAAAAATGATTTAAATACATGATAAATCATTAAAAATTATATTATGATATATGAAAATATTTTAAGTTATTTTTAATGACTTTTAATATTTCGTGATAATTTTCATTAATAAATTAATATTAATGATAATTAAGTTTTTTAATAAATGAATTAAATAAATAATGTTAAAATGATTTTATTATTTTAAAAATCATTTTAAATAATAATAAGATATTTAGGAATATTTTAAGTTATAAAATATAACTTTTAATATTTAAAGGTAAAATTCATTAATTAATTATTATTAATGATATTAAAGATATTTAATATTTACATTAAATAAATTAGTTTAAAAATGATATTAATATTTAAAAAATTATTAAAGATATTTTAAGTTATAAAATATAACTTTTAATATTTAAAGGATAATTTCATTAATAATTTGATATTAATGATATTAATTTAAATCTAGTGATATTAAATTTATTTAATAATTATATTAAATAAATAGTTTAAAAATAGTTTTATTAATCATTTAAAAAGGGATATAAATGAATTACAAATATTCTAAGTTATAATTAATAACTTTTAATATTAAATAAATAGTTCATTAATAATTTAATATTAATGGTAATTAGTTTATAATGATTTTTAAATGTTTTAAAAATCATTTAAGGGTAATATAAATATTTTAAAAATATTTTAAGTTATTATTAATGACTTTAATATTTTGGCAATGGTTTCATTAATAGCTTAATATTAATAATGATAGAATTGTTTATTATTAAATCATTTAATAATGATTCTGATATTTCAAAATTATGATAAATGGTTATAATTATTTAAAAATTATTATAAGGCCATGAAAAATAGTGTGACGGGTGTTTAAGATATCCAAATGAATATTGAACTACTGTATAGAGTTTTAGACTCGATATTTACCCGATAGAGCTGTCGGTAGACTGACATGTTTCAAAAATTGATCTGGACTTAGATAGGATGACTGGATAACTGTTTATTTGTGATTCAATGGTGTTAAAGTTATGTGACAATGTGATTAGGAATGTGCTGACTGCAATAAGAAGTATTATATGATATGTTATTCTAATCAGACCAATGATCTATTTAATGATAGGAATTGATAGAAAAGATAAATCTAAGTTGTGTAAGCAGCTGACAAGGCAAGTATCTAAACCTTTGCATTTACTTTATGCAACGGACATGAGTAAGATAATATCTGAATTGTTCATATCCATTGTTCAAATATTTCAACCTTTGTATTTACTTATGCAATGATTCTGTATAAGTAAACTATTAAGCAATAATTGTTGTACAATTTCCTTTATCCTATTAATATTGATCAAGTTATTTATTTTGCTCGTTAATTTCTATAACATGGTTATACCAGTGTCCCCACTTGGATAATCATTATATTTTATCACATGCTGATACATGCTTATAGTTGCCTAGTATGTATACGTTGAAATAAAAGTCGTCTAAGCTATTTGATCCAGCTAGACATAAAATTTAAAGTTGTTGTTGAACAAGATAAAACTTATCCAACCGAATTGTTTTGGTATGGATTCAAGACTGTCATGAACATCCCAATCATGGGAAATTTTTATGCGCTAAGGCGGACAAAGGATGAACGATAATATCGTTCTAGCAATATAGTATTGATCAATACAGGGCATAACGGGCTGATCACCCCCGTGCCCGTAAGTTATGACGGTTTACAGATGAATTTCTGTTTAACCCTTTCGAAAATAGAAAATAATGTTCATAGTCTGTTAATTGATCCTCATTGATAGTCAATATGTAGTTTCTAAAAATTTAAAATAAAAATGATATGTTGTTATTTATTGGTTCGACGGACTTCACAACTGTTGCTTCGTTGTAGAAGTATCATTCCAAGAAAACATTTAATTCATTCAGATAACCATTATTGTTGCTATTACTTGCTGGGCACTCAAATGCTCATCCTTGCTTTAATTTAAATGTTTTCAGCTAAGGGTGAGCAACCCGAAGGATCTGCCAAGAATAAAGGGAAAGGAAAAGTTGCTGAATGACTGTTTATGCTATCTTTTGTAATAATCAAACTTTATTAGGATATGGATGATAAATATTATTATTATCATGTAATGAATGTTGAAGGTTTCGTACTTGGGATTTGGGAAACTCTGATAATATGTAAATTAAATTTGATAAATCTATATTATTGTTATTATTATTAGTATTATTCCGCTCATAGAAATGGTATCGTGAAGCACCGAGTTCGGGTTTCAAGTATCCGAATTTGGGGGCGTCACATTATGGTATCAGAGCTATAGGGTTAGAAACCTTAGGTGGGTTAGACCTTAGGCTATAACCTTAGAACAGAGGGAAACATTGAAAATATAAATAACTCATATAGAGTTTAAAAAGAGATGAATCGGATAAATTCATCGTCAAACCAAATAAAAGATAACCTATACAAAATTATTGTTTGTTATGTGTATATATTACATGCTAATCAGGATAATTTATATGTGTAGATGTCAGGTGAAAAAGGATTAGGATACCCTCGGATCGTAAAGAAGGAGCCAATATCAAAGCCAATAGCTGAAATAAAGGCTCAAAGTGAAAGCAACCTCGATGAGGTGGTGATTGTGGAAAACGTAATACCAGATCTGGAAATGGTGGAATTGACAGATAGTAATTTAGACACTGAAGTTGGAGCTGATCAAGCATTAACCGAAGTGCAGAATCTACGGAACCAGGTTTCCTCTTTAGAAAAGCTGTGGGAAATAGAAAAATTACTAAATAGCCAACTGCGGAAAGCATTAATAGAAACAATGGAAGAACAAGATAAGCTTAAAATCCAAATTGACCAAATTGGAGCTAAAAGCAACAAAGCATGCGCAGCTCCGAGTAAGAAGGGGAAAAGAAAGATGAAAGACCGTGATATAAGAAATCATGATATCAACGAAAGAAAAATTAATCGAATAGAAAGGTGTGCAAATTGTGATAAGAAACATGAAGGTGTATGCAGAAAAGGGGAATATGTTTGCTACAATTGCGGACAGAAGGGACATTTCTCTCCTCATTGTCCCAATCCAACGAAATGCGTCTGTTTTAATTGTGGAATAGGAGGTCATCAGGCGAAAAGTTGTCCAATGAAAAAGAGTAATAAATAGGTAGTATAGGTTCTATTGTGTAGGTGTGTTTAATGTAATATGTGCTTAGTATGTCTGTGTAAGGTTATGTTCTCAACTTTTGTAATGATCAAGTTTCTAAATCCCGACTTTTGTAGTCATAAAGGGATAGCAGTATGTGTTATGTTATGTAAATTACTACGACTTAATGAAAATGAATTTATGTTTGAGTGATGAAACAAGTTTAAAGTATTAAACTTATATGATAAGGTTTAGAATATAAGTTAAATTTATGATTTTATTTAATCAGATAATGCCGCCAAGACGTCAAACTAGAAACCAAAGGGCAGAAGAATCTGTCAACAACGTCGAGGGACAACCACAATCAGATCCAATGCAGCAATTCGCAAACATGGTAGCTCAGGCTATGCAACAAGGGATGCCAGCCACAGGGAACCAGCAGGACAATCGCTTGGCAAACTTTAAGGACTTCAAAGCTGTAGGACCACCCGAATTTAGAGGTACAACTGACCCTGTCGAAGCCCAAACTTGGGTTAAAGAAATCGAAAAGGTGTTTGTTATAGCTAGGGTAGGAGAGGGGCAAAAGACCGCTTTTGCCACCTACATGATGAAGGGTGAAGCAAATTTTTGGTGGGAAGCAAATCATGTTAGGGCTGGAGCAGGTGTAGTTGCTTGGGAAAGGTTTAAAACTCTATTTTTCGAAAACTATTTTTCATCTAGTATGCAGGCTAGGATGGAGGTAAAATTTCTGGAATTAAAACAGGAAAATATGACGGTGTCAGAATACGCCGCTAAGTTTAATGAGTTGGCTAGGTTTGCTCCGCATCAAGTTGATACGGAGGCTAGGAAAGCCAGAAGGTTTGAGCTGGGATTAAAATCCTGGCTCTACAATAAAGTGGCAGTGTTGCAAATCCCTACATTTGCATCACTCATGGAGAAAGCTATTATTGCTGAAGAGGGGAGTGAGGCCATGAGCCTATACAACAAAGAAAAAAGAAATAAGGGTAAGGTTGAGGGAGCTGGGAAGGTGGAAACAAACAGTGGAAGTAGGAGGGATAAGAGGAAGGGGAACAACTTTAGTGGTGTGCAGGTAAAACAAGAAGGTATAAAGAAGAAGCAGGTGGTACAATGTGGGAACTGTGGGAAAAATCATTTAGGAGAATGTCTGAAGGGAAAATTCGCATGTTTCAAGTGCGGGCAGGAGGGCCATATCTCTCCCAACTGCCCCAATTCTAAGACAATTGGTGGGTGTTTTCTTTGTGGATCAAAGGACCATAAGGTGAAAGACTGTTCGAAAAGAAGAACGGAGGCAGAAAGCGTAAACGTGGGAAAAAGCGGTGGAGCCTTGGCAATTACCGGACCAACTTCATCTGGCAAGCCGACAAAATCTACTGCAAGGATCTTCAACATGACAGTTCAAGACACAGTGGCAGCTAGCAATGGAACTCCAGGTATTATTCGTATAACTTTTATTTTCTTATAATTGATTTTCCTATATATAGTAAATTATTTTATAAATAAATTTTGAGGAGGAATTTGAGTTCTTTTAAAAGCAAATTTTTCCGATTAATTAGAAAGACAAGCTTTAAGTAAATAGTTAAATATTAGTACAATCAAAGTGATCGAGATCTACTTGTAATGATTGTGTATACTATGTGCCGTGTATGTATAGGTTTTAAAATGGTGATTCCGGGGACGAAATCTTTATAAGGGAGGGTGAATGTAACAACCCGATATTTTCTACATAAATAAATAAGAAATTTTGAGTATAATTTTTTTTTATTTATTTATATATTAAGGATGAGGATTTGTACAAGATTATGTGTATATGTATTTATGTGGTAAGTAAAAATATATTTATTACATAATTATTTACAAATAAATTTATTTTTTTAAAAATTATTGATTATTAAAAAGTATATACTTATAATAATTAATTTATGGTAGAAATGTTTTATTAATTATTTTCCATGAAAATATATAATCATATATTATTTAAAGTGATTTTTAGGATAATTATAATAATTATTTTATTATATGAATTTTGTTCAGGTTATTAAGTAAATTGTTTTTACTTAATTATAAGGTTAATTATGGCAGATAAAATCCGATATGGAATCCAAACCCTAATTCTGGGTTTTGATCAAGAAATGATAATAATATTATAATGTTATAATATTTTGATTTTTCAGTGCTATAAATATGTACTGTAAAAATGTACTGTTGATGGTTGGTCAATTATGGTATATTGATCAAACCCTAACATTAATTGATTTAACCCTATTTATCAATTTAAATGGGAAATTTAAGATTATTTAATATGTGTTACGTGTTACTTCGTGTTATGCTAATTAGGAAATCCTAATTATAACCCTAATCCGAAAACTTAGACCGGAGGTTTGATATGTCAAGAATTGTGTTACAGTGATTAATGTCAAGTATAATAGGTTTTATATCGCTAATTTAAATAAACCTAATTAGTGATTTAAGACCATAACGATTAAAACCCTAAATTTGAAATCGAAACCTTAATCGCGAAATTAAAACTCTAACCGATATTTCTTGGAACCCTAATTGCTAATTTTAAACACTAATTGTTTAAATAGCAAAGTTAATTATGTTATAATACCCTAATGTTCCTGTATAATAAAATTATTAATTTAATCTAATTAATAATTTTAATTTTTCAAATTTTGGAAACTAAATTTAGTTTATAATTTTACAAACCCTAGTTGCTAAATAGTATTTTTGTTTTTTTTCTAAACCTTAGGGTTAAACCCTAAGGGTCAAACCCTAAGAGTTTGCCAAGTTCTATTTTACCATAAAATTTGCAAGCGAAATGACCGAAATACCCCTCTTGGGATTTTCTTTATTATGTAAATTGCAAAGATTGACATGTGGGGAATGGGTGACCTAATATAACTACTCCATTGACTTAAAACTCCAGCAAATCAGTCCTTATAGCAGCATTACATGTATCTAGCCTTTGTATAAATAGATTGGAGGAGAGAGAAATGTTATTTGTTACTTACATTTTTCACAATACACATCCAAGACCTTCCTCTCTCCAAACCAACGAAATTATCTAGCATTATAGTCCCATTATCAAGCCCCACTAACACCATACCCAAATCAGAAACACAAAATCAAAAATTTGTTCATCAAAGGTATAAACCCTAACCATAATTTTTTTTCAATGATCTGTTGTTAGATCTTGTAATATGTTGTTAAAAGATGTTGTTTATAGTCTACTTTAATGATCTGGGTTGGTATATTATAAGTCCATAACATCTAAATGCTCAAATCAATGATTTTCAAATTTCTGGAAAAATTTCATGTTACGGTCTGACAACGAATGTCAGACCTTGTAGATCCATTTCTGTAATTGGGTTTTGTGTTTTAAAGGTTGATACTTGTAGTATGTTATGTTGTCTGTAATCTGGAACCGATAGATAGCTCAAATCACGCTCAGAATGAAAGTTATGGGCGGTCAAACCTCGTTGACCGGCCATAACTTTCAAAATCTGGAAAAAAAACCCAGAACGGCCCAGACGCCTCTGACAGGTTGTTTGCGGGCTTAGATCTAACTGCTTGATGATGATTATGTAATGATCTGTGTATCTAGGTTATACTCTGTTGTTTGGACTACAATATTATAGCACTATATCACTAAAATATTGATCAAGTAGATCTCAGTGGGCGGTCAAACTAGGCCGGACGTTCATAAAATGCATTTTCTGGGTAACCCAGAAAACGCATGATCATGACGTCTGACAAGGTTTGACCGGTCCGGATATGTTGATTGTGTTGTGATTTTATTGATGTTTTGGGATAGATATACTCTATTACATGCTGGCTACACACCGAACCCTTTATATCACACAAATATTACAAGGATTGCAAGTTGTGGAAGCCCAAATATGGCTTGTCTAACTGTTCTTCATTTCTGGGTAACCCAGAAATTGAAGAACAGCTCTGACAGCTTCTTGGAGGGCTTTGATCTCCTTTGTTATGCTGTTTAGGATGGATCGTGTACTCCTGCACTAGTACTACACGATCGGCTCAATATCTAACCCAGAAATACTTTACACCGTGCACGATTAATGGTCAAAGTAGCTAGCCTGGGTTCTGACATGGAATTCTGGGTTTGTATGAAGAACATGAAGAACACCTATAGCGACGGTTCTGTCGCTATAGGCGGCCTTTAGCGATAGTTTTTGCGAAAATTAATTATTTTTATTTAATAATTAGTATTAATTAGTTTTTAATTCTAAAAAATACAAAATAAATTATTAAAAATTATTTTAAAGTCCGAAAATTATATTTTAATTATTTTGGATATATTTCATAAATATTTAATATTTTTGGAATATTAAAAGTATTTAATTTATTTAATTATAATATTAAATAAATTATTTAAAAATGATTTAAATACATGATAAATCATTAAAAATTATATTATGATATATGAAAATATTTTAAGTTATTTTTAATGACTTTTAATATTTCGTGATAATTTTCATTAATAAATTAATATTAATGATAATTAAGTTGTTTAATAAATGAATTAAATAAATAATGTTAAAATGATTTTATTATTTTAAAAATCATTTTAAATAATAATAAGATATTTAGGAATATTTTAAGTTATAAAATATAACTTTTAATATTTAAAGGTAAAATTCATTAATTAATTATTATTAATGATATTAAAGATATTTAATATTTACATTAAATAAATTAGTTTAAAAATGATATTAATATTTTAAAAATTATTAAAGATATTTTAAGTTATAAAATATAACTTTTAATATTTAAAGGATAATTTCATTAACAATTTGATATTAATGATATTAATTTAAATCTAGTGATATTAAATTTATTTAATAATTATATTAAATAAATAGTTTAAAAATAGTTTTATTAATCATTTAAAAAGGGTTATAAATGAATTACAAATATTCTAAGTTATAATTAATAACTTTTAATATTAAATAAATAGTTCATTAATAATTTAATATTAATGGTAATTAGTTTATAATGATTTTTAAATGTTTTAAAAATCATTTAAGGGTAATATAAATATTTTAAAAATATTTTAAGTTATTATTAATGACTTTAATATTTTGGCAATGGTTTCATTAATAGCTTAATATTAATAATGATAGAATTGTTTATTATTAAATCATTTAATAATGATTCTGATATTTCAAAATTATGATAAATGGTTATAATTATTTAAAAATTATTATAAGGCCATGAAAAATAGTGTGACGGGTGTTTAAGATATCCAAATGAATATTGAACTACTGTATAGAGTTTTAGACTCGATATTTACCCGATAGAGCTGTCGGTAGACTGACATGTTTCAAAAATTGATCTGGACTTAGATAGGATGACTGGATAACTGTTTATTTGTGATTCAATGGTGTTAAAGTTATGTGACAATGTGATTAGGAATGTGCTGACTGCAATAAGAAGTATTATATGATATGTTATTCTAATCAGACCAATGATCTATTTAATGATAGGAATTGATAGAAAAGATAAATCTAAGTTGTGTAAGCAGCTGACAAGGCAAGTATCTAAACCTTTGCATTTACTTTATGCAACGGACATGAGTAAGATAATATCTGAATTGTTCATATCCATTGTTCAAATATTTCAACCTTTGTATTTACTTATGCAATGATTCTGTATAAGTAAACTATTAAGCAATAATTGTTGTACAATTTCCTTTATCCTATTAATATTGATCAAGTTATTTATTTTGCTCGTTAATTTCTATAACATGGTTATACCAGTGTCCCCACTTGGATAATCATTATATTTTATCACATGCTGATACATGCTTATAGTTGCCTAGTATGTATACGTTGAAATAAAAGTCGTCTAAGCTATTTGATCCAGCTAGACATAAAATTTAAAGTTGTTGTTGAACAAGATAAAACTTATCCAACCGAATTGTTTTGGTATGGATTCAAGACTGTCATGAACATCCCAATCATGGGAAATTTTTATGCGCTAAGGCGGACAAAGGATGAACGATAATATCGTTCTAGCAATATAGTATTGATCAATACAGGGCATAACGGGCTGATCACCCCCGTGCCCGTAAGTTATGACGGTTTACAGATGAATTTCTGTTTAACCCTTTCGAAAATAGAAAATAATGTTCATAGTCTGTTAATTGATCCTCATTGATAGTCAATATGTAATTTCTAAAAATTTAAAATAAAAATGATATGTTGTTATTTATTGGTTCGACGGACTTCACAACTGTTGCTTCGTTGTAGAAGTATCATTCCAAGAAAACATTTAATTCATTCAGATAACCATTATTGTTGCTATTACTTGCTGGACACTCAAATGCTCATCCTTGCTTTAATTTAAATGTTTTCAGCTAAGGGTGAGCAACCCGAAGGATCTGCCAAGAATAAAGGGAAAGGAAAAGTTGCTGAATGACTGTTTATGCTATCTTTTGTAATAATCAAACTTTATTAGGATATGGATGATAAATATTATTATTATCATGTAATGAATGTTGAAGGTTTCGTACTTGGGATTTGGGAAACTCTGATAATATATAAATTAAATTTGATAAATCTATATTATTGTTATTATTATTAGTATTATTCCGCTCATAGAAATGGTATCGTGAAGCACCGAGTTCGGGTTTCAAGTATCCGAATTTGGGGGCGTCACAAGCCGGGTATTGCCAACTCACGCTGCGGCGCGAGAGTTAATGAAGAGAGTGGCGCCGCAGCGCCAGTGTAGAGAAAAAGTCAGAGATGAGCTTTTAACTGCTCAGTTCTTGGGGGAAACGTAAGGGACGATAAGGAACATAATGTTCAATTAATGTAACACTTAATCAAGTGAATTAAACCTATAGTAAAGGTTGAACAGAAAGATTAAACAAGATTAAAAGATAAAGATTTTAGGTACGGGTTACGAAACCGATATCCGGGGACCGTGGTCGCGATGAATGAACGTGAGGAATTGCTATAATTGTGATTGCTTAGACGTTGAGTGACGAGGGTAATGAATAACATTTCGATGTTATGTCATGATAATGAGATATAAGTGTGAAGCGTATAGACGCTGTGAACGCAATGTTGTTGCGATGGACGATCGGTCTTAGCATACAACGATCGGTATGGCTTTGACACTAAGAACGAGTAATGAACATGGGGTTCATGTAATGGATAACGAAAGTATTAAATAAGATATGAATTATCAAGAAAGCCGTAATGAACGGTAATAAGATTAATGAAAGCCGAATGTGAGTCAGATAAGAATATTAATCATCATAGATGATGAACGTATGAGTAAGACATCTCCGTATGTCATTAAGCCATAAACTGGTAAAGGAAGTTAGTCGCGTAAACTTATATTGC
This sequence comes from Panax notoginseng, assembly GCA_016801055.1. Classification (NCBI taxonomy): domain Eukaryota; kingdom Viridiplantae; phylum Streptophyta; class Magnoliopsida; order Apiales; family Araliaceae; genus Panax; species Panax notoginseng. The sequence continues at coordinate 71,858,382 of CM029021.1, read as the reverse complement.
AAAGAACGCAAACCCTAAGAAGTAAAGTTAAGTAAACCAATGCGTAAGTTCAATATATAACTAATTGGTGTTTATGTTTTCTCCTTATGTGTTATATAGGAATTGGAATGAACAGTTCAGCGTAAGCTGTAGTTGGGCGTAAGGCAATTTTCCTAACTTCATTCATATTCTAAATGAATGCTAGTTTCTTAAACTTCTCAGATGTTGAACTGGAGAAGTTCTGTCTATGTGTGAATGTGTGATATTTGTACAAGGTGGTAGCATGTATGAGGCCTTGAGTCACAATTTGAACACTTAGGTATTTTTATGATATGAACTATTCTGTGATTGAGCTGTTCAATACAAGTATGTTCTGTTTATACATGAACCGTTATTGTTAAGTAGTGCTAATGATTCTAGCCAGACAGGATGTGTATGAAAAAGGTAGAGAAATGAAAGTATTTAAAAATAAAAGTGACTGATGTTTTAAAATGATAGGAATCGAGACTATTCCTATTATTCAAGCTGCTTCATAACCTTTGTTCGATTATCAAAGTTCTGAAGAAATGTTTAAACTCTTGAAGTTGTTTGTTTAACTGTTATGACTTACTGGGCAATTGAATGCTCACACTTGTTTTAAATTAAAAATATTTTCAGCGAACGAGGTTAGAAGAACTTAAGGATTCCGTAAAGATCAAGCTGACGGTATCCAGATGAAGTGCCATTCAGAATGTAAATGAGCGAGAAGATCAAGTGAAGACTTGTTAAAGATGAAATTAAACTATAGACTAGTTTAATGAACTGTTATGTATCCTTGGTGGCGGATAAAAGTCACTCTTATAAGATGAAATGAATAATGTATTATTATTATTGTAATGAAAAAGGTTATAAGGTTTCCAGAACCTGGGATTTGAGAGTGTATGCTGTTATATTTCAGTATATAATGATGTATGTTGGATGAATGATGTACTCATGATGTATGGAATTCGAGTGTGAAGATTGACCAGATTTTGGGGCGTTACAAGTTGGTATCAGAGCTGATAGGTTATAAACCTTAGGTAGGAGTACCTAAGACTATAATCATAGAGAGAAGGATAAGAAGATCACCACGTGATCATAGTGATTCGTCGTAACAGATGAGTTATTAAATGATGAATGATTTATAGCTAATGCTATGAATGAAGGGTACTATGAAGTAGTACGGGAAGAAGAACTCAAATTGAGTTATGAAGGATAGTATACGAATTAAAGAAAATTTGTATTAAGTAAAGAGAGATTTAGAAGTTATAAAATTTTAATTAAGGACTCATATCAGCAGCTGAGTTTATTGCGATGCTTCGCATAGAGGACTTGGTTGCGTGCTCATGCAACATGGCAAGGTCATTGAATATGCATCTAGGCAGTTGAAGGATTATGAGAAAGTTTACCCTACTCATGATCTGGAACTGGCCGCTGTAGTTTTTACCTTAAAGATATGGCGATATTATCTTTACGGGAAAAAATGTGAGATATACACGGACCACAAAAGTCTAAAATATATCTTCACACAGAAGGAGATGAATATGGGATAGAGACTATTTGTGACAGAGATCCAATCTACCATTGTAGAGAGAGTCAAGGAGGTGCAGCTCAAAATTGATGAGTGTGACCAGATGAAGAAGCGGTTGACCAATGAAAAAGATATTAAGTTTAGTCTTGATAATGAGGGATTGTTAAGATTTGAGGGAAGAATTTGGGTTCCAAATGAGACTGAATTAAAGGAGCAAATTTTACAAGAGGCTCACAGTTCAAGGTACTTAATTCATCCTGGTAGCACTAAGATGTATCAAGACATTCGATAGAGTTTTTGGTGGCCGAACATGAAGAGAGAAATAGCTGAATATGTGAGTAGGTGCTTGACTTGTCAGAAAGTTAAGGCCGAACATCAAAGACCAAGTGGCTTGTTACAGTCATTGAAAATTTCGGAGTGGAAATGGGAGCATATCACGATGGACTTTGTGGTGGGACTTCCGACTACTCAGAAGGGGTATGATGCGATTTGGGTAATAGTGGACCGGTTGACAAAGTCGGCTCACTTTTTGCCAATTCGGGTCAAATACAACTTAGATCAGTTAGCTAAACTTTATGTTAAGGAAATTATTTCCAGACATGGAGTACCAGTTTTGATTGTGTCAGATCGTGATCCACGATTCACGTCAAACTTTTGGAGAAGTCTTCAAGAACAGTTGGGGACGCAGTTAAAATTGAGTACGACATATCATCCACAAACCGATGGACAGAGCGAGAGAACAATTCAGACATTAGAAGATATGTTGAGATCTTGCGCCATGGATTTTAAGGGTAGTTGGGATGATCATCTATCATTAGTAGAGTTTGCGTATAACAACAGTTATCATGCAAGCATAGGTATGCCGCCTTACGAAGCTTTGTATGGGAGAAAATGCAGAACCCCATTGTATTGGGATGTAGTGGGAGAACGCCGAATGCTAGGACCAGAATTGGTGCAGCAAATAGCGGATATTGTGAAGCTAATACGAATACGATTGGTAGTAGCTCAAGACAGACAAAGGAAGTTTACAGATTCACATCGAATAAATAGGGAGTTCGAGGTAGGCTCGTATGTATTTCTAAAGGTATCTCCCTGGAAAGGAAAGATATACTTCGGAAAGAAAGGAAAATTAAGTCCCAGATTTATAGGACCTTTTGAAATATTAGAAAAGGTGGGAGGGGTAGCTTACGTGGTAGCGTTACCTCCAGACCTAGAACGAATACATAACGTGTTTCATGTATCTATATTACGACCCTATAAGCCTGATTACAAACACGTAATAGAGTATGAACCGATTCATATCGAGAAGGACTTAACCTATGAGGAGATGCCAATTCAAATCATCGATCAAAAAGAGCAAGTTCTGCAGATATAAAGGTGTTATGGAAGAATCACGATGTCGAAGAAGCAACGTGGGAATTGGAAGAAAAGATGAGAAAGAATTACCCTCAATTGTTTGTGTAATTTTTTTTAAGAGAGATTCTGGGGACAGAATCCTTATAAGGGGGAGAGAGTGTAACGCCCCGAAAAATCGAACCTTTTGTAAATACTTTTAATAGTGAATAAAATAATATTATTTGTTAGTAAGATGAATGTCGTTCTATAACCTAGAAACGTCGGAACGTCGTAGTATTTTAACTACGTGAGAGAATTAAAGTGTTTGAATTTCCAAGACGAAAATAAAAGTTTTCTGAGAATTTTTTTGAAAAATACTATTCATCATTTTCCACTCGGGAATTATTTTTGAACTTCTGAGAAATACGTAACATTATAATATCGAGGTGAGATGGATTATGTAATAATAATTCAAGTATGGAAAACACAATGTTTTCGCATACGGACGTAATTTGAGAACGATAAGAATTAAAGTCTAAATAAAATGAATTTGTGTAATCTTGTAGGAAGCAAGTCCAATAAATATTTAGGGGCAAGCCCAAGATTGAATAATGATTAAGCCCAAAGTGTTTATTAATGTAAAGCCCACATGGTTGTTAATGAAAAGTCCAAGTAAATTGATATTATAAGCCAAAGTTAAGATACGTAATTAAATTCAAGCCCAATTAATGATCCATGAGTAAAGCTAGATCCATGGGGCAACCCATGGATGAACTTAGAGAGCAAGACCATTATGTGATGACCAAGTATATGATGTAGGGAGCAAGTTTACTTAGTGTGCAAGTAGTGAATAGTAAGGAGGTTAGTGAGGAGGTGGGATGTCTTAATGACCAAAGTGCCCTAAGCTTGGAAAGTCTATAAATACCAAGCCTTTGAATTCATTTGTTGTTTGTTAGTTCATCCAACACAAAAGTGACTTATTGGTTAGAGAGGATAAGCACTTTTAAGTCAAAACATCTTTTGCTAGTTTTCCAAGAAGAAGAAGTTAATCATCAAAGGTAATGATATTATGATCTACTAATCTTCTATCTCTATCATTATAGGGTGATAAGAGAAGTATAGTCTAATAAGCATGTATGCTAAGAACATGAAAGAATTGAATAAGCAATGGACTTAAGCCGCATAAGTCGCGAATAAGTAACTTGAACCTAAATAAGTTATGAACTTATGATGAACTTGTCATATGTTTGCAATATGAATTTAGTATGTTTAATAAGATGTAAGAATATTGTTAAAGGACTTAAATCTATAATAAGCCATAAGGAATGAAAATTTGTAGTTCATAAGTAATTAAGTCATAAACTTATGAAGAATAGGCCAAAACATAGCTTGAAAATAAGTTGATATATCATAAAAGTTAAAATGTTTATATAATGAATTAAATCCATTTAGAACGATGACCATATCGTTAGTAACAAAGTTATGCCGGAATTCACACGATTGGACGATAGTCGTAGAATTCGTGAAATTCTCGGAGTAGAAGTCGAATTTTGTGTTTGAACTCAGCAACGTTAGTTTTCGATGGAGACAAGTCGTATTTGGCATTACAGAGTTGCGGACTCAAAAATGGCCGGATTCCGACTTAGAACGAAGAAACGAGCGTTAAACGTTCACGAACGTTTATCGTTTTCGTTAAAAATGGACTAATAGGTGAATTTTTAGTTAACGTAGTCAGATAGATAAAATTCTTGCATGAATACATAGAGTATGGGATTTGTGAACCGTAGGCTCTTGAACGAGCCAATTCAGACTTATAACAAAGAAGTTATGCGTTTGGGAATTTCGCAAAGTTGAAAATCTGTCAAAGCTATCTGAGGCATAGAGTTGGCGCCGCGGCGCCAACCCCAGGCTTATTGATGGCGCTGCAGTGCCAGGCACAGGGTCATAACCTTCTGTAGTTTCACATCGTAGCATGGCTGTTAGCACATAAACTCACGCCGCAGCGCCGTGTCTGGTCCTTAGCCACTGCAGAGTGGCGCCGCCGCGCGGCATAGAGAAAAAAAGGCGGCGCCGCAGCGCTAGCCCTAGGGTTTCGACAGAGAAGAAAGTTTAAAAGTATAACATGAATGGTAACTCATTAGTAATGAACTAAGGAACTTAATGAAGCATTGTAAGGTATTGTTAAACCTTAATTATGTTGCCTAAAGGTTGAAGATAAGTAATCAAACATGAACATAATGTGAAGGTAAGATAGATGTAACGAAAAGTCAGAACCAATAATAACAAATCTAAGTTATAATTAGATTGAGAAGAAGGGTAAGATTCATTAGGAATCATGTATATTCATTCATAACCTAATGTGTTATGTGATGTTATCATTTATTGTAGAGACTCAAGGACTTAAACGAGAACGTGTTATAACTGTAGCAGATACTGAAGGAAAGTACTATAACCCTTGTTCCAGTTCAATCTGGACAAGCTTTGTGATTCATGTATTCTTACGCATGAGTTAATGTCTGATGAAGTCAAAAGCCAATTCATTCAGCTAGACTTATGCTATGTTGGATTTCTTATAATCTATCAAGCATTGACGAGAATTTACCAAACTAATATTGTTGTGGTTTTCAAAAGGAGATTGAGTATGCTAAATTATTTTGTCGTCAAACGACAGGCACGTGAGGTTGCCACAACTTAAACATATACACGTTTAATGAATGTAGTGTTGATTAACATAGAGTACTATAGGCTGATCACCTAGACCTGCTCGTAAGCTATGCCGGACTTATGGACTTAGTGCCGGGACGTCCTTTTCAAAAGAACTTATGAGATGCTCATGGTCTTGGATCGGAATTGATGTTTTACTGAATATTGTTCTTATAAAACGTTTTGAATGAAAAGAAGTGCTATTTTAAATTATCGATAGTACTTCATAACTAATGTTCAGTTATTGAAGATATACGATTCTTATGTTTCAAGCATGCTAGCTTTATTTGAATTATTGTACTTGCTGAGTTAGTTAGGCTCACCCTTACTTGAACCATATGAACACAGCTAAGATCGATCGGACTAAAGGCTCCGACAAGGATAAGGGCAAAGCGAAGATGAACCCGTAGAGTACTTATGTAATAGTATAGGGTGAATGATTGTAATATATTTGATATTATGATAAGAACAAATATATTGGTTATCGAGAACCTGGGGAAATGTTAATAATATTTTGATTATAAAGAAGACATATTTGTTCTGCTGAGGCTTTTCAATGGAATGTATGTGTGAATGGTAGTACCGTGTAGCACCATCTGTCGGGTTGGAAGATACCCGGATTTGGGGGCGTAACATTCTGACCTTATGAATTCAAAACTTTTAAGCATGTTTAGGTGACTTAATTATATATATGAATGAGTATAAAATGTGAGTTCAAAAGTTCTTTGCATTCTTAGTTATTTAACATGAGATTTTCAAGAAAAATGTGGAAGTTGAAAACCAACTTTGTTGGGGGAATACCCTATTACTATTCTGGACTTTTGAACCATCATGATAGGATACTTTATTCATCTAGACATGATTGATATGTGCATTCATCTAGCTAAGTATGTTGTGAACTAGTCAAGCATAGTTTCAAAAGATTTCTAAGGAGATAAAAACTATGTTGAATTGGAATACAAGGGTATAATAACTTGAGCATGCATATTTAAGGTTTATTAACTTCATTATGTGGTATAATGGTTAACCATGAGTATCTTGTTGAAAATTAATCATTTAGCCTTGCTGAGATAGAAATTTCTCTAAAAACAAAACCATAGTATTAAAAGAATCTTGGAATGGCCATATAAGAGACCAAACTTAAATCATAGACATCATAACATGTATGATTATGCAAGTGTTATCCTAAATGTGTTTGGGTGTTCAAGTCTGGCCTAGCTTCAGTTTAGCAGTCTTGGTTTGCACCAGGAGCAGCGCGACCATGCCACTCCTTAGTACAAACCAAGTGCGGCCGCACCACCCTGCAGTGAGATCTGTTTTTTGCTAATAATTTGAGAGCTGATGCATGCCTATATTATTACATTAACCTGTAATATATGTCCAGTGCAGTATTCATGTGTCATTAAGCATGTTAATAGAAGAACCCTATGTTAGAAAAGTGTTTATAACTTTAAGTCAAAATGTGATTTCAAACTATGCTCTTTAACGTCACAGTGTATTAGAAACTGATTTTCGTGCTGTGTGATGACATGCATACGAGGTCATATGACTAAGAGAAGACTAGCAATATATGTTTAGTATCGATAAATTACACTTGTGTATCATAACAAATTAAGATAATAGGTGTACATGTTGAACTTGTATAACTAATGTGATTATACATGAATAGGATATTATAATTCATTGGAGTGGTATTAAGCTTTACTTTGATAAACTATGATTAAGGCAAGTATCCGAACTCTATTTTATATTGAGCAAGTTTTCTAACTTACCAAATTTTAAATGTTGTGCAAGTATCTAAACTTTATCTCGTGGACGTAAGTTCCTAACTATATATCATTCAAGCTTGTGCTATTGTTGCTCTTACAAGTAAATCCTTGAAAGTATAATTCATATCTTATGACTTAATACTTCATAGTTTAGAAATGAAATTGCTTAAAGTTTTCAAACCTTAATTTCAGATGATAAATGCTCATGTATATATTTTAAAAGAAAGTTGTCTAAGCCATTGATTCAGCTACATTATTGGTATATGATCAAAAGCTATCCAAACCAAATTAACTTGGTGCGGACTCTTATAAATCATTGAGTTGAACATGTGACACCCCCAAATCTGGGTACTTCGATTCCACGGGATTTGGTGTTCACTGAACAAGCATCATCTAACTATCTACCCATAAATAATATCAAACCATACAATAGATAGAAATCATAATAAAATCTCTTCCCTTAAGGGTTACATCAACTGAATCATAAATAAATCCCAGGTTAACTAACTTTAAAACATCTGTGCGGAATTCTAAACAAATAAGTCTTAAACAACAACATAAGTCTTAAACATAATACATCATCAATTAAAATAACAAGTCTTCATCACTTGCTAACTTTGCCCTTGCCCTTACTAGTGGAGGGTTCATCGCTTCTTTCATTCTTAACTGCAATGTTATTATTAAGCAAGAGTGAGCACAAATGCCCACAAGTATAATAATGAAATAACATTATAATAGCATGCGAATAAATCAAAGACATCCGAATAAAAGCTCAACTTTTGAATCGAGAATGAATAACAAGAATCAAAAGAATTCTGAGAGTCATAAGACCTTGAACTATGTCCTAGGTTAACAAGAAATATACTTGAAACCTTTAACAGTCATAAGACTATGGACCTTCTTCTCGTACTTAGGGGGATCAGCCCTTAGTACCATACTGTGCACAATATCTTAACGCTAAAGCGTAATTAATCCCCTATACAGGGTTGTTCATCTCAGTTTGACATTCGAGTCCGCACCAAAGGAAGTTTGGTTTGGATAATTCATCACGGGTTCTGAAATTTAGAACGCTCATCAACTATGGACTAGTTGAATCAATAAGGTTCACTAGTCTAATAAGGTTCAACAATAATTGATATTCGATTTGAATAATAATCTCAAACGTATACAATAGAACGATTATTGTATAACTGAATCATGCTGTGACAATATAGATAATCTGTAATATCATACTTGAACTTGAAAAATAGAATGATAACTTATTCAAGGTAATTAATAATCTTGAAAGATATTAAAAAGTAGGGTTAAGAAACTTTCTCAACATAAAAGTAACGTTTAAGTTTAAATAAACTTGCTCAATAGAATGGATTTAGGGATATGATACTTGCTCAATGTAAAAGTAAAGTTGAGAAACTTGCCTCGTGCGTAGATTACACTTTAACTAAGCACGTTCTTTGATTTAAATCCTACATACCATTCACATTTACAATACCAGTTAATTACAACTTAACTAATCAACATAAACCCATTCTCTTTGTCTACTTGATTTATTGACTATACTTAATCACTTTATCACATTTACTGCCACATAAAACCACTTCATGAATAATAATCTAATTATGAAATCAATAATTTAATCCACATGTAATTATGTTATTTACATGTTATACAACTATCTTATCATCACATTATTCTTCTAACATGTTTACATGTTTATTACAATAATCCACTAACATATTGTTAGACTTAAACATTTTTAAAAATCTCATTCCTGAGTTTTCTGGGGAGTGGCGCTGCGGCACCACTATTGGACTAAGGATTCGCGCTGCGGCGCAATGGCGCTGTGGCCGGGCCCTTGGCGCTGCGGCGCTGTGGCGCCGTGGCTCGAGACATGGCGATACGGCACGGTGGCGCTGCGGCGTGGGAAATGAACTGGTAGCCGGCGCTGCGGCGTGACATACCAGACACAGAAATGGCAGTTCGCGAAAATCGCAGAACTTGCCAAATTCTCCCAATTTCTTAAAGTTCTACTCGAAATTAAACATACCCATATGCTATAATTTATATATAATCATTACCCAATATTTATATACTGACAAAACCAATTTTAAACACTTATTAACAGATTTAAAGCCTAACAAAATTACTGACTTTGATGTTCGTGAAGTTTAGAAAACTTTATATGAAAATTCTCCCTACGGATTCGTTATAACACCGAATCCGTTCATTTAAACTCCGATCTCTCCGTATCGACATGCTCAATAATGTAAGGGTGTAAATTTTAGGGATAATATATAATCCATACGTCAATTATCACATATATGGCCATATGGCCATATCACGTACTCTGTTTATTTTGAAAAGCATACGTACGACATGTTTTCACAACACTGATGTTATGGTTTGCAACATATACATAATTAAACATGATTTGATACAACGTAACACACATATAAACTTATAATCATATCATATTCCAATCTACAAGGATTTACAGAAAACTGTGAAGCCATTTTATGAAAACTAAAAAGACGTAACTTGAAATTGGGTTGGAGAGAATTACCCAGAGTTATAAATAATGGAAGAAATGATCAGATGATCCTTTCTCAACAACCTGTTAATCACACACTCAAATTTCTCTCAGATTTCTAAATTTTCTCTTTGTGCTTTATCAGACTTAGGAAAAAAATGAAGAAGGAGAAGACGTCGACTAGTTAATAAACTGAGCGTCGAGAGGTCAGTTGGCCCAATCATGGGCAACTGCTAGTAACCACTACTAAGGCCATGTTTGGCTAGCAATTAAGTTCAAAGCTCATTATTTTAATAAAACTTTTTATCATATAGTTTAATTCATGTCACACCCAATTCAAATATCTTATTTAATTTAATATAAATAAAATATGATAATTCCTCATAAATTCACATAGTCACATAATTAAATATCTCATTAATAAATAATATCAATTTATTAAATTTCTAATTAATTATTACATTAATTAAAATAACATAGCTTATTAAATATTTCTTTTAATACAATAAGCTCACATAATCACAAACTTTGATCATAAAAATTCTCTACATTAATTTAATAAATGTAACACATATAATTAAATTAATCTACCACAATTGCATCAATTAATTATTAAATCTAATAATTAAATCATCGAAAAATATTTATTTAACTCAATAAATATTTAAAATAACTTACAAAATTCTCGTTCGTCACATCTTTCCCCCCTTAAAAGGATTCTGTCCCCAGAATCACGACTCAATAAATTCGACCCGTTACATTCTCCCCCCTTACAAAGATTCTGTCCCCAGAATCGCTTACACATAATTAAGTAAATAAATGAGGGTAATTCTTCATCATATTCTCTTCGAGTTCCCACGTAGCTTCTTCAGCGTTGTGGTTCCTCCAAATTACCTTAACAGAAGGTATAACTTTATTTCTGAGAACTTGTTCTTTTCGGTCGACAATTTGGACAGGAATTTCTTCATAAGATAAGTCTTTCTCAAAATGCAGGGGTTCGTATTCAATTACATGCTTGTAATCAGGTTTGTAAGGTCGTAACACAGAAACATGGAAGACGTTGTGGATATTCTCGAGTGCTGGAGGTAAAGCTACCTCGTACGCAACTTCTCCAATTCTTCGCAGTACCTCAAAGGGTCCAATAAATCTTGGGCTCAATTTTCCTTTCTTCTAAAACCTAATCTTTACCTTCCAGGGAGAGACCTTCAAGAAAACATAGCTACCTGGTTCAAACTCGATATTTTTACGATGTGGATCAGCGTATTTTTTCTGTCGATCTTGAGCTGCTACCAGTCGTGCTCGGATCACTTTGACTATTTCTGCCGTCTGCTGTACCAATTCTGGCCCTAGCAATTGTCTTTCACCAACTTCATCCCAATAAAGCGGAGTTTTGCACTTTCTGCCGTATAACGCTTCGTAAGGCAGCATACCAATACTAGCGTGGTAACTGTTGTTGTAGCCGAACTCTACCAACGGTAGGTGATTATCCCAATTTCCTTTGAAGTCCATTACACAGGCTCGTAACATATCTTCCAGTGTTTGAATCGTTCGTTCGCTCTGTCCGTCTGTTTGAGGGTGGTAAGCTGTACTCGTTCGCAGTTGTGTACCCATGCATTCCTGAAGACGTTTCTAGAAATTTGATGTGAAGCGCGGATCCCTATCGAAAACAATAGACACCGGCACTTCGTGCCTCGAAACAATCTCTTTCACATATAATCTTGCCAACTGATCTAAGTTAAATCTGATTTTGATAGGAAGGAAGTGCGCGGATTTCGTCAGTCGGTCAACGATAACCCATACTGCGTCGTAGCCTTTCTGGGTCGTCGGAAGGCCAACCACGAAGTCCATCGTAATATGTTCCCATTTCCATTCTGGGATCTCTAACGGTTGTAGCAATCCACTCGGTCTCTGATGTTCTGCTTTAACTTTCTGACATGTCAGACACTTGGCAACACATTCTGCAACATCACGCTTCAAATTCGGCCACCAGAAATGTTGTCTAAGATCTTGGTACATCTTGGTACTACCAGGGTGAATCGAATATCTTGAACTATGAGCCTCACTCAAAATTTCTTCCTTAATTTCTTGTACTGGTGGAACCCAAATTCTGCTTTCAAATCTCAATATTCCTTCTTTATCCATCTTAAATCTTGGTTCGGTTCCTTCAGATATCTTCGATGTTACCTTTTTGCATTCATCATCCTGAAGCTGAGCCTCATTCACTCTATCTAGTAGAGTTGTACCAGATTGCATCTGAAATAGCTTCTCATCAATCTCCATAGGATACTTCACTTCTAACTCCAGTTTCTCCATATCTGCAATTTGCTCCTGCTGAGCAGTCAACATCATCAATTTCTCACGACCCTTTCTACTTAAGGCATCGGCGACCACATTAGCCTTACCTGGATGGTATAAAATCTCACAGTCATAATCCTTGATTAATTCCAACCATCTTCTTTGACGCATATTCAAATCTTTCTGTGTAAAAATATATTTCAGACTCTTGTGGTCCGTATATATTTCACACTTCTCCCCGTATAGATAGTGCCTCCAAATTTTCAAAGTAAAAACAACTGCAGCTAACTCCAAATCATGGGTTGGGTAACCCTTCTCGTAATCCTTCAACTGCCGTGATGCATACGTAATGACTTTGCCGTTTTGCACCAGCACACAACCAAGTCCTTTATGCGACGCATCGCTAAAAACAACAAAATTTCCTGTATCATCCGGAAGAGATAACACAGGCGCTGTACTCAACCTCTTCTTTAATTCTTGAAAACTTTCCTCACACTTCTCTGTCCAAACAAATTTCACAGCTTTTCGAGTTAAATTCGTTAACGGAGTTGCGATCTTAGAAAAATCTTGTATGAATCTTCTATAATATCCTGCTAATCCAAGAAAATTTCTTACTTCTGACGGCGTTCTTGGCTGATCCCAGTTAATCACAGCTTCTACTTTGGATGGATCTACCGAAATTCCATCTTTATCGATTACGTGACCAAGAAATTGTACTCTCTCGATCCAGAATTCGCATTTCGAAAATTTAGCATACAACTTCTCCCTTCTCAATACTTCTAACGTTAACCTCAAATGTTCTTCGTGTTCTTCTTTGGTTTTGGAATATACCAGAATGTCGTCTATAAATACCACCACGAATTTGTCCAAAAATAGCTTGAACACACCATTCATTAGTCCCATAAATGCTGCAGGAGCATTCGTTAGACCAATCGACATTACTAAAAATTCGTAGTGACCGTATCGCGTTCTAAATGCAGTCTTCGATACATCCTCTGGCCTCACCTTCAGTTGGTGATAACCACTCCTCAAGTCTATCTTGGAAAAATATCTTGCTCCCTTTAATTGATCAAACAGATCGTCGATTCTTGGTAATGGATATCTATTCTTAATCGTGACCTTGTTCAGTTCTCTGTAGTCAATGCAGAGTCGCATCGATCCGTCCTTCTTTTTCACAAACAACACCGGCGCTCCCCACGGCGATACGCTCGGTTGAATATACTTTTTGTCCAGCAATTCTTGTAGTTGGACCATTAATTCTTTCATCTCTACTGGTGCCATTCGGTATGGTGCTTTCGATATTGGTGCGGTTCCTGGTGCCAAATCGATCACGAAATCTACCTCTCTATCTGGTGAAAGTCCTGGCAAATCGTCTGGAAATACATCGACGAAATCCCTCACAATCGGTATTTCTTCTACCTTCGAATTCTCTTTTCGACTATCGACTATGTAGGCTAAATATCCTACACAACCCTGTCTTAACAACCTCCTGGCCTGCATCATCGTCAGACAACTCGTTTGTCTAGGCGACTTGCTACCATAAAACACAACCTTTGACGGAGTCATAAAGTTAATACGCTTCTTCTGGCAGTCAATTACCGCCCCACAATTGGATAACCAATCCATACCCAAAATAACATCAAATTCCCCAAGCCGAATAGGTATAAGATCTACATTCATGATATTACCCTTAATATCCACTCTACAGTTCTTATGTACGTACTTAACAGGGATTATTTCTCTATTCGCAATTTCTATGTTCATGGGGTAATCCAATTCATCCTTAGGCAAATCTAATTTCTTGGCAAAATCTTCGGATATAAAGGAACAAGTAGCACCCGAATCAAATAAAACATAAGCATTAATTTCATTGATCAGAATGATACCTGACACCACCTCACGAGACTGGATTGCATCCTGCACCGTCATGTTGAAAGTTCTGGCGGTCGGTCGGTTTGTTGTAGGTGGTCCGGTGATGGTTAAGGTATTTCCACTGCTATTTCCACGGTTACCTCCTTGCACTGGTCCTCCTGATCCCTTCTTAGGGCAGTCTCTTGCTAGATGATCCTTCGAACCACAGTTGAAACAAGCACCCTTCTTTGGGTTTGGACAATTTGGTGCTATGTGACCTTCCTGACCACAATTGTAGCACACTCTCTTTCCCTTCAAACAAACTCCTAGATGAGACTTGCCGCAAGTCGGACATGCTTCTATCTTCTTTTTCTGCCCTCCGTGTTGACTTCCAGTTGTCGAGTTATCCGTCCACTTCCTCTTCTGATTATTATTATTCCCAGTATTACTTCCACCAGTCTTGTTATTACCTTCATTCTCACTCTTTTTCTTTTTCTGCTCTTGGTTGTACTTAGTCACTGCATCACTTCCTCCTTCCGCGAGAATGGCCTTTTCCAAAACTCCCGCAAACGTGTTAAGTTGAAACATTGATACCTTGCTATATACCCAAGGCTTCAGTCCTTGTTCGAATCGTCTGGCTTTCATCTCGTCAGTGTGTACTTAATACGGGGAAAACCTTGCCAACTCATCGAATTTAGCCGCGTATTCAGGCACGCTCATGTTTCCCTGTTTCAGTTCCAGAAATTGCACCTCCATCTGATTCTGCGAACTAGCTGGGAAATACATTTCGAAAAACATCTCTTTGAATCTCTCCCACGTAATTACACCTTCACCTCCTCATATCTTGTTTGCCAGCCACCAGTAGCTAGCCTCAGATTTCAGCATAAATGTCGCAAAAATGGTCTTCTGATCTTCTCGAACCCTAGCAACGTCGAAAACCTTCTCCATTTTCATCACCCACGTTTGAGCCTCGATTGGGTTTCTGGAACCTTTGAACTCTGGAGGTCCCACCGCCTTGAAGTCTTTAAACGTTGTGTTTAGTGGAGCTTGAGGTTGATTGTTCATTACTCCCGTCAGTAAATTCACCAACTGCTGAACAGGATTAGCGTTGGCGTTATTGTTTTTATTGGTTGACTCATCTTGAGCCGGTTGACGTTGTTGTCTTCTCCTTGGCGGCATTTTTCTGTTAAATACACGCTTATTAGAATTTTATTTATTTCTCTACATAGTTAAGACATTACTCAACAATTTAACATATCACTTAACACATCATCTCAAACAACTTGATATCTTTTCGTTCAAATAAAAAGTTTTAACATTAAACTATAGCATACTGCTATTTACATCATCTATCCTGGAATAAAGAATCCACAGGATTTAAAACATTCAAAAATTAACGTATTCCTTAGTTCATAAACACATCGGAATTTACATAAAACTATATAAGTCTTTCACATAAATAAACAGATTCTATTCCTGTCTTCCAAGGTGCTCAATAGCCTTGCCACGCTCCTCATTCATGATACGAAACATCGTCCTGCGATCCAACATATACGATGGAAGTCCTTCAAACTGGATGGGGTACCTTAACACTCGCTCTTGAACCTCATCCATTGCATGATTAAGTGTGACGTACGTGTCTTTAAGCTTTGCCTTCTTTGCACGACTATCATCTTCTGCACGATCAGCTCGACGTGATTCTCTTACCCATCCTTCCTCTGCTATTTTCAGTCTTTCGGAGGTTTCCTTCAGTTCCTTCTTCAGCTTCTCTATCTCCTCGATCTTATCTTTGGTTTGACCATTCTCATGGACCGATTCCCATTCTACATTTCCTAGTCGTGAGTGAAGAGTCGAAATCTTCCTCTCCTTCTCCTCTAGAGTAGACTGCTGAACAGTCGCTCGCTCGGTCAATTCCTGAACCTCATCTTGTAACTCAACATTACGGTCATATAGTGCATCATACATCTCAGCATCAATCGTGTACCGTGGTAATTCCTCTTCTTCCTCTTCCTCATCAAACTCCTCCTCAGGATCCTCCTCAGGATCAGTCTCAGGCTCATGCTCCTGATCAACAACGGTGATCAATGGAGATGGCTCCCTCTGAATCAACTGCTCCCTGACAACATGAATGTCTCGAGACTCCTCCTCCGTAGGTACTCGAGGTTTCACCTCTCCAGTTCGACTAGCTCCTCCAACATTCGACATCCTGACAACCAAAATTTTAAGTTTTAGTTACTAATCCGTGCTAGCGAACACATACATTAGCACATAAGCACATAAAGTCTTTTATTATCTTCAATGAATTCAAAAAAATTCATATCTTAGAACTCGATAAGAGTTTCCCTTCACTAAGTTCTTTCTATAAGGCTACTACCTAAGGTTGTTCCCCACCTAAGGTGCATAACCTACAGCTTTGATACCAACCTGTGACACCCCCAAAACCGGGTACTTCGATTCCACGGGATTTGGTGTTCACTGAACAAGCATCATCTAACTATCTACCCGTAAATAATATCAAACCATACAATAGATAGAAATCATAATAAAATCTCTTCCCTTAAGGGCATCAACTGAATCATAAATAAATCCCAGGTTAACTAACCTTAAAACATCTGTGCGGAATTCTAAACAAATAAGTCTTAAACAACAACATAAGTCTTAAACATAATACATCATCAATTAAAATAACAAGTCTTCATCACTTGCTAACTTTGCCCTTGCCCTTACTAGTGGAGGGTTCATCGCTTCTTTCATTCTTAACTGCAATGTTATTATTAAGCAAGAGTGAGCACAAATACCCACAAGTATAATAATGAAATAACATTATAATAACATGCGAATAAATCAAAGACATCCGAATAAAAGCTCAACTTTTGAATCGAGAATGAATAACAAGAATCAAAAGAATTCTGAGAGTCATAAGACCTTGAACTATGTCCTAGGTTAACAAGAAATATACTTGAAATCTTTAACAGTCATAAGACTATGGACCTTCTTCTCGTACTTAGGGGGATCAGCCCTTAGTACCATACTGTGCACAATATCTTAACGCTAAAGCGTAATTAATCCCCTATACAGGGTTGTTCATCTCAGTTTGACATTCGAGTCCGCACCAAAGGAAGTTTGGTTTGGATAATTCATCACGGGTTCTGAAATTTAGAACGCTCATCAACTATGGACTAGTTGAATCAATAAGGTTCACTAGTCTAATATGGTTCAACAATAATTGATATTCGATTTGAATAATAATCTCAAACGTATACAATAGAACGATTATTGTATAACTGAATCATGCTTTGACAATATAGATAATCTGTAATATCATACTTGAACTTGAAAAATAGAATGATAACTTATTCAAGGTAATTAATAATCTTGAAAGATATTAAAAAGTAGGGTTAAGAAACTTGCTCAACATAAAAGTAACGTTTAAGTTTAAATAAACTTGCTCAATAGAATGGATTTAGGGATAGGATACTTGCTCAATGTAAAAGTAAAGTTGAGAAACTTGCCTCGTGCGTAGATTACACTTTAACTAAGCACGTTCTTTGATTTAAATCCTACATACCATTCACATTTACAATACCAGTTAATTACAACTTAACTAATCAACATAAACCCATTCTCTTTGTCTACTTGATTTATTGACTATACTTAATCACTTTATCACATTTACTGCCACATAAAACCACTTCATGAATAATAATCTAATTATGAAATCAATAATTTAATCCACATGTAATTATGTTATTTACATGTTATACAACTATCTTATCATCACATTATTCTTCTAACATGTTTACATGTTCATTACAATAATCCACTAACACATTGTTAGACTTAAACATTTTTAAAAATCTCATTTCTGAGTTTTCTGGGGAGTGGCGCTGCGGCGCCATTATTGGACTAAGGATTCACGCTGCGGCGCCGTGGCGCTGTGGCCGGGCCCTTGGCGCAGTGGCGCTATGGCCGGGCCCTTGGCGCTGCGGCGCTGTGGCGCCGTGGCTCGAGACATGGCGCTACGGCACGGTGGCGCTGCGGCGCGGCATACCAGACACAGAAATGGCAGTTCGCGAAAATCGCAAAACTTGCCAAATTCTCCCAATTTTTTAAAGTTCTACTCGAAATTAAACATACTCATATGCTATAATTTATATATAATCATTACCCAATATTTATATACTGACAAAACCAATTTTAAACACTTATTAACAGATTTAAAGCCTAACAAAATTACTGACTTTGATGTTCGTGAAGTTTAGAAAACTTTATATAAAAATTCTCCCTACGGATTCGTTATAACACCGAATCCGTTCATTTAAACTCCGATCTCTCCGTATCGACATGCTCAATAATGTAAGGGTGTAAATTTTAGGGATAATATATAATACATACATCAATTATCACATATATGGCCATATGGCCATATCACGTACTCTGTTTATTTTGAAAAACATACGTACGACATGTTTTCACAACACTGATGTTATGGTTTGCAACATATACATAATTAAACATGATTTGATACAACGTAACACACATATAAACTTATAATCATATCATATTCCAATCTACAAGGATTTACAGAAAACTGTGAAGCCATTTTATGAAAACTAAAAAGACGTAACTTGAAATTGGTTTGGAGAGAATTACCCAGAGTTATAAATAATGGAAGAAATGATCAGATGATCCTTTCTCAACAACCTGTTAATCACACACTCAAATTTCTCTCAGACTTCTAAATTTTCTCTCTGTGCTTTATCAGACTTAGGAAAAAAATGAAGAAGGAGAAGACGTCGACTAGTTAATAAACTGAGCGTCGAGAGGTCAGTTGGCCCAATAATGGGCAACTGCTAGTAACCACTACTAAGGCCATGTTTGGCTAGCAATTAAGTTCAAAGCTCATTATTTTAATAAAACTTTTTATCATATAGTTTAATTCATGTCACACCCAATTCAAATATCTTATTTAATTTAATATAAATAAAATATGATAATTCCTCATAAATTCACATAGTCACATAATTAAATATCTCATTAATAAATAATATCAATTTATTAAATTTCTAATTAATTATTACATCAATTAAAATAACATAGCTTATTAAATATTTTTTTTAATACAATAAGCTCACATAATCACAAACTTTGATCATAAAAATTCTCTACATTAATTTAATAAATGTAACACATAATTAAATTAATCTACCACAATTGCATCAATTAATTATTAAATCTAATAATTAAATCATCGAAAAATATTTATTTAACTCAATAAATATTTAAAATAATTTACAAAATTCTCGTTCGTTACAGAACAACCTTCTTGGAAGAGAAAATATATTTATCGGGAGACCGACGTGCGCATATGAGTATGATTAAATGTTATGCATAACATAGGGTACTTTAGGCCGATCACCTGTTGTACTCGTTTGATGGATTATCAGTTTATAACTGTTAATCCTAGTATAAGTTCATAGTCCGTAGTGACTGCTCAGTATTCATTACTTTGAAATCTTGAATTGATTAAGCGTTGAATCTTATTGATATCTTTTTGTCCTTAGAGACTATTGTTAAAAACCATTGATATTTCTTGCTATCCTTGAACTATCATTATTGTTGTACCCTTGAGAAGTTAAAAACTATTTTGAGCACCCTTATAGCGATATTACTTGCTGGGCAAAATTGTTGCTCATCCTTACTTTCCTTAAAACTTTCAGTTAAGGCAGAACGTGGTGAATCCTCTGGCATGGACAAAGGTAAAGAGAAGGCTTTGGAGTAGTTTTGTTTCATAGTACTAGGAATGTACTATTATTATATTGTAGAAGAACTTATTCAGTATGATATATTAAGCTATGTTTAATTTAAGATGTCATGTATTAGTTACGGTTGCGAGACCTTGGGATGAGAATAATTATATTATAACAATGTAATTTATTATATTATTCCGTTGTTAATGATTTTAGTATATTATTAGATTTAACGCGTGGCGAACCAAATTCAAGATATAAGTGTTTGAATTTGGGGGCGTCACAGGTTGGTATTAAAGCTGTAGTTATAAACCTTAGGAGCGAGAGTTCTTAGATTATAACTTAGGAGTACTTAGAACATAAAGACGGATGAAACTAATATAGAGTTTTCATAGAGAGAGACTTAGTGTGTTATGGAATATAATTTCAATCTATACAATGAACTTATGTTTATTTAATATTCTAATAGAGTTTTTGTTTATTTTATCTTATGTTGGTGGTTGTAGGATGACTGACATGGGAGGACCTAACCGAGTAGTAGAGGAGGAGCCGCGTGACATACACGTGGTATATGAGGCACCTTTGATAGCGGAGCCCATATTGGCAGTGGCCTCTATCGATGATGATGATGATGAGGAGGAGATGGAGCTATTTCCCGAAGAGTCTGATCCAGAGGAGGAGCCTATGGAGGATGAGCCCATGGAGGACTCCGACAAGGCTACATTTGAGGATCGGATGTTGGGGGAGTATGATGAACAAATTTTGGAGTTAGGATGTAGAGTTGAAGAGTTAGAGGCTGAGGCTAAAGAAAGGGAGTTCGAGTTCCAGAAACTGAGGGACGAGGACCATCAGAGAAAGTTAGTGATGCAAGAGATGGAGGTGGAGATTTCTCACTGCAAGGAGGCAGGGATCCAGATGGGGACTTTATTTCACAGGCCGGTGGCTAGAAATGTAGAGTTGACAGGGAAGCTGGAAGAGATAGAGTAGAGAGAGTTGAGCGAGAGGAAAGAGAAGGAAGCTCTCCATACTCAGTTAGAGATGGAAGTGATGGATAGGATCCACTTCGAGGAGAAGTGGGAAGAAGCTAATGATCAGGCTAACGACTTAGAAGATGAGGTGAGATGTAAGAGGAGGCAGATGAACAAGATAGGCTATGATCTGCGCACGGCCATGGAGAGATTGATTGATGGGGTAAATCACTACCCGATAGAGTAGGGACAGACCCGACACACCATAAGCCGAGATTTGGTGGCGCACATCACTCAGAAGGAGTACCAGAGCACTGTGGAGCGCGAAATGTTATATTGAGTCTAGGTGTTAGAAATTTAGTAGTTGTAGTTGTAGACACTCAAATATTTTGCACACCTATCACTAACATTGTAGGAGGGCAGATTCGTCTTTCAGAAATAACCCTGGAAGATAATGCAGTTCAAATACCAGAAATTCCACCGGAGAGGACAGTTCTATCTCAAAGATAACCCCGAGTTGCTCAGTTCCAGTCCTGAAAACAACACAAGGAATAGCAGTGCTAACCTTGGAGATAACCCCAAGGAGTGCAGTTTCAGTTCCGGAGATAACCCAAGAAATGCTTGTTTCAAATTCATGCAGTCTGCTTTAACCACAGAACTCACACCGAGGCACTCAGTACAAGATCCGAAAATAACACCGGGAAGACATGCACACCTCAGAGATAACCCTGAGGACCTTCAGTACTTGCAGCAGTCCAATCTCAGATATAACCTTGAGCAACGTCTACTTTATCAGCCCAAACCAGAGATAACCCCGGTGAGGGGTAAAATCGTCATTTTTTCACCTCGACCCTACATTGCGCCGTCTCAACATCTCATACAGACATTTCTACACAGCAATGTCCCACAACAACCAAGAAAGTCCAATCCTGCGTTACTACTATGCAGGGCAGCACACCGGATATAATTTGAAGCTTGAAGACCGAGGGCATGGTCCCATCTTCCTCTCATGTCATGGCGTAGCTCTTGACAATGACAGTCCAAAATAGGTCTTATACACCTCAATCGGATGCCTGGATTGCAGTTCAGAAAGTTCAAGCGAACATCACACTGCACGTGTGATAACCCGGGATTTCGAATAATCCGAATTTTACGAATAATTTTTTTTATTTTATTTAATATTGACATTGATTGTTAATATTGTACTGTGTATCTGTGATACGAGTCTCGAGAATTAGTCAATTTATGTATTGACTGAGAAATTAGAGTAGAGTTGTGCTTAACAGCTTTAGAAACCCTAACCCTAATTTCTGGATAGGGATTCGATAGAAAATATAATTAAAATAATTATATTGATGAGTATGCATTTGTATTGTATAGAAATTTTGAACAAATGATTGATCGGATAAGGTTTGAAATTAATAAACCATAATAAGAGATTAGAAACCCTAATCTCAAGATTAGAAACCCTAACGTACCGTTAAAAATCCTAATCGAAAGCTGGGAAACCCTAATTTTAAATTTGAGAATCCTAAACCCTAATTAAGAAACCCTAATCCTAATTAGGAAGCCTAAAGTGATTAGTATGTGTTAATATAATTAGGAAACCCTAATTATACTTTAAAAATATTAATTTCTATTTAAAACCATAATTACATTTTCGAAATTCTTAATTTTCTATTTTTAAACCCTAATTAGAAAATTCTAGAGTTGGAGTTTTTTTTAAACCTAAGGGTTAGAACCTTAGGGTTAAACCCTAAGGGTTTGTGCAATTGTCAAGAATGCCATTAAATTTATTTTGCTAAAGACCAAAATGCCCTTTTTCATTTTCTTTAATTGGTAACTTGTATAATTGCTAGCAACTTTAGTTGGTGAACCACTACATTGACTTGGTGAGTGTATATCTTAGCCAAATAGCCGAAATTATCAGATCTAGCAACATATTAAGCAATATAAATAGATTGGGGAGAGAGAAAGTCTAGCATTTCACTTATTTTGCATCTAAGCTCTCACCAACTCTCTCTCTCAGCAAGACCCCGAATTTGTTAAGTAGATCAATCCCCTAAACAGATCCTATATCACCAAGAACAACTAAGGAGATCTAAGATCAAAACATATTCAAGAAAAGGTATAAACCTAAGTTTCATTTTGATCTTTTATGCTTAGAAAATTTTTCTGTTTAAGTATTTAGAATCTTGCTAATGGATGTTTTATGAAGATCTATGATAATTTATCATGAATCCATAGCATCAAAGTTGGTAAAAACTATGTTTTTTAAAAACTGTTCTTGAGCATTTATAGTAGTTTGACAAGAAATGTCAGTCGCTCTAGATCTTTCTGTGTTTATGATTTTTGTTGTTTGATCTTTTCTATTGGTAGTCTGGTATGAGGTCTTTCATCTGCCAGTGGTACTATAGCCATTAGATGTCTGGATTTGAAGTTATAATCGGTCAAAACCCGTTGACCGGGCATGACCAGACTAATTCTGGGTAACCCAGAAAGTATTTTTCAGTCTCCGACAAGCCTTTTTAAGTCATATATCTGACAGGTTTTATGTTGTTAGTTGATGTTGTTGTAATACATGTGTGACGCCCCCAAAATAGGTATACAACACCCATTCTGAGTCGCCAAAATACATGGTACAGAAACAACTACATCTTTATTATTACAACACAAGAACTGTGAGTTTAAATATAAATATTGTCATTTAGACAATATCCACACTCAAATAAGTCCTCATTACAATTATTGATACATTATTTCACAAAAATGGTGAGGACTACTAAAGTAACTTCTAGAACCATCATTTCATACCCCGACTAGTACTCGCTACATTCTCGCCTCCTGAGAAAAATGGAACAAAAAGGAAAAGGGTGAGCTCAACTAGCCCAGTAAAGAACATTATGACTAAGATAATATAGAACAAATTATCGTTAGTCTTCAACAGGGAAAAATCTAATAGAATACAATAGACAACAAGTTTTAAATCAATAACTGCAGCGGAAACAGCAAACCATTAGAAGAGTCAAGTAGAGAATGAGTTCTACTATCTTCTAAGATTTAAAAGTCCATCATCAATAATTTATCCCTGTAACAACAATCATTAACCATCTTTAGTCAAATATTCATCTTTACACTACAGGCCAAAGATA
Organism: Panax notoginseng; assembly: GCA_016801055.1. Lineage (NCBI taxonomy): Eukaryota > Viridiplantae > Streptophyta > Magnoliopsida > Apiales > Araliaceae > Panax > Panax notoginseng. The sequence goes on along the minus strand of CM029021.1, from coordinate 71,834,501 downwards.
TTCATTTGTATCACCAGTCGGTCATGTTCATCTCAACACCTGTTCATCTTTGCACTACGGGCCAAAGATATTCATTAGTTAATCATTCATCTTTGCTCTACAGGCCAAAGATATTCAGTAATATCATCATTTAGGACTGAGGATGATGAAAAAATATCTTAAAGAAAACGAATCCAGTGAAACAAAATAACAAATATTAAGGATTCGTATTTCGATTTATCCATGTCCAAAAATACCTTATAATTATTCATAGTGAAGTAAAATTCAAGAATGATCAAAACATGGATACAATCAAAGCTAGTACCCAGAATAGATATTTTGGACGAAAAGAAGAAAATTTCATTTTCGGTGAATAGTAACTCGTGAATAGTAACTCATGAATAGTAACTCATGAATAGTAACCCCGACGTGAAAAGTTCCAAATTTGATAAAAATTTCCAACCAATATTTCGGCATAATGATATTAAAGAAATAATATCATTTTCGAATAAAATAACATCCCTTACCTCGTAAAGACAGTACTTCTGGTCGGAATACCGGTATAAGGCTGAAAGAAACTTGCTCTGATGAATAGAAACTCTCAAAGTATCTAAATACTCACAATATACACTCAATAATCTAGAGAGAGAAAGAGAGAAAACTTGTTTCTGGTGTGATTTTCAATTCTAACTTAGCCCTCTATTTATAGGAAAATGTTAGAATGCCATAGGAGACTAAAATAATAAAATATATTATTTTATTTTATTTTCTTTACGTATGCTAAGACCATGACTATCAAGGCATGCAAAATCTGAATTTTCCAGCAGCCCACATGCATATTCACCACCAACCAAAAAGTGGGTCCCACCCATAATTTAATAAAAATCATTTTATTTTCCGAAACTTCAGTAATTCATAGAAAATAGACCGTTTATTAGAAAAATACGAATTTTATGTCCATTCTGACTGAAATCGAATTCTCTACAACTTTGTAGCTTTGAGTTTTTCCAAATTCCAAACCAAAAATATCCGAAATCTACAAATGGATGATTTTTAATACCTCCACATCGACAAAATACTGATAAAACACCTCAGCTTTAATTCTTTCATTTTTATCCACATAAAAATAAATATATCCATCATTTATATCCACATAGAATAAATATTTCCTTATCATATGAATCAATAATTAATTATTCACAAATAATATTACAGAATCACATTTATGACAACCAGGCCGTTCCCAGGAAAGAGGGGGCTTTCCAATAAGGATTTCTCCTTATTGGCGCGCAATTAGATGACCAAACCTCTCCTTAGACAGAACTTTCTAGACATTGCCAATAATGTTATCTAATAATATTATTCAAATAATATGAATTATTGATCTGATAATGGGAGATACTGTGTAGTGACAATTATTGAAATAACAGTAATATAAAATATCAACGCAGCAATTATTGAATCAATAAAATAAAATACTGAACAATAATTATTGTAACCATTATTGAGTAGTGCCTTCTTACGTAAGAATCAATAATTGGTGCAATACAGTGTGCTACTGTGTAACAACGCGTATTACTGTGTTTTAACCACCGGGTATTCCAACAGTATTAACGGTAACAACTACGCCGTTATTAATAAATAACATATACTTGTCGTTTTCTTCATCCAATCGCTTTCCGTTATGGGGCCCACAAAAGACTGCGCCGTCGTACGAATATTCCCCGACAGGAAGAATATTCCACGACCAAACGAATATTCCCCGACAACAATGAATATTTTATAACCACCTGTTTATTTGAAATATTTGCGCATTTTACCCATAACTAACCTCATTAATCAATTTAACACTTACTATTTCAAAATAATAAATAGAGAGAATTTAAATTTCATTTATTAATAATTTGGGGTCTTACAACCTCCCCTCCTTATGAAATTTCGTCCTCGAAATTGATGTACGTACCTGGTGTTTCGAAAAGATGAGGATACCTCGCTTTCATTTCCGTTTCCAACTCCCAGGTCATTTCCTCAATAGCATGGTTTCTCCACAAAACTTTAACTTGTGGTATGACCTTCGTGCGTAGGACATGCTCCTTTCAATCCAAGATCTTGACAGGTACCTCTTCGTACGTTAAGTCTTCAGCTATCTCGTCCGGTTCTAACTCAATAACGTGGTCTGGGTCTTTCACATATTTACGTAACACAGATATATGAAAAACATTATGAACACGAGACATACTTGGAGGTAACGCAAGTCTATAGGCCACATTTTCTACTCGGTCAAGAATCTGAAATGGACCAATAAATCGTGGATTGAGCTTTCCTCTCTTCCCAAATCTTGTAACTCCTTTCCATGGAGCCACATGAAAGTAGTATGCAGACAAGCCAATCATGTTTGATGATAAAGCACATATTTTGTAACAATCTTATTTATTTATTAATAAAAAGTATTTATTTATTAAAGGCTTTTAATTATCTACATGATGCTGTTTTATAATATGTGATAAACCCATAGTTTTAAGCAATGCTTTTAGAATAATGATGATGATCATTCTAACGAGATCTAAATTCTTAGAAAGCTTAAAACTAAAATAGTTCCCAATCGTTGGATTACTAAATTGGGAATTAGTGAATCCGGATAGATTGGTACATACGTTGCTTACTCATTGGATGAGGATGATTGATCTCATGATCATTTGTGTGGAGACACTAAAGCAAGTATGTAGGTGCTTATTAGATAATAAGTTCACTGAACGTGGCTCGCTAAGGAATACCTAATGGAGTTTTACTTGTCTGTCAATAGGAATTTCTGTAGTGATAGTAGTACAAATGATCCTTGGACTTGAGATCATCATAGTATCTTGTGTATGATGAGTTATACTTTGACTTATTCCTTAAGACCCTTAGGGTATATCAAAGGGTATGCTTGGGTATAATAAGTTGTACGTGGAGATAATGTATGATTAATAAAGAATCTACCGCTTCTAGTAAAAGAAGAGAAATGTCCTATGTGATTCGATAAATGACAACCCAGTAGTCCTTGGCCAAGGCAGAATGAAATTAGAAAGGAGTTTCTAATTTGCATTATTTGGAGTTGTGCATTTAAGAGTCGAAATACATATAATTAAATAAAATAAGACTTGACAGTAATTCCATGTTTTATATTTAATTGGGACATTGTATGGTGGAAGGATTGAATTGTACGGTAACTATTTACTCAAAGGTTCTTTTATGATTAATGTTGAAATCTATATTATCTGGAAAGTCGTTGATCGCTAGGGAGGCTTATCCCTATTGTAGAATAAATATTATTTAAATAAATTAATTGTTTAATTTATTTATTTAAATAAGATTAGAATTGTTCTAATTAATTTATTCACAACCGGTTTAATATGGAGAACCTAAAGGGTCACACCATAAAATGAAGAATAATTATTTAAGAAGTTAATGGCATAATCGTAATAATATGTTAAGTATATTTAATTTAATCTATGGTGATAGAATAAATTAAATAGCTTAATATTTATTATTTAATATTTTAGAAATATTAAATATAAATTAATAAGAGGAGTCTTATTAATATTATTACAATTATTATTATTTTAATTTCTAAAAGAGTTTAGGAATTAATTTAATATATGTACTCTCATTTATTCCTAATAAGATTAGGAGGGAAAATTAGTTAAATGAGTTTAATTAATTATCCCTAATAAGATTAGGGAGCCCATTTAATTAAAAGAGTTTAATTAAATAAATAATACCTTATTTTTAATTAAATAGAGTTACCTGATATCTTTATAAGAGGAGTCTTATATCAGATATCAATATACGTAATTCCAACAGTTGGGAGAGTACGCTCTTTTCTATAGAGATAGAAAAAATTAGGGTTTTGCCAAACACCCATCTTCTTGGATCTTTCTTCTTCCTTGGTGGATCACCTCTAGAGGCCAAACACTTGGGTGGCTAACGTTGATCAAAGGAAGAAACTAAACCCGGTGGATTCAAGTTGGACGCGAAAAGGATTGGAGGTGAACTTGTACCTGAGAAAGCTCGGATCTTCGAGGGTATGATTCTCGTTCTTTATCTTTTCGTTTAATTAATAATTGTGCATAAAGGATTATCCGGGTATATGGTTTGTAAAATTTTAAAACTCTGATTTTACACGTTTCCGCTTATTTTGTGCAATTTGATTGCGTTCATGAATATTACAAACCTAACAGTGGTATCAGAGCCAAACCTTTATGCGAATTATTAATTATTTTAATTTGATATGTATATTGATATGTGTTTCGAATAATTTAATTGGGCATAATTTTATTGTATAAAATTTTTTTAAAAAAATAAGAAGGAAAAACCGTGATTATTCATGGTTATTCAAGGTCACGGCTTCGGTTTATTATATCTGATTAGCGTGGGTAATATACTTTTGCTTCTTAGTATATCATGTGATTCACGTTACTTATCTTGAAGCATTAGTATATCATTGATTCCATGTGATTTAATTATTACTATATATTATTATATATGGTGCATGATTCTGTTAACATGTTAACCACCAAAGTCCACCTTGTGAATCACTTTTCCTAGAAAATATATATATTCCACTTTTGGTATATATTATGTAAATGTGGCGTGAATCATTTACTACAGGATTTGCTTTTGGAAAAGGAATCATATAATAAATGATTACATTTTGTATGATTATCTATGTTACTTCACGGATATAAAGTGGTGATTATATATATTATATATATTAACGTAATATATATTTATATATATAATAATTTTATAATTAAAATAAAATGTTTATTTTAATCTTAAAATAAAAGGTTAATTTTAATATTAAACTAAAAGAGTTTATTTTAATTTTAAAATTAGAATTTCATGCTAACTAATTAGAGTTGAAATTAGATTCCATGATAACTAATTAGAGTTGGAATTGGATTCCATGATAACTAATTAGAGTTGGAATTGGATTCCATGATAACTAATTAGAGTTGAAATTGGATTCCATGTTTTCTAAAATAAAGAAGTTTATTTGTGAATAGAAAGCAAATTCATGTTTCCTTAAATAAAGGAGTTTATTTAGATATGAAATAAGATTTCATATTATTCAAAATAAAGGAGTTTATTTGTGAATAGGAAAGAGAATTCGTGTTTCCTTTAATAATTTTTTTTATATGGAATTGGATTCCATAATTAATTAAAATAAAGGAGTTTATTTTGATTAAAGATTTTGATTAAAATAAAATAGTTTATTTTATTCAAAATTGGATAAATTAAAATAAAAGAGGTTTATTTTGATTTAAATTTGGATTAAAATAAAGGAGTTTATTTTAATTCAAAATTAAATTTTATGCTAACTAAATTTGCCCATTAAATGATATCAATATATATATTAAATGTTTATTATTCATGAGATGAATATTATTTATTGATGCATATGGTGATGTGTATGATAATAAATGAGATTGATTATGGACTATTGACCAATGTGATTGGATTTTATTTTAGTTAGATGCATGAATGTATGGGTTTTATTAAATGGGGTCTGTGTACCTCGTCTTCTCTAATTTTTTCTTAATGTAAATTCTATCTCCCTCCTATGTACTTTCCCTTGACTGCTGATCAAGGTTTCTATTTATTTTAAATAAGTTCTGTAATAGGAATAGTTAGAATTAAATTTTGAAGAATTGGAGATCAAGGAGCAAGGAGCGCGTGAAGACCCGTTTGTAATGGAGCCCGGGTTAAAATGTAATAGTTATATTTAAATATTAATTCTTGCACCCCTAGGGTTTGACCTTTTGGTTCATTTGGTTGCTCTAGTGAACCAAACTAGAATAAAAGTCCATAATCAATCCGGGTAGAATATAGTATTCTATATGTGCATGCTTATACTATATATATTATATATTATGCAAACATGCTTCACATGTTAATTAATATGACGCGTATTTTATATATATATGTGCATGCGCGCTTAACAAGATGAGACAATTTAATAACAAACCCCTCAAATATTTTATATTAAGTCCTAAGCGTTCAAAGATATTTAGAATATCGAACGTCGCCTTCTAGCATGATAAAATTAATAGAGTATTAAATATTTAATATGAGTTTGTTGTGTCACCACAAGGCAAATATTAAGTATTTAAGATGTTAATTTATCACATTTGATGCTTATAAAGAAAATTGAACAGTATTGTTCTGTTGTGTCACCACAAGGACGATATTTTTCTTTTTTGAATATATGGAGTGCTAGGTTGGACTTAACTTGGATAATTTTGATTCGGATGTGCCACCACTTGATCAAAATAATCTAAGAGGCAAAATACAAGGAGTTGCATAGTTGATGTAATTGACAAGAGTTGTCTACCTATTTATTTATATATAGTTTGTTGTGTCACCACAAGGCTATATACATTTGAAATGAGATCCTTATTCTCACTAGCAAATCTTTAATTAGATTTAGCCGAACTATATAAGTGAGGGTAATATAGTTTGAAGAAAATAGTGGGAGATACCAATTTAAAACAAGACCTAAATTATTTTGGTAATTAATAAAAGAATGTATGCTAAAATATTGTTAATTACAAATTTATTTACAGAATTTTACAATGTCTAAATTACTATCACTGCGTAACATATTAGATGCTAAATTAACTGGACCGTATTAAACGGATTGGTTAAGGAATTTGAGAATAGTTCTCATGGCTGAAAAGCTATCTTATGTCCTTAATACGCCTATCCCTACAATGGTTGCAGACAATGTCTCTGAGGAAGATATTGCTACTTTTAGAAAGTGGCAAGATGATGCATAGTTGGCTCAATGCATCATGCTCGCATTCATGAGTAACGAGCTTCAGCATCAGCATGAAACTATGGATGCTCCTACTATATTCCTGCACATCAAGTAGTTGATGGTGAGGAAAGTAGGACTGATAAATATCAGATATCTAAGGAGCTCTTCCGATCTAGAATGACCAATGACACTATAGTACAGACACATGTCCTAAACATGATCAATATGATTGAACAATTAGGACAATGGGTTTTGTCATGGATGGAGAGTTGAGCCAAGATTTGATCTTACACTCACTCCCGGACTCCTTTCACAATTGTTGTGAATTTTTCATATGAACAAGCTAGATATCAGCCTCGCTGATTTGCTTAACATGTTGAAAAATGTTAAGAGTCACTTTCCAACTAAGAAAGACCTTGTCTTACTGGTAGGAGCCAAAGGATCTTCTGAAAAGAAGAACAATTCAAAGAAGGTAAATAGAAAGGCAAAAACAAAGGATAATAAGAACAAAACTGATACGGATAGCAAAAGAGTTTGCTTCCACTGCAATAAGCCTGGACACTGAAAGAAACTGCGAGAAGAATCTTGCAGAGGCTAACCAAAGAAGCTTATTGAAGTTTCGGTTATAAATACAAATTTGTTCATGATTGAAATAAATTTTGCTTTAAGTGAAGGTTCTACTTGGGTATTGGATACCGACTTTGGTTATCATAAATATAGATTTATGAAGGGACCAAGTAGAAGTGTAAAGCTAAACAAATATAAGTAATCCTATGTACGGAAAATGTAGCAAAGGTTGCCACATTAGCCATAGAAACTTATAGTTTAGCAATGCCTACGGGCAAATCTATTAAGTCAATAAGTTGTTATTGTATTCCAGTTCTTGTTAAAAATATTATTTCTATTTTATTGTTGGACAATAAAATATTTGGTATTATAATTAAGAACAATTGTTGTTCTATTTATAATAATAATGTTTTGTATAGAACTGGAATATTACTTAATAAATTTTGTATACTTGACTTACATGAAAATAATTTTGCATATTGAACAAATTAGTATAAGAAAAGGAGATGATCATTCAAAGAGTTGAATGTGTGTATTTGTTGAAATACAAGTGCGAATTATTTGAAAGGTTCAAAGAATTCAGAAGTGAAACAAATTGACAAAGTATTAAGATTCTTTGATTAGATCAAGGAATAAATACTTGTGCAATAAGTTTCTAGATCATCTTAAATAGTTTTCTCATAATGGACGCCTCCTGATACGTAATAATTGATTGATGTATCTGAAAGGAAAAATCGTATCTTGTTGGACATGGTGCGGTCCATAATGATTTTACTGACATTCCAGTATCCTTCTGGGATTATGCCCTAGAAATGGCTGCATATCTACGAAAAGATAACCTTAAAATCTGGCCCCAAGACTCCATAAAAGTTATGGACAGGGAGGATTCCTAATCTTAAGTATGTTAAGATAAGGGGTTGTCCAACTTATGTGATTGAGACAAAATTTGACAAGTACATATTTGTGGGACATCCTAAAGTAAGTTTAGGACATATGTTCTATAATCCTACTTAGCAAAAGGTGTTTGTTGCGAAACACACTACCTTCTAAGATAAAGGTGTTTATCATTGAAGGAGCTAGTGGGAGGATAATAGATCTTGAAGAGTTCAAGAACCACAAATCACTATAAGTCAAATAAGAGGAACTTGTAGATAGACCTATTGTACCACAACCGAATCGTAAATCTGAAATAGCACTGAACATACCTGGGAGGTATGGATTCATCATGGATGATGATGATGAGGTACGTATCATAGAAGATGATGATCTAGTTACTTACGATGAGGTAAGAGTTCTAGTGTGTACAAAAAGGTCAGTGGGAGCGTCGTGAACTTTCTAATATTATATGTTGATATACTACGGATGAGGAAAAACATACCAATGCTACAATCAGTAAAGATAAAGTCGTCTAAATATTCCTCCATGAATGATTTGGAAGAGTATCTTAATTGGGGATACAAATCTATATAGATAGATTTAAGAGGATGCTCGACATAACCCAAGGAATGTATATTCATTTGATGCTAAAGTCGTTTAGCATGGCAAACTCCAAGAAATGTCTCATGTTGATGAGCCATAGAGTGTATCTCTCTTAATAGTCCCCATAGACTCATAAAAGAGAGATCGCATGAGTAACTATCATGTATGCAATGAAATGTACGAGACCTGATGTTGATCGGTCATATTCTGGAGAAGATCACTGTAAGACAGTGAAAAACATCATAAAGTACTTAATTGACACTAAGGATGTGATTATATTTATGGTCAGTCTGAATTAAAACTAGAGGGTTTAACAGACTCAAGTTTTTCAGACAGACCAAGACGAAAGAAAATCCACTTTAAGGTAAAGCGTTACCTTGAACGGTGGTGCAGTAAAATTGGAAAGGTTCCAAACAGCAAAGAGTTGTTGGTTTAGTGATAAAGACAAAGTAAATAGCTATAAATGAAGCTGTAAGTTGATTGTTTGGATGAAAAGTTCATTACAGAACTAGGAATAGTTCCTAAGTCTCATCTTGGATCTAAACATGTGTTGTGGCACTTTCATTTGATTATAGGAATCATTGAAAGATGGGAAATCACTATAGAGATAGTGGACTCTCAAGAACAACATTACATATCCATTAACTAAAGCTTATCCAACAGCAGGATAATCGCCACTTAGAGAAGAAGAGTATGAGATACCATGACGATTGACTTTAGTGCAAGTGGGAGATTGAAAGTAGTATGCAGACAAGCCAATCATGTTTGATGATAAAGCATATATTTTGTAACAATCTTATTTATTTATTAATAAAAAATATTTATTTATTAAAGACTTTTAATTATCTACATGATGCTGTTTTATAATATGTGATAAACCCATAGTTTTAAGCAATGCTTTTAGAATAATGATGATGATCATTCTAATGAGATCTAAATTCTTAGAAAGCTTAAAACTAAAATAGTTCCCAATCGTTGGATTACTAAATTGGGGATTAGTGAATCCGGATAGATTGGTACATACGTTGCTTACTCATTGGATGAGGATGATTGATCTCATGATCATTTGTGTGGAGACACTAAAGCAAGTATGTAGGTGCTTATTAGATAATAAGTTCACTGAACGTGGCTCGCTAAGGAATACCTAATAGAGTTTTACTTGTCTGTCAATAGGAATTTCTGTAGTGATAGTAGTACAAATGATCCTTGGACTTGAGATCATCATAGTATCTTGTGTATGATGAGTTATACTTTGACTTATTCCTTAAGACCCTTAGGGTATATCAAAGGGTATGCTTGGGTATAATAAGTTGTACGTGGAGATAATGTATGATTAATAAAGAATCTACCGCTTCTAGTAAAAGAAGAGAAATGTCCTATGTGATTCGATAAATGACAACCCAGTAGTCCTTGGCCAAGACAGAATGAAATTAGAAAGGAATTTCTAATTTGCATTATTTGGAGTTGTGCATTTAAGAGTCGAAATACATATAATTAAATAAAATAAGACTTGACAGTAATTCCATGTTTTATATTTAATTGGGACATTGTATGGTGGAAGGATTGAATTGTACGGTAACTATTTACTCAAAGGTTCTTTTATGATTAATGTTGAAATCTATATTATCTGAAAAGTCGTTGATCGCTAGGGAGGCTTATCCCTATTGTAGAATAAATATTATTTAAATAAATTAATAGTTTAATTTATTTATTTAAATAAGATTAGAATTGTTCTAATTGATTTATTCACAACCGGTTTAATATGGAGAACCTAAAAGGGTCACACCATAAAATGAAGAATAATTATTTAAGAAGTTAATGGCATAATCGTAATAATATGTTAAGTATATTTAATTTAATCCATGGTGATAGAATAAATTAAATAGCTTAATATTTATTATTTAATATTTTAGAAATATTAAATATAAATTAATAAGAGGAGTCTTATTAATATTATTACAATTATTATTATTTTAATTTCTAAAAGAGTTTAGGAATTAATTTAATATATGTACTCTCATTTATTCCTAATAGGATTAGGAGGGAAAATTAGTTAAATGAGTTTAATTAATTATCCCTAATAAGATTAGGGAGCCCATTTAATTAAAAGAGTTTAATTAAATAAATAATACCTTATTTTTAATTAAATAGGGTTACCTGATATCTTTATAAGAGGAGTCTTATATCAGATATCAATATACGTAATTCCAACAGTTGGGAGAGTACGCTCTTTTCTATAGAGATAGAAAAAATTAGGGTTTTGCCAAACACCCATCTTCTTGGATCTTTCTTCTTCCTTGGTGGATCACCTCTAGAGGCCAAACACTTGGGTGGCTAACGTTGATCAAAGGAAGGAACTAAACCCGGTGGATTCAAGTTGGACGCGAAAAGGATTGGAGGTGAACTTGTACCTGAGGAAGCTCGGATCTTCGAGGGTATGATTCTCGTTCTTTATCTTTTCGTTTAATTAATAATTGTGCATAAAGGATGATCCGGGTATATGGTTTGTAAAATTTTAAAACTCTGATTTTACACGTTTCTGCTTATTTTGTGTAATTTGATTGCGTTCATGAATATTACAAACCTAACACCACACGCAACAATACATGATCCCCAATGTCAAATTCCACGTCCTTTCGATGAAGATCCGCATAACTCTTTTGTCGATCCTGTGCCGTTTGTATACGTTGTCGAATCGTTTGGATCTTCTCTGTAGTCATTCGTACCAACTCTGGTCCTAGCAACGTTGCTTCTCCTACCTCATCCCAACATACTGGAGAGCGACACTTTCGTCCATATAATGCTTCAAATGGGGCCACACCTATACTTGCCTGATAACTGTTATTGTAGGAGAATTCCACCAATGGTAGGTACTTATCCCAACTCCCTTTGAAATCTAGGACACAAAGTCTTAATAGATCTTCAAGGGTTTGAATAGTCCTCTCTGATTGTCCGTCCGTTTGTGGATGGTATGCCGAACTAAATCGTAAATCTGTGCCCATAGCTTTTTGCAAGCTAACACAAAATCTTGAAGTAAATCTTGGGTCACGATCCGAAACTATGGATACTGGCATGCCATGCAGTCTCACAATCTCATCTACGTATATACGAGCAAGACGTTCAAGGGAATAAGTCTCCCGTATCGGCAAGAAATGAGCAGACTTGGTTAATCTATCAACAATAACCCAAATAGCATTTATGCCTTGAGAAACCGTGGGAAGACCCGTAACGAAATCCATGGTAATGTGTTCCCACTTCCATTTCAGAATCTCAAGTGGTTGCAATGGCCCCTTTGGCACTTGATGTTCCGCCTTTACACGTTGACAAGTTAAACACCTCGAGATAAACTTTGCAATCTCTCTCTTCATATTATTCCACCAAAATGTATGTCGAAGATCACGATACATTTTGGTGCTTCCAGGATGGATTGCAAATGGTGTATTGTGTGCTTCCATCATGATCTTGTACTTCAAATCAGAATTGTTAGGAACACAGAGTCTAGAGTGGACTCGAAGTATTCCTTCTTCATCGATTCTTGCTTCTGGAATAGAACCTTCTTGCACTTTCTTCTTCATACGCATCAGCTCTATATCCGTAGCATGAGCAGCTTTAACTTTATCGATTAAAGTCAGTTCTACTCGTATATTTGATATCATCATGTGGGTACTTGGAGCCTTCATCTCTATCTCCATCCTTTGCAAGTCATACAAAATGGGCATTTGTGTTAACAACATTGCACTCGTACCCGCATATGATCTTCTACTTAATGCGTCAGCTACTACGTTTGCTTTTCCAGGATGATATTGGATGGTATGATCGTAATCTTTCAACAGCTCGAGCCAACGTCGCTGCCGCATGTTGAGTTCCTTTTGGGTGAAGAAATATTTGAGGCTTTTATGATCTGTATAGATCTCCACTTTCTCCCCATACAGGTAGTGTCTCCAGATCTTCAACGCGAAAACTACTGCTGCCAACTCCAAATCATGAGTAGGATAATTCCTCTCATATTCTTTGAGTTGTCGCGAGGCATAGGCTATGACTTTCCCATGTTGCATGAGAACACATCCTAACCCTTTGCCTGAAGCATCACTGTAGATAACAAATCCATCCGAACCAGATGGTATTGTCAGAACAGGTGCCGAAATGAGTCTCCTCTTAAGCTCTTGAAAACTCTTCTCGCATTCCTCGCTCCATACGAATTTGATATCTTTCCGAGTTAGCTGAGTTAACGGGGTAGCGATTCGAGAAAACCCTTCCACGAATCTCCGATAATAACCAGCTAAGCCCACAAAGCTACGTACTTCAGTCACCGTCTTTGGTTGCTCCCAACTTTGTATCGCTTCAATCTTCGTCGGGTCAACAGATACTCCATGTTTTGACACCACGTGCCCTAGGAAAGCTACTTCCTCAAGCCAGAACTCGCATTTCTTCAACTTAGCATATAACTTATTTTCACGCAGCCTTTGGAGTACCAGCTTCAAATGATGCTCATGATCTTCACGACTTTTGGAATATATGAGGATGTCATCAATAAAGACAACAACGAACTGATCCAAATAATCCTTGAATACTCGGTTCATCATATCCATGAAAGCCGCAGGAGCATTAGTCAATCCAAAAGACATGACTAGGAACTCATAATGCCCGTACCGAGTTCTGAAGGCAGTCTTTGGAATATCATCAGTTTTAACCTTCAGCTGATGATATCCAGAACGAAGATCGATCTTTGAAAAGAATTGTGCTCCTTGTAACTGGTCAAACAGATCATCAATACGAGGTAGCGGATACCTATTCTTAATAGTGACATGGTTTAATTCCCTGTAATCAATACAAAGTCGCATACTCCCATCTTTCTTCTTTACAAATAAAATAGGAGCACCCCAAGGAGATGTACTAGGACGAATGAAACCGATGTCCAACAATTCTTGTAGTTGGACCTTTAACTCCTGAAGTTCAATAGGAGCCATTCGATATGAGGTTTTAGAAATGGGCTTTGTACCAGGTTCAAAATCAATAAAGAATTAAATTTCACGTTCCGGGGGTAGACTAGGAAGTTCTTCAGGAAATACGTCAGGAAAGTCAATAACAACAGGAATATTATTCAAATTTGACGTGTCTTTATTCAAATCCATAACATGGGCTAAGAAAGCATGACATCCATTTTTTAATAAACGAATGGCTTTATGGCTTGATATAACAGTGATTGATTTTAATGGCTTAGTTGCTTGAATTCGTACAACAGGTTGGTTAGGAATATGAAAACTAACAACCTTACGAAAATAATCAATTTTGGCATGATGAGTAGTTAACCAATCAATCCCTAAAATCACATCAAAAGCAAGTATCTTTAAAGAGATAAGGTCAACAGGTAATGTGATGGTGCCAACTTGGATCATGCAAGATTTATAAACTGTAGATGTAACAAAGGTTTCACCTAACGAAGTTTCAACAGATAAGTCAAAGTCCAATATCCCCGGAGTCAAGTTTAAACGTTGAGCACAAGCAGGAGAGATAAAAGAATGGGTAGAACCGGTATCTAGTAAGGTATAAACTTCGCAAGAATTCAAGATTAGCTTACCCGTAATCACCTCGTTCGGGTTCCTCACGTTTTGGCCAGTTACGACAAACGCTCTTCCAGGAACCACTGATTTCGCCTTATCCTGGACAGCCCTTGGAATCACCACTCCCGCTGAACTTGGTTTCGCTATAGTACAATCTCGAGCGATGTGGCCTTCCTTCCCACAGTTGTAACACACCTTGGATTGTTGTGGACAGTTTGGGCTGATATGTCCCTCTTTCCCGCATTTGTAACATCTAACTGGCGGTCGTTCTCCTCCCCTAAAATTTGTTGTTGGTGCTGGTGCTGCTGCTGATGTCTTCCCGTCATTGTTGAATCTCCTCTTTCTAAAATTTCCACTTGACTCACCTCTCCTATTATCATGGCCACGATGACCACCCGAGTGGTTACCGCCTTTGTTCGTATTTTTCCCTCCTCGTTGGTTATCATCGCTCTGATGATTGCTGTCACCGGTATGACCCTGGTTGTGGTCCCTCGGTTGAGTATACTCATTATCTCTTTCTAATAATTGGGCCCTGTTGACAACGTCTGAATACAGAGAAAATTTATGAGAGATAAGGTATTAACGAATCTCAGGTTTTAAACCTCTCAAAAAAATTCGCATCATACGTTCCTCATTTTCTACCAAATGAGGTGCAAACCTGGATAACTCTGCAAACTTCACCTCGTACTGGGACACCGTCATGTTGTTTTGTTCCAGTCTGATAAACTCCACCTCCTTCATATGACGAATACTTTCAGGGAAGTACTTGTCATTAAACAGTTTCTGAAACGTTTCCCAGGATATATTGAGTGCGTCAGGCTGGGTACGCTTCACAGACTCCCACCAGTAGTCTGCCTCGCCACGAAACATAAAGGTGGCGAATGGAACCTTCTGTTCTTCCGTGCATCCCAAGACATCGAATATTTTGGTAATTTGCTTGACCCACGTTTCCGCCATGATCGGATCTGGCTTTCCCTTAAATTCTGGTGGTCCCAATTCTTTGAACTGTTTGGCTGTGACAAACCGTGAATTGCTATCATTTCCTCCTGTATTTTGAACATGAGTCTCCCTTGTCTGGTTTTGCATGAATTGCAAAAAACTTCTAAACATTCCATCATTCATCATCTGCTCATTGGTGTTGTTCACAGGAGGAACATTGCCAGCCTGTTGCACGTTCTCCTTGTTGGTAAGCACCGGTGTCTCTACGGTCTCATTTACTCCACTGTTAACATTCTCAGTCGACATTCTCAAATACTTCCATAAAACAAGGGTTAATTAAATAAATTAACAAATCACATAATACCCCTATATTATGACTGACCAATAAATAAGCTTAGGTAGGAAACACTAGCGAAGGATTTATTCGTCTCTCCCCTCCTAGTTCTATTCCCCGATCTCCGCCAGAGATCATATCCCTAAGCTCTGATACCAACTGTGACGCCCCCAAAATAGGTATACAACACCCATTCTGAGTCGCCAAAATACATGGTACAGAAACAACTACATCTTTATTATTACAACACAAGAACTGTGAGTTTAAATACAAATATTGTCATTTAGACAATATCCACACTCAAATAAGTCCTCATTACAATTATTGATACATTATTTCACAAAAATGGTGAGGACTACTAAAGTAACTTCTAGAACCATCATTCCATACCCCGACTAGTACTCGCTACATTCTCGCCTCCTGAGAAAAATGGAACAAAAAGGAAAGGGGTGAGCTCAACTAGCCTAGTAAAGAACATTATGACTAAGATAATATAGAACAAATTATCGTTAGTCTTCAACAGGGAAAAATCTAATAGAATACAATAGACAACAAGTTTTAAATCAATAACTGCAGCGGAAATAGCAAACCATTAGAAGAGTCAAGTACAGAATGAGTTCTACTATCTTCTAAGATTTAAAAGTCCATCATCAATAATTTATCACTGTAACAACAATCATTAACCATCTTTAATCAAATATTCATCTTTGCACTACAGGCCAAAGATATTCATTTGTATCACCAGTCGGTCATGTTCATCTCAACACCTGTTCATCTTTGCACTACGGGCCAAAGATATTCATTAGTTAATCATTCATCTTTGCTCTACAGGCCAAAGATATTCAGTAATATTATCATTTAGGACTGAGGATGATGAAAAAAATATCTTAAAGAAAACGAATCCAGTGAAACAAAATAACAAATATTAAGGATTCGTATTTCGATTTATCCATGTCCAAAAATACCTTATAATTATTCATAGTGAAGTAAAGTTCAAGAATGATCAAAACATGGATACAATCAAAGCTAGTACCCAGAATAGATATTTTGGACGAAAAGAAGAAAATTTCATTTTCGGTGAATAGTAACTCGTGAATAGTAACTCATGAATAGTAATCCCGACGTGAAAAGTTCCAAATTTGATAAAAATTTCCAACCAATATTTCGGCATAATGATATTGAAGAAATAATATCATTTTCGAATAAAATAACATCCCTTACCTCGTAAAGACAGTACTTCTGGTCGGAATACCGATATAAGGCTGAAAGAAACTTGCTCTGATGAATAGAAACTCTCAAAGTATCTAAATACTCACAATATACACTCAATAATCTAGAGAGAGAAAGAGAGAAAACTTGTTTCTGGTGTGATTTTCAATTCTAACTTAGCCCTCTATTTATAGGAAAATGTTAGAATGCCATAGGAGACTAAAATAATAAAATATATTATTTTATTTTATTTTCTTTACGTATGCTAAGACCATGACTATCAAGGCATGCAAAATCTGAATTTTCCAGCAGCCCACATGCATATTCACCACCAACCAAAAAGTGGGTCCCACCCATAATTTAATAAAAATCATTTTATTTTCCGAAACTTCAGTAATTCATAGAAAATAGACCGTTTATTAGAAAAATACGAATTTTATGTCCATTCTGACTGAAATCGAATTCTCTACAACTTTGTAGCTTTGAGTTTTTCCAAATTCCAAACCAAAAATATCCGAAATCTACAAATGAATGATTTTTAATACCTCCACATCGACAAAATACTGATAAAACACCTCAGCTTTAATTCTTTCATTTTTATCCACATAAAAATAAATATATCCATCATTTATATCCACATAGAATAAATATTTCCTTATCATATGAATCAATAATTAATTATTCACAAATAATATTACAGAATCACATTTATGACAACCAGGCCGTTCCCAGGAAAGAGGGGGCTTTCCAATAAGGATTTCTCCTTATTGGCGCGCAATTAGATGACCAAACCTCTCCTTAGACAGAACTTTCTAGACATTGCCAATAATGTTATCTAATAATATTATTCAAATAATATGAATTATTGATCTGATAATGGGAGATACTGTGTAGTGACAATTATTGAAATAACAGTAATATAAAATATCAACGCAGCAATTATTGAATCAATAAAATAAAATACTGAACACTAATTATTGTAACCATTATTGAGTAGTGCCTTCTTACGTAAGAATCAATAATTGGTGCAATACAGTGTGCTACTGTGTAACAACGCGTATTACTGTGTTTTAACCACCGGGTATTCCAACAGTATTAACGGTAACAACTACGCCGTTATTAATAAACAACATATACTTGTCGTTTTCTTCATCCAATCGCTTTCCGTTATGGGGCCCACAAAAGACTGCGCCGTCGTACGAATATTCCCCGACAGGAAGAATATTCCACGACCAAACGAATATTCCCCGACAACAATGAATATTTTATAACCACTTTGTAAATGGTCTATGACACAACGACTACATAATTGAACATTGAGAGCACATGAAACATGACTGGAACACATAAATTATTAAGCCACAATATGGTCTCACGAACTGCCTGGGTTTCTGGAAAACCCAGGAGCCGTCTGACAATAATTTTAGATGGCCAGATCTTCTTGTTGGTTTGCAGTATGATCAAACTAAGTATTGTGACTTGTAGTGCAGCATAAACACTACAAGATTTGAGCTTCTGGTTGGGCAGAACATGCATGAACCGAGATTAAAGTATGGTCAAACACGACCCCTTGTACACTGAGATTGTCAGTGTTCTTGAGCCAAGAACACCTAAGAAGACAGACAAGTGTCGCTATAAGCTTTAGCGACGGTTTCTATTTATTTTACTTTTTATTTTTCTGGAAAATACTTAAAAATAGAAATAAATTATAAAAATTATTAAAAATAGTTTTAAAAATTATTTTAAATTATGAAAAATAATTTTTGACCAATTGGAATATTTTTCTTTAATATTTATAATTATTTAAATATTAAAGGTAGTTAATTTATTTAATTAGTGTATTAAATAGATTAGAGAAAAATAATTTAATATTATGAAAAATCATTTTAAATAAGAATAAAATATTTAAAAATATTTTGAGTTATAAAATGTGACTTCTAATATTTTTAGAGAATTTTTATTAATAAATTAATATTAATGATATTAGATTTATTTAATTAATAAATTAAAAAATAAGATAAAATGATTTTAATGATTTAAAAATTATTTTAAATGAGAATAAAATGTTAGAAAATATTTTGAATTATAAAATATAATTTTCAATATTTTTGGAGAATTCTCATTAATAAATTAATATTAATGATATTAGATTTATTTAATTATTATATTAAATAAATGAATTAAAAATGATTTTATTGATTTAAGAATCATTTAAAAATGAGAAAAATAATTTAAAAATATTTTAAGTTATAATTAATGATTTTTAATATTTTGATGATAATTTTATTAATATTTAAATATTAATGGTGATGGTTTAAAAATAATTTTAAAATCATTTAAGTAGAATATTGATGATTTAAAAATATTTTAAGTTATTAATAATAACTTTAATATTTTGACAAGTATAACATAAATATTTTTATATTATTAAATATTAATGATGATAAGATTATTTGATAATTAAATCATTTAAAAATGATTTCGATGTTTAAAAAATTATTATAAATTATAATAATTGCTTATAAATTATTAAAAGCTTTCGAAAAATATTATTAATGATATTTAAATTATCTAAAATAATATTGAAGCTTAGAGACCGAATTTAATTGACAATAAATGTGTTAATTATCGGATAGGGTGACCAGAACACCGAGATGAGATCAAAGTCCAACAGACTGAACTAGTTAGACTTGTTAAGTGTTTATATAGGGTATAAACACTGATGTGGTTATGTGGTAATGTGTATAGGAGAAGATTGACTGTAGAATATAGTGTTGTGTGTTATGAAATATTGTGCTAATTGTGAGACCGATATTATTGGTTATAGGTCTTACGAAAGCAGATAAGTTTATTGTGTAGCTGAAAACAGCGGAAGAGGCAAGTTTCCTAACTCAACCTTGAGTTAATATTGTTTAAATATTATAGTGGTTAATTATTGCTAATTATACCACGTCCAAGAATTTATTGTTGATTATTCGTATTTAGTGCATGTTTAATAATTCAAATTGAGTTACTGATTTGAAAAATATACATTTGTAGAATAACTGTTGTTGGATATTCATATTCGTAGAAGCAAATATTGACAGAACATATAATTCTTGTTTATTGTCAAATTTTGTTGAGAAATGTCTTAGCTAATTATTCTGGCTAGACGAACATTTGTTAGAACTTGATAGATTCGAGAAGAGAATTCAATTGTTATTGACAGATCGATGCCAATTATTTCGGCTAGATCGATAAGTAAATAGAAATTAAAATCATTGAATTTCGTTGTAAAATCAAATCTTGATTCTGAGACTGAGAAGAACAACCTTTTATATAAAGGGAACACTTTTAGTCATATATTCGACCATTGTGCGCGACTTAAGTATTATGCATAATATAGGGTACATGGAGTTGGCCGGCTCTAAGTACTTACAGAAGGGTATGATATAATCTTTATGGTTATCTGATACACCTGGGTAAATCAAAGTCAAATCTTTGATAGTTACTCGAGAAGAGAAGTTCAAGATCTAACGGATCGCTCAGCATAAATCTGGAAAAATATTCCACTTTGCTATTTCGTAGAATTAACTCCTGATTATTTATTTGAATATCGTAGAAAACCTTGAAAGCGTTGTAATATTTCATATTCAGATTATTGTTGTATAGAATGCGAAAGACTTGTTATTTATTCCTATACATTTATCGTATGTCTTAACTTGCGGGGCAAACTTGTTGCTTACCCTTGCTAAATAAAACTTTTCAGCTAGGCACGAAGTTGCAGAAGGTGCTGCGAAGAAGAACAAAGGAAAAGGCATAGTGATAAATTAGTATAATGAACATTATTAATATTATGTGGTATTGTAAACCCTTTTTGTATATCTAAGGGGTATGTCTGTAATGTTAAGGTTAGTGGACCTAGGACTAATGTATTAACAATCATTGTTAATGACATATGTATTACTATTTCTATATGAATAGGTAGTTAGATGTTATTATATGGTGGATCGTTAGCACCAAACTCGGGGGTCAGGTAACCCGAATTTGGGGGCGTCACAGGTTGGTATCAAAGTTGTAGGTTATAAACCTTAAGTAGAGTGAGGGAAAACCCTAGGATTATAACTATACGCGAGATAGAGAAAACTCATTTAGAGTTATAAGTGAGGGATTACCGAAGTACATCAATAATGAGATATGTGGACACATAGTGTGAGAATTTTATACTGGTGAAGTACTAATCAAGTTGTTTAAACTAATTATAGGATGTCTGGAGAAGATGAAACGAGTGTAAAGGTCCTAGCGGCTGTTGCACCAGTGCCAGAAGCCGAGGTGCCAGCGTAAAGCGAATCAGTTGAGAAGGTGGGAGAAGATGAACCTATGGTTAATCTGGGGAGCGATCATGAAGATTATCCCGAGATGTATCTGAGTGGAGGTGAGGAGGCATAGTCTGAGCAAGCTAAGATGGAGAAAGGGAATAAGACCAAAGTTGGAGAACAAGATCAACTATCTGCAGAAGTTCAAGAACTCCGGAGTAAGGTATTTGTCTTGGAGGAGTTATGGAAGACGGAGCGATCGTTACGCAAAATGACTGAAGAACGGAACGAGCTGAAGGCGCAGGTGGACAGGATGAAGACTGAAGGTGGTGGATCGTCTGAAGGAATAATCAAACATCAGAAAGACAAGAATAAGCGGAAGAGGGATAACGACAACCCTAATTCTAAAAATTTAAACCCAAAGAAGAGGCAAGCTTGCAGCAAGTGTGGAAAGACTCACGTGGGAGAATGCATGATACAGAAGAACGTGTGCTTCAATTATAAGCAGGAAGGATATATTTCTTTGCATTGTCCTAAGCCGAATATGAGAAAGTGTTTCTGATGTGGTAGAACGGGTCACGGATTCAACAAGTATCCCATCAAGAAGAAGATTGGAGAAGGGAGTGGTCGGTAGACAACTTAGATATAAGTGATAATATCTTTTGGTAGAAGTCTATGATATTAAGTGTTGTAATATCGAGAATGATGTATAAGCATATGTAAATATAAATATGTTTGTATGAATAAAATCTTTATTTTCTATATGAATATAAGATTAAGATTAATTTGTGTGTTCTTAAAACTCATACTTATGGTAAGTTAATGACTCATAATTATATGAAATATTTTGAACCCCTCAGCGAATGGACGCCAAAGGTCTGACTAGGATAAGTTCATACACTCATATAATTATGGCAAGTTCCTAAACTCATAAGTGTGGTAAGTTTGATGAACTGGGAATAGTTATGTGAGAATGATAAATGTCAACTTTTTGTGTAAAGTTGGAGAATTGTAACTTTTTGTGTAAAGTTGTGTGTTAATCCTGAAATTATTTTAAAAAGGGATAGTAATATGTGTTAAGTACTATATGTACTATGTGCTATTTGAATAAATATGCGATTATATGAGAACTATGTGTTGAATTCTTATTGTGTTAAGAATTTGTATAGAGAAAGAGAATTAATATAAGATTTTTATTTAAATCAGATCATGCCGCCTAAACGATAAAATTGAAATCAATAAGAAGAACAGTCAGTGAATAACGAAGGATGTCAAGCGGACCCAATGCAAAATTTTGTAAACATGCTAGCCCAAGCTATGAAAAATAGAGCTCCAGCTGCAAGAGGAAGGGCGAGGAATCAGCCAGCCGACAGATTAGCTAACTTCAAAGACTTTAAAGCGATAGGACCACCTGAATTCAAGGGAACCACATATCCGATTGAAGCCCAAACTTGGGTGAAGGAGATGGAGAAAGCATTCGTCATTGCGCGAGTGGCGAAAGAGCAAAAGACGGCTTTTGTAACTTATCTAATGAAGGGAGAAGCCAATTACTGGTGGGAGACTAATCAAGCGAGGGCAGGTACAACTGTAGTAACTTGGACCAGATTCAAGGAACTGTTCTTTGAGAACTACTTCTCATCGAGTATGCAAGCTCGGATGGAAGTTAAGTTCTTAGAACTAAAGCATGAGAACATGTCGGTTTCTGAGTATGCGGCTAAATTTAATGAATTAGTAAGATTTACACTTCATCAGGTGGACACCGAGGCAAGAAAGGTAAGAAGATTTGAGAATGGACTGAAGCCGGAGATATTCAACAAGGTAGCAGTATTACAGATCAATACGTTCGCGGCTTTGATGGAGAAAGCGTTAATTACTGAAGCAGGGAGCGAAGCTGCATCTCGATTTCATCAGGAGAAGAAGAAGAAGAACAATGATGGTGGAAGCAGTGGGGATAGTAACTCAAACAAAAGAAAATGGAATGAGAATACCCAATCGGGTAGCAAGACTGAAGGAAATAAGCAAGGGAGGGAACCATGCGCGACTTGTGGGAAGAACCATGCAGGAGTTTGTCTGAAGAAGAAGGGAGTTTGTTACAACTGCGGATAAGAGGGGCACATGTCGCCCAATTGTCCCAATCCAAAGAAGATACAAGGTTGCTTTGCGTGCGGATCGACTGATCATATGGTTCGGAACTGTCCGAAAAGAAATGCGGAGAAGGAAAGTGGCAACAAGGGACCTGGTAGCGGAAGTTTGGCAATTAAAGGACCTGCAGAGCCAGAGAGACCAACGACCCGTACATTCAACATGACGGCGCAAGATGCAGTGGCTACTCAGGAGGTGGAAACAGGTAACAATTTCGTTTAGAATTTTAATTACGCAAGTAATCTTGGTTAGATATTGTTGTGAATTATTTTCTTTTATAAGACCCAAGTCACATGTTAGAATTTAAGACACAAACGAATATTGTGTTGATAAAAAAATGAATTGATGATACAACTTTAAAAGATTATAGAGAATAAGAAAGTAGTGATTCCGAGGTCGGAATCCTTTTAAGGAGGGGTGAATGTGATAACCCGGGATTTCGAATAATCCAAATTTTACGAATAAATTATTATTATTTTATTTAATATTGACATTGATTATTAATATTGTACTGTGTATCTGTGATATGAGTCTCGAGAATTAGTTAATTTGTGTATTGACTGAGAAATTAGAGTAGAGTTGTGCTTAACAGCTTTAGAAACCCTAACCCTAATTTTTGGATAGGGATTCGATAGAAACTATAATTAAAATAATTATATTGATGAGTATGCGTTTGTATTGTATAGAGATTTTGATCAAATGATTGATCGGATAAGGTTTGAAATTAATAAACCATAATAAGAGATTAGAAACCCTAATCTCAAGATTAGAAACCCTAGCGTACCGTTAAAAATCCTAATCGAAAGCTGGGAAACCCTAATTTTAAATTTGAGAATCCTAAACCCTAATTAAGAAACCCTAATCCTAATTAGCAAGCCTAAAGTGATTAGTATGTGTTAATATAATTAGGAAACCCTAATTATACTTTAAAAATATTAATTTCTATTTAAAACCATAATTACATTTTCAAAATTCTTAATTTTCTATTTTTAAACCCTAATTAGAAAATTCTAGAGTTGGAGTTTTTTTTAAACCTAAGGGTTAGAACCTTAGGGTTAAACCCTAAGAGTTTGTGCAATTGTCAAGAATGCCATTAAATTTATTTTGCTAAAGATCAAAAATGCCCTTTTTCATTTTCTTTAATTGGTAACTTGTATAATTGCTAGCAACTTTAGTTGGTGAACCACTACATTGACTTGGTGAGTGTATATCTTAGCCAAATAGCCGAAATTATCAGATCTAGCAACATATTAAGCAATATAAATTGATTGGGGAGAGAGAAAGTCTAGCATTTCACTTATTTTGTATCTAAGCTTTCACCAACTCTCTCTCTCACCAAGACCCCGAATTTGTTAAGTAGATCAATCCCATAAACAGATCCTATATCACCAAGAACAACTAAGGAGATCTAAGATCAAAACATATTCAAGAAAAGGTATAAACCTAAGTTTCATTTTGATCTTGTATGCTTAGATAATTTTTGTGTTTAAGTATTTAGAATCTTGCTAATGGATGTTTTATGAAGATCTATGATGATTTATCATGAATCCATAACATCAAAGTTGGTAAAAACTATGTTTTTTAAAAACTGTTCTTGAGCATTTATAGTAGTTTGACAAGAAATGTTAGTCGCTCTAGATTTTTCTGTGTTTATGATTTTTGTTGTTTGATCTTTTCTATTGGTAGTCTGGTATGAGGTCTTTCATCTGCCAGTGGTACTATAGCCATTAGATGTCTGGATTTGAAGTTATAATCGGTCAAAATCCGTTGACCGGGCATGACCAGACTAATTCTGGGTAACCCAGAAAGTATTTTTCAGTCTCCGACAAGCCTTTTTAAGTCATATATCTGACAGGTTTTATGTTGTTAGTTGATGTTGTTATAATACATGTGTAGCCTGTTGTCTGGACTAAAGATCCATGCTTTAAGATCCTTTATATCACAAATAGGATCGAAGTAATAGGTGGTCAAAGTAGACCACTTGCACTGTTTTAACGTTTCTGGAAAACCCAGAAAAAGTAAGAACAAGCTTTCTGACAGCCTTTGACCGGCTCATAAATCGTGATTCTGCTGTTGTTTAACAGAGATATTACTTTGTAAATGGTCTATGACACAACGACTACATAATTGAACATTGAGAGTACATGAAACATGACTGGAACATATAAATTATTAAGCCACAATATGGTCTCACGAACTGCCTGGGTTTCTGGAAAACCCAGGAGCCGTCTGACAATAATTTTAGATGGCCAGATCTTCTTGTTGGTTTGTAGTATGATCAAACTAAGTATTGTGACTTGTAGTGCAACATAAACACTACAAGATTTGAGCTTCTGGTTGGGCAGAACATGCATGAACCGAGATTAAAGTATGGTCAAACACGACCCCTTGTACACTGAGATTGTTAGTGTTCTTGAGCCAAGAACACCTAAGAAGACAGACAAGTGTCGCTATAAGTTTTAGCGACGGTTTCTATTTATTTTACTTTTTATTTTTCTGGAAAATACTTAAAAATAGAAATAAATTATAAAAATTATTAAAAATAGTTTTAAAAATTATTTTAAATTATGAAAAATAATTTTTGACCAATTGGAATATTTTTCTTTAATATTTATAATTATTTAAATATTAAAGGTATTTAATTTATTTAATTAGTGTATTAAATAAATTAGAAGAAAATGATTTAATATTATGAAAAATCATTTTAAATAAGAATAAAGTATTTAAAAATATTTTAAGTTATAAAATGTGACTTTTAATATTTTTAGAGAATTTTCATTAATAAATTAATATTAATGATATTAGATTTATTTAATTAATAAATTAAATAAATAAGATAAAAATGATTTTAATGATTTAAAAATTATTTTAAATGAGAATAAAATGTTAGAAAATATTTTAAATTATAAAATATAATTTTCAATATTTTTGGAGAATTCTCACTAATAAATTAATATTAATGATATTAGATTTATTTAATTATTATATTAAATAAATGAATTAAAAATAATTTTATTGATTTAAGAATCATTTAAAAATGAGAAAAATAATTTAAAAATATTTTAAGTTATAATTAATGATTTTTAATATTTTGATGATAATTTCATTAATATTTAAATATTAATGGTGATGGTTTAAAAATAATTTTAAAATTATTTAAGTAGAATATTGATGATTTAAAAATATTTTAAGTTATTAATAATAACTTTAATATTTTGGCAAGTATAACATTAATATTTTTATATTATTAAATATTAATGATGATAAGATTATTTGATAATTAAATCATTTAAAAATGATTCCGATATTTGAAAAATTATTATAAATTATAATAATTGCTTATAATGTATTAAATGCTTCCGAAAAATATTATTAATGATATTTGAATTATCTAAAATAATATTGAAGCTTAGAGACCGAATTTAATTGACAATAAATGTGTTAATTGTCAGATAGGATGACCAAAACACCGAGATGAGATCGAAGTCCAACAAGACTGAACTAGTTAGACTTGTTAAGTGTTTATATAGGGTATAAACACTGATGTGGTTTTGTGGTAATGTGTATAGGAGAAAATTGACTATAGAATACAGTGTTGTGTGTTATAAAATATTGTGCTAATTGTGAGACCGATATTATTGGTTATAGGTCTTACGAAAGCAGATAAGTTTATTGTGTAGCTGTATGTAAGACCCCAAATTATTAATAAATAAAATTTAAATTCCTCTATTTATTATTTTGAAATAGTAAGGGTTGATTTGATTAATGTGGTTAGTTATGGGTAAAATGCGCAAATATTTTAAATAAGCAAGTGGTTATAGAATATTCATTGTTGTCGGGGAATATTCGCTTGGTCGTGGAATATTCTTACTGTTGGAGAATATTCGTACGACGGCGCAGTCTTTTGTGGGCCCCATAACGGAAAACGATTGGATGAAGAAAATGACAAAAATAAGTTGTTTATAAATAACGGCATAGTTGTTACCGTTAATACTGTTGGAATACCCGGTGGTTAAAACACGGTAATACGCGTTGTTGCATAGTAGCACACGGTATTGCACCAATTATTGATTCTTACGTAAGAAGGCACTACTCAATAATTGTTACAGTAATTACTATTCAATATTGTATTTTATTGATTCAATAATTGCTGCGTTGATATTTTATATTACTGTTATTTTAATAATTGTCACTACACAGTATTTTCTATTATCGGAACAATAATTTATATTATCTGAATAATATTATTAGATAACATTATTGGTAATGTCTAGAAAGTTCTGTCTAAGGAGAGGTTTGGTCATCTAATTGCGCGCCAGTAAGGAGAGATCCTTATTGGAAAGCCCCCTCTTTCCTGGGAACGGCCTGGTTGCCAGTACTGTGGTTCTGTAATATTATTTGTGTATAATTAATTATTGATTTATATGATGAGGAAAATATTGATTTTATGTGGATATAGATGGAGAAAATTTTTAATGTGACAATTGTTGAAAATTAATATTTTATTTTTTCTGATAAAATAATTCATTTAAATATATTATTTTAATAATATATTGATGGTGATATTTTTACAATGAATGTGGGATATATGAGTATATGAGGAGGAAGAGTATTTTTGTGGTATTAAATGATTAACACATGTTTTGTGTGTTAGTGGACACAATTCTTGATCGAAAATTTATTATTGACTGTAAAATCGTCCGTTTGTAGATCGGTCAATTTCTGTTTGGAATTTGGAAAAACTTTCTTCTGTAAAGTTGTAGAGAATTGAATTTCCTATACAAACTTGCAAGATTCGAATTTTTTGATAAAAGAACTATTTATTATGAATTATTGAAGTTCCGAAGTTCCGAAATAATTGATTTTTGGAAGTTTTAATTATTTTTATTAAGAAAAACGTTTTTGACATTTGAGTGGCACATGTTAATGGTGTAAATCAGCTGATGTGGTGTGCTAAGGAAATTAAGAAAATTATATTATTAATTTATTCAATTTTCTGCTTTGGTATTCTAAGCATTTTCCTATAAATAGGGTGCTTAGGTTAGAATTGAAAATCACACCAGAAACACAAGTTTCTCTCCATTTCTCTCTCTATATTAGTGAGCATATTCTTGTGAGTATTTGATACTTTGAGTGTTGCTATACGGTGCAAGTTTCCTTCAGCACTATATCTAGTATTCCAGTCAGAAGTACCGTATTTCTGAGGTAAGGGATGTTATTTCTTCTTAAATGATATTATTTTCTTCAATATCATTATGTCGAAGTATTGATCTGAATTTTTATCAAATTTGGAACTTTTCATGTCGGGGTTACTATTCATGAGTTACTATTCACGAGTTACTATTCATGAGTTACTATTCACAAGTTACTATTCACCGAAAAATAAAAATTTCTTCTTTTCGTCCAAAATATCTATTCTGGATACTAGCTTTGATTGTATCCATATTTTGATCATTTTTGAATTTTACTTCACTATGATTGTTTATGAGGTATTTTTGGACATGGAATAGCTGAAATACGAATCCTTAATATTTACTCTTTTGTTTCACTGGATTCGTTTTCTCTAACATATTTTTCATCATCCTCAGTCCTAAATGATGATGTTACTGAATATCTTTGGCCTGTAGTGCAAAGATTGATGATTTTATGATGAATATCTTTGGCCCGTAGTGCAAAGATGAACAGGTGTTGAGATGAACATGATCAACTGGTGATACAAATGAATATCTTTGGCCTGTAGTGCAAAGATGAATATTTGATTAAAGATGGTTATTGATTGTTGTTACAGGGATAAAATATTGATGATGGACTTTTAAATCTTAGAAGATAGTAGAACTCATTCTCTACTTGACTCTTCTAATGGTTTGCTGTTTCCGCTGCGAATATTGATTTAAAACTTGTTGTCTATTGTATTCTATTAAATTTTTCCCTGTTGAAGACTAACGATAATTTGTTGTATATTATCTTAGTCATAATATTCTTTACTGGGCTAGTTGAGCTCACCCTTTTCCTTGTTGTTCCATTTTCTTCTCAGGAGGCGAGAATATAGCGACTACTAGTCGGGGTATGGAATGATGGTTCAAGACATTTATTTTAGTAGTCCTTACTATTTTGTAAAATAGTATATCAATAAGTATAATGAGTACTTAATTGAGTATGAATACTGTCTAGATGACAATATTTGTATTTAAACTCACAGTATATGTGTTGTCGTATTTTGCACGACAATTATAATAATAAAGTTGTAGTTATTTTCTGTACCATGTATTTCGCGACTCAAAATGGGTTGGATGGATTGGACCTATTTTGGGGGCGTCACAGTTGGTATCAGAGCTTAGGGATATGATCTCTGGCGGAGATCGGGGAATAGAACTAGGAGGGGAGAGACGAGTAAATCCTTCGCTAGTGTGTCCTACCTAAGCTTATTTGTTGGTCGGTCATAATATAGGGATATTATGTGATTTGTTAATTTGTTAAATTAACCCTTGTTTTATAGCAGTATTTGAGAATGTCGACTGAGAATGTTAACAGTGGAGTAAATGAGACGGTGGAGATGCCTATACTCACCAACGAGGAGAACGTGCAACAGGCTGGCAATGTTCCTCCTGTGAACAACACCATTGAGCAGACGATGAACGATGGGATGTTTAGAAGCTTTTTGTAATTTATGCAAAACCAAGTTCAGCGGGGACGGTGACTCAAAAAGTTGTCCCAGAAAAGTCAAAGTCAACGGTTCCTGAAAGAGCGTTTTTCGTGACTGGTCAGAATGCGAGGAACCCGAACGAAGTTAGCACGGGTTAGTTAAATATAAATTTTTGCGAAGTATATACCTTATTAGATACCGGTTCTACCCATTCATTTATTTCTCCTGCTTGTGCTCAACGTTTAAACTTGACTCCGGAGAAATTAGACTTTGACTTATCTGTTGAAACTCCGTTAGGGGAAACTTTCATCACATCCACTGTTTATAAATCTTGTTTGATCCAAGTTAGCATCATCACATTACCTGTTGATCTTATCTCTTTAAAGATACTTGCTTTTGATGTGATTTTAAAAATTGATTGGTTAACTACTCATCATGCCAAAATTGATTGCTTTCGTAAGGTTGTTAGTCTTCATATTCCTAAGCAACCTGTTATTCAAATTCAAGCAACCAAACCATTGAAGTCAAACTCTTTCATATCAAGCCGTAAAGTCATTCGTTTATTGAAAAACGGATGTCAAGCTTTCTTAGCTATGTTATGGACTTGAACAAAATACGTCAGATTTGAATGATATTTCTATTGTTAGTAAATCCCTGACGTATTTCCTGAAGAATCTCTTGGCCTACGTGTGATATTGAATTTTGTATCATTTTTGAATCTGGTACAAAACTCACTTCTAAAATCTCATATCGAATGGCTCCTATTTAACTTCAGGAGTTAAAAACCCAACTGTAGAAGTTTGTACCCGAGCCTCTATCTAGTGACTTCCTTTGTGGAATGCACTGAAGCCAGACTCTCCGTAGGGGATACCATATTCGTGTGGTAGTAAACTGATAGGTGTCATTGTGACGTGCTATCCAAGATTGGGATATGAGTCACAGTTGAGAGCAACCTAAGTCAGTAATCGAAATACGTAGCTTTCTAGTTATTATCGGAGATTCGTAAAAAGATTTTCTCGAATCGCTACTCCATTAACTCAGCTGACTCGAAAAGATACAAACTTCGAATGGACTGAGGAATGCAAGAAGAGCTTCCAAGAATTCAGCATGCGACACCGACGTTGGCTCGAGCTGTTGAAAGATTTCGATCACACCATCCAATACTATCCTAGAAAAGTAAACGTGGTAGCT
Organism: Panax notoginseng; assembly: GCA_016801055.1. NCBI lineage: Eukaryota > Viridiplantae > Streptophyta > Magnoliopsida > Apiales > Araliaceae > Panax > Panax notoginseng. The sequence continues at coordinate 71,803,360 of CM029021.1, read as the reverse complement.
GACGCATTGATCGTATGCGAGTACGAGTGCGATATTGTTGAACACAAAGACCTATTTTGTATAATTTATAAATGATAGAGATAGAGTTAATGACTCTAGGGACCCACGTGATGATATACGAGTAAAATCGACTTTAATCGATAACGTTAAAGCTGCTCAAGCTACAGACCTGGAGCTGATGAATATAAAGAAGAAGGTGCAAGAATGTGTTATTCTAGAAGTAAGAGTCGATGAAGAGAAGAAAGCTCAAGCCTTCAATTTATTTGAAATCCTCGATCGAGTAGGAACTGTGGCCTATAGACTCGCCTTAACGCTAAGTATGTCACGTGTTCATAACGTTATTCACGTATCGATGTTACGTAAATATGTGAACGACCTGAACCACGTTATTGAGTTAGAACCGAACGAGATAGCCGAAGACTTAACGTACGAGGAGGTACCTGTCAAGATCTTGGATAGGAAGGAGCACGTCCTACACACGAAGGTCATACCACACGTTAAGGATTAGTGGAGAAACCATGCTATTGAGGAAATGACCTGGGAGTTGGAAACGGAAATGAAAGCGAGGTATCCTCATCTTTTCGAAACACCAAGTACGTATGTCAATTTCGAGGACGAAATTTCATAAGGAGGGGAGGTTGTAAGACCCCAAATTATTAATAAATGAAATTTAAATTCCTCTATTTATTATTTTGAAATAGTAAGGGTTGATTTGATTAATGTGATTAGTTATGGGTAAAATGCACAAATATTTTAAATAAGCAAGTGGTTATAGAATATTCATTGTTGTCGGGGAATATTCGCTTGGTCGTTGAATATTCTTACTGTTGGAGAATATTCGTACGACGGCGCAGTCTTTTGTAGGCCCCATAACGGAAAGCGATTGGATGAAGAAAACGACAAAAACAAGTTGTTTATAAATAACGGCATAGTTGTTACCGTTAATACTGTTGGAATACCCGGTGGTTAAAACACGGTAATACGCGTTGTTGCATAGTAGCACACGGTATTGTACCAATTATTGATTCTTACGTAAGAAGGCACTACTCAATAATTGTTACAGTAATTACTGTTCAATATTGTATTTTATTGATTCAATAATTGCTGCGTTGATATTTTATATTACTGTTATTTTAATAATTGTCACTACACAGTATTTTCTATTATCGGAACAATAATTTATATTATCTGAATAATATTATTAGATAACATTATTGGTAATGTCTAGAAAGTTCTGTCTAAGGAGAGGTTTGGTCATCTAATTGCGCGCCAGTAAGGAGAGATCCTTATTGGAAAGCCCCCTCTTTCCTGGGAACGGCCTGGTTGCCAGTACTGTGGTTCTGTAATATTATTTGTGTATAATTAATTATTGATTTATATGATGAGAAAAATATTGATTTTATGTGGATATAGATGGAGAAAATTTTTAATGTGACAATTGTTGAAAATTAATATTTTATTTTTTTTGATAAAATAATTCATTTAAATATATTATTTTAATAATATATTGATGGTGATATTTTTACAATGAATGTGGGATATATGAGTATATGAGGAGGAAGAGTATTTTTGTGGTATTAAATGATTAACACATGTTTTGTGTGTTGGTGGACACAATTCTTGACCGAAAATTTATTATTGACTGTAAAATCGTCCGTTTGTGGATTTCGGTCAATTTCTGTTTGGAATTTGGAAAACTTTCTTCTGTAAAGTTGTAGAGAATTGAATTTCCTATAAAAATTTGCAAGATTCGAATTTTTTGATAAAAGAACTATTTATTATGAATTATTGAAGTTCCGAAGTTCCGAAATAATTGATTTTTGGAAGTTTTAATTATTTTTATTAAGAAAAACGTTTTTGACATTTGAGTGGCACATGTTAATGGTGTAAATCAGCTGATGTGGTGTGCTAAGGAAATTAAGAAAATTATATTAATAATTTATTCAATTTTCTGCTTTGGTGTTCTAAGCATTTTCCTATAAATAGGGTGCTTAGGTTAGAATTGAAAATCACACCAGAAACACAAGTTTCTCTCCATTTCTCTCTCTATATTAGTGAGCGTATTCTTGTGAGTATTTGATACTTTGAGTGTTGCTATACGGTGCAAGTTTCCTTCAGCACTATATCTAGTATTCCAGTCAGAAGTACCGTATTTCTGAGGTAAGGGATGTTATTTCTTCTTAAATGATATTAATTTCTTCAATATCATTATGCCGAAGTATTGATCTGAATTTTTATCAAATTTGGAACTTTTCATGTCGGGGTTACTATTCATGAGTTACTATTCACGAGTTACTATTTATGAGTTACTATTCACGAGTTACTATTCACGAGTTACTATTCACCGAAAAATAGAAATTTCTTCTTTTCGTCCAAAATATCTATTCTGGATACTAGCTTTGATTGTATCCATGTTTTGATCATTTTTGAATTTTACTTCACTATGATTGTTTATGAGGTATTTTTGGACATGGAATAGCTGAAATACGAATCCTTAATATTTACTCTTTTGTTTCACTGGATTCGTTTTCTCTAACATATTTTTCATCATCCTCAGTCCTAAATGATGATGTTACTGAATATCTTTGGCCTGTAGTGCAAAGATTGATGATTTTATGATGAATATCTTTGGCTCGTAGTGCAAAGATGAACAGGTGTTGAGATGAACATGATCAACTGGTGATACAAATGAATATATTTGGCCTGTAGTGCAAAGATGAATATTTGATTAAAGATGGTTATTGATTGTTGTTACAGGGATAAAATATTGATGATGGACTTTTAAATCTTAGAAGATAGTAGAACTCATTCTCTACTTGACTCTTCTAATGGTTTGCTGTTTCCGCTGCGAATATTGATTTAAAACTTGTTGTCTATTGTATTCTATTAAATTTTTCCATGTTGAAGACTAACGATAATTTGTTGTATATTATCTTAGTCATAATATTCTTTACTGGGCTAGTTGAGCTCACCCTTTTCCTTGTTGTTCCATTTTCTTCTCAGGAGGCGAGAATATAGCGAGTACTAGTCGGGGTATGGAATGATGGTTCAAGACAGTTATTTTAGTAGTCCTCACTATTTTGTAAAATAGTATATCAATAAGTATAATGAGTACTTAATTGAGTATGAATACTGTCTAGATGACAATATTTGTATTTAAACTCACAGTATATGTGTTGTCGTATTTTGCACGACAATTGTAATAATAAAGTTGTAGTTATTTTCTGTACCATGTATTTGGCGACTCAGAATGGGTTGGATGGATTGGACCTATTTTGGGAGCGTCACACTGTAAACAACGGAAGAGGCAAGTTTTTTAACTCAACCTTGAGTTAATATTGTTTAAATATTATAGTGGTTAATTATTGCTAATTATACCACGTCCAAGAATTTATTGTTGATTATTCGCAGTTAGTGCATGTTTAAAAATTCAAATTGAATTACTGATTCGGAAAATATACATTCGTAGAATAACTGTTGTTGGATATTCATATTCGTAGAAGCAAATATTGACAGAATAGATAATTCCTATTTATTGTTAATTTATGTAGAGAAATGTCTTAGCTAATTATTTTGGCTAGACGAATATTTGTTAGAACTTGATAGATTCGAGAAGAGAATTCAATTGTTATTGACAGATCGATGCCAATTATTTTGGGTAGATCGATAAGTAAATAGAAATTGAAATCATTGAATTTCGTTGTAAAATCAAAACTTGATTCCGAGACAGGGAAGAACAACCTTTTATATAAAGGGAACACTTTTAGTCGTATATTCGACCATTGCGCTCGACTTAAGTATTATGCATAATATTCGGTACAAGGAGTTGGCCAGCTCTAAGTACTTGCAGAGGGGTATGATATAATCTTTATGGTTATCTGATACACCTGGGTATATTAAAGTCAAATCTTTGATAGTTACTCGAGAAGAAAAGTTCAAGATCCAACGGATCGCTCAACATAAATCTGGAAAAACATTCCACTTTGCTATTTCGTAGAGTTAATTCCTGATTATTCATTTGAATATCGTAGAAAACCTTGAAAGCGTTGTAATCTTTCATATTCAGATTATTGTTGTATAGAATGCGAAAGACTTGTTATTTATTCCTATACATTTATCGTATGTCTTAAATTATGGGGCAAACTTGTTGCTCACCCTTGCTAAATAACACTTTTCAGCTAGGGACGAAGTTACAGAAAGGTGCTGCGAAGAAGAATAAAGAAAAATGCATAGTGATAAATTAGTGTAATGAACATTATTAATATTATGTGGTATTGTAAATCCTTTTTGTATATCTAAGGGGTATGTTTGTAATGTTAAGGTTAGTGGACCTGGGACTAATGTAATAACAATCACTGTTAATGAATTATGTATTACTATTTCTATATGAATGGTTAGTTAGATGTTATTATATAGTGGATCGCGAGCACCAAACTCGGGGGTCAGGTAACCCGAATTTGGGGGCGTCACAGCACGTGTGTACGTACTTCGAGACTATGACGCCCCCAAAAATAGGTATACATCACCCATCTTGGGTCGCCAGATACATGGTACAGAATACAAATACAAACTAATTATACAACAATCGTGTAAAATACGACAAAACATATGTTGTGAGTTTTAATACAAATATTGTCATCTAGACAATATCCACACTCAATGGAGTACTCATTACATTTATTGTCACACTATTTAACAAAATAGTGAGGACTACTAAAACTATCATCTTAACCGTCACTTCGTTCCCCGACTAGTCCCCGCTACGTTCTCATTTCTTGAAGAGAACAATGAAAGCAAAAGGGTGAGCTCAACTAGCCCAGTAAGAAATATTATAACTAAGATAATGCAGAATAAATTATCATTATTCTTCAACATTGTTAAACTGATAAAATATAATAACTATCAAGTTTAACTGTAGCGGAACAAGCAATCCATTAGAAGAGTCAAGCAGGGAATAAAATCTACTATCTTCTATGATTTAAAAGGTTTTTCATCACTTTTATCGCTGGTATTCAGCTTAATAAATAATCCACATCATCGAATCACCCCGACACTACGGCCAAGGATATTATTTAGTATCACGACCACGAATTATCCATGCACAATGGCTAAAGATAATCCTATTTTTATCAACGGTCCTGATCATGCCATAAAATAATTCATCTTTTTACTACGGCCAAAGAGAATCCATAACCATAATCATACCAAAAACTGTCCATCAATGCACTACGGGCCAATGAGGACTTTTTTCACATCATTTGTAACATTACGGTCATGATTACACCGAATAATCCCTGGTCAAAATCATACCAAGTCCATCTATGCACTACAGGCCATAGATGACTTTCAACAAAATATAAAAATGAGGATGATGACAATGATATAAAAATTCAATAAAACAAGTTCAAGAATTAATTTATCCAGGAACTGATAACGTCTAAATTATCAACATGATACTGCTTTGTAGAGTAAAATTCAAGAATGCTCAGAAGAATATTTCCATAAAAAGATACTGGATGAAGCGCAAATATCAAGGATATTCCACTAATTTCATGGAGTATAGAAGTCAAAGTTTTAACCAACTGAGTATAATAAAGAATGGAATAACAAAAGAAATCACCATGCACGCGATAGACCGCACAGGCAGGTTATTCAAACAGAATAATAAATAACGGAACCAGGTCCGACGTAAAACGCACAGACAGGATATTCCAACAGAATAATAAAGAATAGAACCAGGTCCGGCGTAAAACGCACAGACAGGATATTCCGACAGAATAATAAATAATGGAACCAGGTCCGGCGTAAACGTACAGACATGATATTCTGACAGAATAATAAATAATAGAACCAGGTCTGGCGTAAAGCACAGACATGATGTTCCAACAGAATAATAAAAATGTAATAACAGAAGAATTTCACCAAGTATAGAGTAGCCCGTGTATACAGGTTATTCCAACAAAATAATAAAGAATGGAATAACAGAAGTTCTCTTCATGAATACAAAAAAAATAATACCCCTTACCGTAAAAGAAACTTAATATCAGAGTAGTGAAGTAGCAAAATACTTTTCTTCTCCCTCTCTCTATAATTTCTCTATCTAGAGTTTCAGTGAATTCATAAGAAAATAATGAAGGAATGAGCTTTTATTTATAGAAAAATGGACTGCATAGTAACTAACTCATGAACGGTCTAGATTGATTTACTTTAATCTGACGGTCCATATTTAAAGCAAAATATTTTAAATAAAATATAATATATTCTATTTATAATCTAATAAAACGAATAACTTTATATAAGATTTTACTATACAAACACTATGCAGGCACTATACAAACACTATGCATAATAAAATATAATATATTCTAATTATTGTCTAATAAAACAGATAACTTTATAAAAGTATTCTATTTTATATAAAAAGATTTTACTATTAGCCTAATAAAACGAATAACTTTATAAAAGTATTCTGTTTTATATAAAAAGCTTTTCTGTTTTATTATATTAATAATACCAATAAAACAAAACTGAGTGACTTATCACGTAACCATCAATAATCAATACCGTGTGCTACTATGCAACCACGCGTATTACTGTACTTTTAGTACTGAGTAGTTCAACAGTATTAATGGTAAAACTTTCGCCGTTATTTTCAATAAAAATATTTTTGTCGTTTTCTCAATCCGATAATAATTCCGCTGTGGGGTCCACCAATGATCGCGCCGTCGCACGAATATTCCCCGACCAATCGAATATTATATAACAACTTGTGTACTTTGTAAAATTTATAAATATTACCCACAACTATAACATTATATCAAATCCACACCATAATATTCAAAAAAATATTTTGAGAAATTTAAATCTTTATTCATAAAATCTGGGGTCTCACAATCTCTCCTTCTTATGAAATTTCACCCTTAAAATTTACGTATGCACTTGATATGCCAAAGAGGTGAGGATACCTTGACTTTATTCAGATTCTAACTCTTGAGGTATAACCTTGAATACCTTTATCGTCGAAAACATTGCACGTTGCATACGTGCATGCCCGACGTCCTCCGATTGCCTCTGAAAACACAATAGTCCCAAAGATAACAATTTTTATCCCTTCTAATGATCTCAAATTAAATAACTTAAAGAACAAATGTTGTAGGTCTATTCTTCCTCGTTCCGGATCATCTTGAATCACCTCAATCGGAGTTCGTATGAAAACGTTATGCCCAATTTACTAAAGGACGTTCAAACAGATTTTGGCTTAACACTAGACCAGTGCCTAGGCGCCCAAGAACAGATTCCAAGCACCGAGTCTAGTGCCTAGCCGCTCGACCTTTGGCACTTAACTCCAATTTTTCAAATTTTGCAATTTTGACACATATACTTCAAATCTTCATAACTTCTTCATCCGTTATCGGAATTAGTCCGTTTTTGAGGCTATGGAAAGCTTGTAACATGCTCTACAAAACTCCCATGATTTCATAATTTTTTAGATTCATTAATTATTCTGAAATTTGGCTCCAAAGTCCCCCAAGACTAAGTTTTTACTAACAATGATACGTGAAAAACGTTATGAACACGCGACATACTTGGCGGTAAAACGAGTCTATAGGCCACATTTCTTACTCAATTAAGAATTTCAAATGGGCCAATGAATCGAGGGTTGAGATTTCCTCTCTTCATCGATTCTTGCTTCTAGAATAATACCCTCTTGAACCTTCTTCTTCACATTCATCAGCTCTGAGTATGTAGCTTGAGCGGCTTTAGCTTTATCGATTAAAGTCGATTCTAATCGTATATTCGTTATCTTCATGTGGGTCCCTATAATCTTTAACTCTATCTTCATCACTTGTAAGTTATACGAAATGAGTCTTTGTGTTAACAACATCGCACTCGTAAATGCATACGATCTTCTATTCAACCCGTCAGCTACCACGTTCATTTTTTCCACGATGATATTGAATGGTATGATCGTAATCTCCAACAGCTTGAGCCAACATCTTTGGCACATTACACGTTCGTTTTAGGTGAAGAAAATATTTGAGGGTTTTAGAAATGGGTTTTGTACTGGGGTCAATACAAAATTCGATTTCACGTACTAGGGTAGGCTAAGAAGTCTTCAAGAATACGTCAGGAAATTTATTAATAATAGAAATATCGTTCAAAACTGTGACCCTCATCCAAGACTTGGATAGCACGTCACATTGATACCTATCAACTTGCCATCGTCATTCACGACGTCGCCTACAGAAAGTCTGGCTTCGGTGCATTCCACACAAGAAAGTCAACAACGAAAGGACCGGGGCTCTTTACTTATGGCTTGATATGACAATGATTGACTTTAGTGGTTTGGTTGCTTGAATTCGCATAACAGGTTGGTTAGGAGTATGAAAGCAAACAACCTTACGAAAAGTATGATGAGTAGTTAACCAATCGTTTCTAAAAATCACATCAAATACAAGTATTTTCAAAGAGATAAGATCGACAGGTAACGTGAAGGTGTTGATTTGAACAAGATTTATAAATAGTGGAGGTAATGAAGATTTCTCCCAACTGAGTTTAAACAGATATATCAAAGTCTAGCTTCTCCGGAGTTAACTTCAAACATTGAACACAACTAGGTAAAATAAAAGAGTGAGTAGAACCGGTATCTAACACGGTATAGACTTCACAAGAGTTTATGACTAACATACCCGTGATAATTTTATTCAGGTTCCTTGTCACGAAAAAAAATGCTCTCTCTTAAACTACTGGCTTTGACTTTTCTGGGACGGCCTTTGGTGCCTCCATCTTAGCTGAACTTGTCTTCGGTGAACAATAAAATCGAGCTAAGTGACCTTCTCTTCCACAATTATAACATGCTTTAGACGGCATCGCGCAGTTTGGACTGATGTGTCCCACCCCTCCGCATTTGAAGCATATGATAGGTGGTCGTTCTCCTTCCTTAACAACGGGTGCTGGTGCTGACGTCTTTCCATCATTGTTGAATCTCTTCTTCTTGAAATGTCCATTCTTATTGTTTTGACCATGATTACCATCGAAGTGGTTACCATTTCTGGCATGTTGATTCCCTCCATGTTTATTGTCACTGCTTTGATGATTGTTATCACCGGTATTATCATTTTATCGGCTGCTCTATTTTGGTTGCGTTGACTCGTTATCGCGCTCCACTAACTGAGCCCTATTTACAATATCTGAATACAAACACAGTTTATGAGAAATAAGATATTGACGTATCTCGGGCTTCAAACCTCTTAAAAACATCCGCGTCATTCTCTCTTCATTATCAACCAAGTGGGATGCAAATCGGGATAACTCGGTAAACTTGGCTTCGTACTGCGACACGGTCATGTTGTTTTGCTCCAACTTGATAAATTCCACCTCCTTCATGTGACGAATGCTTTCAGAAAAGTACTTGTCATTGAACAGCTCTTAAAACTTCTCCCAAGACATCTTGAGTGCGTCAGGCTGGGTACGTTTTATAGATTCCCACCAGTGATCTGCCTCTTCACGCAATATAAAGGTGGTAAAGGGAACCTTTTGCTCCCCGGAGCATCTCAAGACATCAAATATCTTGGTGATCTGCTTTAACCACGTCTCCGCCTTAAGTGGTTATGGCTTTCCCAAAAACTCCGGTGGTCCCAGCTCCTTGAATTGCTTAGCGGTGACCAACCGTGGGTTGCCATTGTTTCCTCCTGTATTATGAACATGAGGCGCCTTCGCCTGATGTTGCATAAATTCTAAAAAACTCCTAAACGTATAGTCGTTTGTCAATTGATCAGTGTTGTTTACATGAGGATTATTGTCTTCCTATTACACATTGTCCTGATTATTGATCTGTGGAGACTCAACGGTTTCCTGTGCTCCATTTCTTATCTCAACATTTTCAGATGCCATTTTCAAATACTGCAACAAAACAAGGGTTAATTAACATATCACATATTATCCCTATACTCTAACCGACCAATTAAATACCAAATAAACTTAGGTAGGTCATACTAGCGAAAGAATTCCCCCGTCTCTCTCCTCCTAGTTCTTTCCTCACATCTCAGCCAGGGATCATATCCCTAAGCTCTGATACCAACTGTAACTCATGTTCCAACCGTGGACAACACCTTACATTGATACCTATCAGTTTGCTACCACAGAACGGCGTCCCCTACGGAGAGTCTGGCTTCGGTGCATCCCCCATTAATAGGAAGTCACCAACGAGAGGCTCGTGGCTCTTTACTTATAGCTTTGATACCAACTGTGACTCTCCCAAAAATAGGTATACATCACCCATCTTGGGTCGCCAGATACATGGTACATAATACAAATACAAACTAATTATACAACAGTCGTGTAAAATACGACAAAACATATGCTGTGAGTTTTAATACAAATATTGTCATCTAGACAATATCCACACTCAACGGAGTACTCATTACATTTATTATCACACTATTTAACAAAATAGTGAGGACTAAAACTATCATCTTAACCGTTATTTCGTTCCTCGACTAGTCCCCGCTACGTTCTCATTTCTTGAAGAGAACAATGAAAGCAAAAGGGTGAGCTCAACTAGCCCAGTAAGAAATATTATAACTAAGATAATGCAGAATAAATTATCATTAGTCTTCAACAGTGTTAAACTGATAAAATATAATAACTATCAAGTTTAACTGCAGCGGAACAAGCAAACCATTAGAAGAGTCAAGCAGGGAATAAAATCTACTATCTTCTATGATTTAAAAGGTTTTTCATCACTTTTATCGCTGGGACTCAGCTTAATAAATAATCCACATCATCGAATCACCCCGGCACTACGGCCAAGGATATTATTTAGTATCACGACCACGAATTATCCATGCACAACAGCTAAAGATAATCCTATTTTTATCAACGGTCCTGATCATGCCATAAAATAATTCATCTTTTTACTACGGCCAAAGAGAATCCATAGCCATAATCATACCAAAAACTATCCATCAATGCACTACGGGCCAATGAAGACTTTTTCCACATCATTTGTAACATTACGGTCATGATTACACCGAATAATCCCTGGTCAAAATCATACCAAGTCCATCTATGCACTACAGGCCATAGATGACTTTCAACAAAATATAAAAATGAGGATGATGACAATGATATAAAAATTCAATAAAACAAGTTCAAGAATTAATTTATCTAAGAACTGATAACGTCCAAATTGTCAACATGATACTGCTTTGTAGAGTAAAATTCAAGAATGCTCAGAAGAATATTTCCATGAAAAGATACTGGATGAAGCACAAATATCAAAGATATTTCACTAATTTCATGGAGAATAGAAGTTAAAGTTTTAACCAACTGAGTATAATAAAGAATGAAATAACAAAATAAATCACCATGCATGCGATAGATCGCACATGCAGGTTATTCCAACAGAATAATAAATAATGGAACTAGGTCCGGCATAAAACGCACAGACAGGATATTCCAACAGAATAATAAAGAATGGAACCAGGTCCGGCGTAAAACACACAGACAGGATATTCCGACAGAATAATAAATAATGGAACCAGGTCCGACGTAAACGCACAGACAGGATATTTCGACAGAATAATAAATAATAGGAACCAGGTTCGGCGTAAAGCATAGACAGGATGTTCCAACAGAATAATAAAAATGTAATAACAGAAGAATTTCACCAAGTATAGGGTAGCCCGCGTGTACAGGTTATTCCAACAGAATAATAAAGAATAGAATAACAGAAGTTCTCTTCATGAATACAAAAGAAATAATACCCCTTACCGTAAAAGAAACTTGATATCGGAGTAGTGAAGTAGCAGAATGCTTTTCTTCTCTCTCTCTATAATTTCTCTCTTTAGAGTTTCAGTGAATTCGTAAGATAATAATGAAGGAATGAGCTTCTATTTATAAAAAAAATGGACCGCATAGTAACTAACTCATGAACGGTCTAGATTGATTTATTTTAATTTGACGGTCCATATTTAAAGCAAAATCTTTTAAATAAAATATAATATATTCTATTTATAATCTAATAAAACGAATAACTTTATAAAAGATTTTACTATGCAAATACTATGCAGGCACTATGCAAACACTATACATAATAAAATATAATATATTCTAATTATTGTCTAATAAAACATATAACTTTATAAAAGTATTCTGTTTTATATAAAAAGATTTTACTATTAGCCTAATAAAACGAATTACTTTATAAAAGTGTTCTGTTTTATATAAAAAGCTTTTCTGTTTTATTACATTAATAATACCAATAAACAAAACTAAGTGACTTATCACGTAAGCATCAATAATCAATACCGTGTGCTACTATGCAACCATGCGTATTACTGTACTTTTACTACCGAGTAGTTCAACAGTATTAATGGTAAAACTTCTGCCGTTATTTTTAATAAAAATAATTTTGTCGTTTTCTCAATCTGACAATAATTTCGCTGTGGGGTCCACCAATGATTGCGCCGTCGTACGAATATTTTCTATTAAAACGAATATTCCCCGACCAATCGAATATTATATAACAACTTGCGTACTTTGCAAAATTTATAAATATTACCCACAACTATAACATTATATCAAATCCACACCATAATATTCAAAAAAATATTTCGAGAAATTTAAATCTTTATTCATAAATCCTGGGGTCTCACAGAGACAGTGGGACCCGCGGAGCCTGAGGCACCCCCGGCAGCTGCCGGTACTCCTGCGGCTCCCCCCTCTATAAATAGAGGGCTTGGGGTGACCATTTTAAGAAAGAGAAGAGGCGAGAAAGCCCTATCTAATTTGCTATGTACACACTATAAACTGAATACTTTCTCATTTTAAACACTTGTGAGCTTATATATTGCTATATTTTTACCGGCAGGAGCCGAGTGTTCATCCCTTTAAAGTTATTGAAGTCTTATTTAGTAGTCCACTGTAAGCCTTCTTACACACTTTAAAGTCATTCTCTTCATCTTTGCACACACCGTTCTTCACGTTGAGAGTCGTGTTGTGTGTGTATGCCCAGACTTCGGTCCGTGGTTTTATTTCTGTTTGTGTATATATATATATATATATATTTTATATATGGACTAACATTATCGAGTTATGCCTCGATTGAGCCTGGACTCACGTCTGGAGCGTTTATTTACTTATATATATATATATATATATATATATATATATATATTTATTTATTTATATATATGAACTATTGTCGAACTCTGTTAGATGAGCCTGGATTTTATATCCGGAGAGTTTATTTACTTATATATATATGAACAGTTGTCGAACTCTATTTCATAAGCCTGGATTTTACATCCGGTGCGTTTATATCTTTCTTTACATTTCGTCCCGCCTGGAGTTTACTTCGTAGCGGTTGATCATTTTTATAGCTTTATTTACGTTTCTGATCCCCATTGGAGGTGCTTCGTGGTGGTTGATTATGTCTCTCTATATATATTTACCGTTTTTACATATTTATATTTCCGATCCCCCATGGAGGTGCTTCATGGTGGTTGATCATGTATGTATATATATATTTATAGCTTTTATATATATAACTGCTTATTGCTTTCATATAAATTGCAGCATCATGTGAGCTTAGGAATCATGTGATCACATATTCAGTTTACTAAATCTAGATTCGGTTCTCGTGATGGACATTTTCAGCTGTAAGCAGCTTGTATATTTATTCACGGTGTTTGGGTATCCTCAGATGGTTTTCATGCCCACGAGGAGTTCGACACTGCTTTGTACATTATTTTTCTTGAAGATGCTTTGCATCTCGAAAATAAAAGCAATCCAGCCGAATATTTAATAAAAATAGAAGTGTAAAAGGTCTCAATTACTATTAGGCATAAGGGTTTAAAAAACCTCTTTTATAAAACATCACTGTCATATCTTGTTTAAAACTGTATTTTTACACAAATTCAGACCCTTTGTATATAGGTGTGAACGAGGCCTCACACTACTTTCATATAATTGCACATTGACCCACACACACATACACATTCATATAACAGTTTCTTGAAAAGTGGCAGTCACCATGGTAACACGGATGTCGGGGGGTGCCTAACACCTCCCCTCCGCATAAACAAGCCCCCGAACCCTATTGAATCTCAGTTTCACAAACCCGTTTAGCAGTGTCATATCACTGGATCAATGTGCAAACCTTTTATCGGTTGTGTTGGTACAACCATATAAAAAATCAACTGGCGACTCTTACAGTCCATTCGTCGACATATACACATCAGACCTTTTCATAACTTATTTTTTCAAACAAATCTCACCTAACATGAGAACACCAAAGAACAAGAACAGAAAAGGGACAAATAAAAATCCATACGTTGATAGGTGGCGACTCTGATGGGGACACCAGTAAGAGGACTTAAGCCGCTATTACAATCTTTTCAAAACTTTTATATACTTGGGTGTGGATTTTGCATTTACATTTATGATGAATGTGTACGGATGCATATATTTACTGCACTTAAGGCTTTACACTATATCTATTTGTGATATTAGTGCTTCGCACATGTCATCATTTTCATAAACGGTGAGACACGTTGTGTGTGAATGTATGTTGTGTGGTTCCTCCACCAGGAGGCTATTCTATCGGTGTTTGATTACTGGACTCATAGGGAGACTAATTCCAACGAGGCTCAGGAAAGACACCACCCAGATTCTCTCCAGTTGAAAGACCGGATTAACTTCCCGTCAAGTAGATTGCGATGATCTGGGAACCTTCATGCTAAAAAGCCGCGAGAGTAAATGTAAGACCCCAACTTTTATGAATAAAGATTAATTTTTCTCAAAATATATTTTTGAATATTATGGTGTGGATTTGATATAATGTTATAGTTGTGGGTATTATTTACAAATTTTGCAAAGTAAGCAAGTGGTTATATAATATTCGATTAGTCAGGGAATATTCATTTTAACAGGGAATATTCGTATGACATCACAATCATTGGTGGACCCCACAACAGAAGTATTGTCATAGTTAGAAAATGACAGAATTATCTTTTTATAAAAATAACGGCGAAAGTTTTACCGTTAAACTATTGAACTACCCGGTGGTAAAAGTATAGTAATACGTGTGGTTGCATAGTAGCACACGGTATGGATTATTGATGCTTACGTGAGAAGACACTCAGTTATACTCAATTATTACTACAGTAGTTGCTGCATAATATCTCTCATATTATTGATTCAATTATTGTCACAGTATCATCTGCATAATATCTTATATTATTAAATCAATAATTGAGATGACAAAATTATTCATATTATTATTTACAATATTGATAATGTCTAGAAAGTTCTGTCAAGGAGAGGTTTGGTCACCTAATTGCGCGCCAATATGGAGAAATCCTTATCGGAAAGCCCCCTCTTTCTTGGGAATGATATGGTTGTTAAATATTGTGAGTTATAATATTAATGATGAATAAGTTCGTGTTGATTAAAGATGAAATTGATATTTCCATTGTGTTGGGATTATTAGTGTTAGTGGAAATCGACATCTATTTCAATAATAATGGATGTCTAGAGGTTATATTGACCAATCGGGTAATTAATCGGATAAATGAGTAATTAATTGCTATTAATTCACATGCTTATAACTATTTATTCACATGTGTGTACTATTGATTCACATGCATGTACTATTAGGGGAGGTGGTGCATGATTGATAATACTTGGGTGACTAAATTAAAAATAGAGGTATAGATGAAGGTACTATACTGTAATTAATTTTTTCACATGATTGTACTATTGATTCACATGATTGTACTATTGATTCACAAGATGTACTACTAGGGGAGGTGGTGCAAGTTTGATAATACTTGCAGGACTAAATTAAAATTGAAGAAAAAGATGAAGGTATTATACTGTAATATTTCGAGCCCCAAAACGTGCAATTATCGAAATTATGTTTTCCTATTAATAGAAGCTTATTCTTCTTTCATTCTCACCAATTCACTACGACTCACAAGAGCAATTATAGAAAGAGAAGCTATAGAGAGAAAAGCTTTAGAGAGAAAGTAGAAGAGAAGTCTGCTACCTCACTATTCCAGTATCCAATCTTCTTCTGAGGTAAGGGATATTTTTTCCCCCAGTATTCATAGGAATAATATTGTCTTTCATACTCTGTAGTATGTGAGTAATATTATTTCGTCTCGTATTCCTGATTATACCCTCATTTTGTTAAAGTATTGCTTCTATACTCCGTGAAATTAGTAGAATATCCTTGAAATTTGCACTTCATCTAGTATCTTTTCACAAGGATTTTCTGCACATTCTTGTTAAATTTTAAGCTTTTTATGCCGGAGTACTGTCCATGAGTAGTATTTATTTTTTTGGATACTATTCACAAAGTACTATTCACAGGGTACTATTCACAAAGTACTATTCACGGGTACTATTCATAAAGTACTATTCACGAGTACTATTCACAAAGTACTATTCACGGGATACTATTCCCAAAGTACTATTCATGGGGTACTATTCACTCAGGTACTATTCACTCGGGGAATTATTCATGACAAAAATTGATTTCTTTGCTGTCCAAATCATTTTTGATACAATATTATTCTTGAATTTTACTCCACAAAGCAGTATCATGTTGACAATTTGGACATTATTGAATTCTGGATAAATTAAGTTATAATCTTTAAAAATTTATCCTTTGCTTTCTTTTAATTGAATTCTTATATCATTGTCATCATCCTCATGCTTATATTGTGATAAAAGTCATATGTGGCTTACGTGCATAGATGTCCTATTGATTGGTATGATTATGACTAGGGATTATTCGGTATAACCATGACCGTAATGTTACAAATGATGTGGAAAAAATCCTCATTGGCCTGTAGTGCATTGATGGACAGTTATTGGTATGATTATGACTAGGGATTATTCGGTATAATCATGACCATTGATGATTACATGAATATCCTTGGCCCGTAGTGCAGGGATGATTCGATGATGTGGTTTATTTATTAAGCTGAGTCTCAACGATAAAACTTTTGATAAACTTTTTAAATCATAGAAGATAGTAGATATCATGCTCTACTTGACTCTTCTAATGCATTGCTTGTTTCGCTGAAGTTAAACTTGATGTTTATTATATTTTATCAGTTTAACACTGTTGAAGGCTACCGATAATTTATTATGCATTATCTTAGTCATAATATTTGTTACTGGGCTAGTTGAGCTCACCCTTTTACTTTCATTATTCTCTTCAGGAAATGAGAACGTAGCTGGGACTAGTCGGGAAACGGAGTGACGGTCCAGATGTTTGCATTAGTAGTCCTCACTATTCAGTGAAATAGTGTGATAATAATTGTAATGAGGACTTTATTTGAGTTTGGATACTCTCTACGAGACATTATCCATTTTAAAACTCTCAGCTACGTTTTGTAGTATTGTATAAAAGAAGTTTGTATTTAAATTCTATACCATGTATTTGGTGACTCAAGATGGGTGATGTATACTTATTTTGGGGGCGTTATAGTAAACCTAAGATATGTCAGCCTCTGATAGACCAAACGTGGAGGAAAGTCTCTTCATATTTTCCATTTTTCAATTACTTGTAAAAATATTTACTTGTAATGTCATTCCATGTCAACCTCATTGTAATGGGAAATATTAAGAAATATGTGTACATGCATATTTAAATTAACATGCTATCCTGTATTACAAATTGCTAGCATCTGTTTTGCAGGATAATATTCCTAAAACGGATACATCACATAGCATGTAAACATTTACACATTCCCTAATGACTAAACTATGCAAGTCTTTCGCAGGGAAACAATCAGACCTATTACCCATTCAAAGTCCAAAAAGGCCACGAGCCTACAACCAATCATGTCTTCATCTGACCAGTCTAATCCTGTCTCTAGTGAAGAATTCGACGGATTAAATAAACAAATTACAGATTTGGCTGTTTTGCTTAAAGAACTACACCAGTCTACTCAGGGCTCAAAAATGCCCACGCATACAGAATCCTCTACACTGGGAGGAATCCAAGGTTCGGATAAAACAAACCTGGAATTTCAGTTGATTACAACAGACAAAAACCCTGAAAACACCTATCTCAAAGGAGATCTAGACACCGGTGACATCAGGAAAAAAGTTTTTCAAATGGAGTGTCTCATATGCTGACCTTTATATATTCCCTGGTGTTCATTTGAAGGTGTTCATTGGAGATATTGGATCTTATGCAGAGGACGAGAAGCTCAGAATGCAGCTGTTCCAAAAGAGTCTAACTAGAGAAGCCCGTTCGTGGTATACCAGATTAGACAACTCAAAGATCCATAGCTGGGAAGAGATAGCTCATGCCTTCCTCACTTAATACAACTTCTAGTCTCAGATGGCTCCTGACTGGTACCAGATTACTAAGGTCAAGAAACAGTTCAATGAGTCTTTCAGAGAATATGCTCAAAGGTGGAGGTGCCATGCTGCTCAAGTTATTCCTTCTATGACAGAGTCAGAAATGTTTATGACCTTCATAGACATACAAGAAGCTCCTTTCTATGAGAGAGTCTTAGCTGGCATTGGTAAACCATTTTCTGAAATGATCAAACACGGAGAGATGGCTAAAATGGGTTTGAAGTTAGGAAAGATTCAAGACCTAGCCGCTCTTAAAGCAGTTGCTGAACACATCCAGTCCGGAACTTATGGAAACAACCCCCGGAGGGTCCATAAAAAGAAAGAGGAGGATGTTTCCTTGATACTACAAGGTCAAAAGGGCAGTTAGAATATGCCTATCCAAAGTAGAAATTACACTCCCTTTCAAGCACAGTCTTCAAACCCTCCATTACCTAAGGGCGGGGAAGTCAAACGCCCTCGAGTGCTCACACCTTTAGGGGACTCACTCGAGAACATTCTCAATCTTCTGATCACTCAGAAGAAAATCACACATCTTCTTCCCCTAGTCAACTCGAATGGGAAGGGTTTCAATGCTACTCGGAAGTGTGCTTATCATACCGGGGCACCTTGACATGATACTCAGGATTGTTGGGCCTTGAAACACAAGATCCAAGATTTAAGACAACGGTGAGATCGTGGTCACCAAGCCAGATCAACCTCACGTGCAAGACAACCCTCTTCCTCAACACAAAGAGGAAGAGGTCAATATGATTAATTAGACCAGTGGACAGAGTTCTAATTTTAATGGTGAACCATCCCAAACCATCAAAGATGGTGTTGACAAGTGGAATTATGCACAGTCCTAGTTTATAATGGAACGAAAGATGAAAGCTCTGTGTAAGAAGATTGAGCAATTGGCAGAACTGGTGATCCATCAACATCAAGTCACACGCCAATTAGTCAGCCAGTAGTATGCTAGTCTCCTCCTTTTTGTTATGAATACTCCATCATCGCCTTCAGAAAATGAGACACTAGAGGACAAAGTTGCGAAGAGAGCAAGTGCCAAAGCTCATCGGGATTTTGCCAATAAATGAGAATTTACATACCTGGGCCAACTTATGGAGGAGATATTTCAAATACTGATCAATGAAAGAAGGATCACCTCCCTTTTACCTCCAATTAATCCTCGTTCAGGACGGTTCAATTCTGATGGCGTATGTCAGTATCACTCCCATTCTCACAGTCACAGCACAGAAGAATGCTTGGCACTCCGCCACCTTATTCAGAATCTAATTGACAGCGGTGTCCTGCAACTGACAGACGACGATACTGTGCTATTTGAGAGTGAAAATACCTATCCTGCTAAATGGAAGGGATTGGTAGCAGTTATATTCGCTGAGGCTGATGGGACTGTCAAACCATTCACAATATAAATAATTCAACTTAAAGGAGTTGACAATCCTTTGAAAGTGGCTGCTCCAGAGCCAATCAGCTTACCATTCAGACCATAATATCCTCTTATCAGCTTACAAAAAGTTCCATGGAATTATGGAGAAGCTGAAGGATCCACCTCTCATACAACTGCTGCAGTGTCGAAGAAGAATCCACTGTATCTTCCCCAATGGGTGATGAAGCCTGCCATCAAATCAAAGGGGAAAATTCCCATGGAGAAAATTGAAAAATTCCTCCGTAATATGGGTCATAATGAAGCCAAGTTGGTTTTAAGCTTAAGAGAAGCTCCACATCAAATTTCAATATTGGACTTGGTTTTCTCTTCCGAGGATCACAGGAAGATCTTACTGAAGGTTTTGGAAGAAGCCTATTTACCGAAATCAGTGGATGTGGAAAAATTTTAACATTTGGTTGATCACATTTTTAACAACAATGTGATATCTTTCACTGATGATGACATACCGCCCGAAGGGACCGGTCATTGCAAGCCGTTGCATATTGCGGTTTTGTCCTCTGGATATATGCTAGCTGGAGTCTTGATAGATTGAGGCTCGTCTATGAATATCTATCCTTATGCTACTTTAGTGAAGATGAATGTCAATCTCAAACGGATCCGAAGCAGCCATACGGTTATTAAAGCTTTTGACGGATCCCGCCAAAATTCAGTCGGAGAGATTGAACTGCCAATTGAGATTGGTCCCCATACATTCTGCGTATCTTTTCACGTGCTCAAGATAGATTCAAGATACAACCTGCTATTGGGAAGACCTTGGATTCATATGGCTGGGGCCTTCCCCTCCACTCTTCATCAGCAACTTAAATACATCATTAAAGATAGCCTAGTCACGGTTAACGCTGAGCCAGAATGTCCTGCACAAGGTGACATACCACTCATCAGCTTCAATTCAGAAGTTGAGCCGGTCAGTTTTCATGCCCTGGAGGTGAGCAACATTCGCTACCGTCCTGTTGGGGCGCCACCTCTCATACCCCAGATTCCTGCTGAAGTGATGGCAGCTACTCAAGAGATGATGTCATTAGGTCATCAGCCTGGACAAGGGCTGGGTAAAAATCATCAGGGCATTAAGTGCTCGATTCAAATGTCTAGTAAAACTGGGACAGCCGGACTAGGCTATTCTTCCAGTTCCAGTCACAGGAATCCTTATAAGCACAAGCAGATTCCTCCAGCTTCAGCCACACGGTGATTAGCTCTACCTACAAATCCTAAGCCCGCACAATCTTCGATAAAGGTTCCAACTAACGTAATGGCTATGTTATTTCCCAAGCCGATACCAGTCATGGGGAAAGAGCTCCTAGTTCCTGATCCCGAAAAGGAAGAAGAGAAACGAAGACGTAAGCAAGACCTCGCCAGTAAGATTTCCAACATACGCATCATTGTCCATGATAAACATACAAATAGATGCACCCCTGACGATGATTGTCCAGACATAATGGTCATCATTCGAGAAAAGGAGGACGATGACAGCCCCTCCATCACTGCAGTCCATTAGAACTTTGCCCTCAACAATTAGAGCAGCACTCCTTGCATTGGTCGACAAGGGTAAAACGGGCAGAAACTCCTTCTGCCCTGTAGATATCATTAACTGCTTACTTTTCTGTACAATATTAGCAGTTGTTTTATCAGTGCATGCTAACACTTTTTATAATTAAACGGTTTCATATATTAAGTGAAAGCATATTTTGTTTCAGGACTCTAAATTTAGATGTGTATGTACTTGCTGATAAGATGCATCTTCTCCACAAGGATTGTAACTTTGATGAAAAGTTGGACTCAGACTTGATTAAAATATAAGAGGACATTGAGATACCTCAGGAGATCAAAGAATGGGTCAAAGACAAACCTAAACCCAACCTTTATCAAACCACCTCCTTCAATCTTGGAACCTTAGAAAGCCCTAAGTTATTCCAGATTGGTTCAGACCTCACTCCAAACTAGAGGAATGACATGGTTACACTACTAACCCAAGTCTAGGATGTGTTTGCATGGTCTCATGAAGACATGGTGGGTTTGTCCACTGACATTGTCCTTCATCGCCTTCCCATTAAAGAGGGATTCAAGCCAGTCAAGCATAAGCTCAGACGATTAAAACCTGAGTGGAGTTTAAAGGTTAAAGAAGAAATTGTGAAACAATTTCAAGTTGGTATTATCATGGTGTCCACATATCCTGAATGGATATCCAACATTGTTCCCATACCTAAACCTGGAGGAAAGGTGCGAGTTTGCGTGGATTACCGGGATCTGAATAAAGCTTGCCTTAAAGATAGCTTTTCCGTGCCATTTATCCACATTTTCATTGATAATACTGCTCAATTCGGCATGTACTCCTTTGCGGATTGCTTCGCAGGGTATCACCAGATCATGGTTGTTGAGGAAGATAGTGAGAAAACTTCTTTCATCACGCCTTGGGGAACCTTTTGTTATAGACGGTTATCTTTCAGCCTAATCAATGTCGGAGCCACCTATCAGCGAGCTATGATGGCTCTTTTGCATGACTTAATGCACAAAGAGATAGAGATCTACGTGAATGACATCATTGCCAAGTCCCGAAGGGAAGAAGACCACTTAGACCATCTCAGAAAGCTCTTCAATAGGTTGCGTAAGTACAACTTTAAGTTGAATCATGCCAAGTGCGCCTTTGGCGTTAAATCAGGCAAGTTGCTAGGATTCCTAGTCAGCCACAAAGGGATTGAGATGGATCTCACGAAAATCCAGGCCATTAGTGAAATGCCCATTCCTCAGACAGAGAAGGAAATATGGGGATTTTTGGGAAGAATCAACTTCATTAGCAGGTTTATTTCTCAACTCACAACAACTTGTGAGCCCATCTTCAAGTTGTTAAGGAAGAACTTCTCCCTGAAATAGAATGATGAATGCCAGAAGGCCTTCCTTACAATCAAAGAATAACTAGTCAAAGCTCCTATTTTGGTACCACCCAGGGATGATGTTCCCCTGTTCATGTACCTGTCCATAAGTGACAATGCCATGGGCTACATGCTGGGACAGAAAGACGATAGAGGCTAAGAGCGAGCTATCTCCTACTTCAGCAAAAGATTCAGTAGTAGTGAACACAAGTACACTCTTATTGAGAAGACTTGTTATGCTTTAGCGTAGGCTGCCATGAGGTTACAACATTACCTCCATGGTCACACAAACCATCTCATATCCTGCGTGATTCCTCTCAAATATGTGTTCAGTAAACCCATATTAAATTGTCGGCTGTCCAGATGGCAGTTGATCCTATAACAATTTGACATCGTCTACGTGACGCAAAAGTCCATCAAAGGTCAAGGAATTGTGGATCAACTAGCCGCCGCACCTTCAGGGGACTTCAAACCCTTGGAAACATACTTCCCCGATGAAGGGGTAATGGCAGTTCAGCAACACCATTAGTACGATACATGTCGTACATGGAAAATTTATTTCAATGGAGATGTTAATATGGAAGGCTCTAGAGCTGGAGCAGTTCTAGTATTTTGTACGGGGGAGCAGTATCCCGTCACCGTCAAATTGTAGTTTGCCAACACCAACAACACAACTGAGTATGAAGGTTGTATCATGGGGCTAAAACTTGCCCATTCAATGGGCATCAGGCGGTTAAATGTCTTTGGGGATTCAGAGTTGGTAGTTAAACAATCAACGACAATCTATCAAACCAACGAGCTACATTTGCTACCTTACCATCGACAAGTTTTAGAGATGGCTTCGAACTTCGAAGAGATCTCCTTTCTACATATTCCTCGTAATAGGAATGACTTTGCAGACGCGCTAGCAACTTTGGCCTCCTTGATTCACATACCTGACAAGGAGCACATGCCAAGCATCACATTTGCCCTGTAAAAGGCACCAGCCTATGTGAACGATGTTGGAGAAGTATCGGATGAGCTACCTCCCATCCAGCATCCTTGGTATCAGCACATCAAGGAGTACTTACGAGATGGATCTACACCCGTTGAGGCGAGCCCGACTGAGAAAAGGCGGATCCATCGACTTGCTATGAAATTCTATATGAGCGGAGATGCACTCTATAAAAGAGATCCAGGACTAGGTCTCCTCAGATGTCTGGACAAAGACCAAGCTCAGAAGCTTATGGATGAGGTCCATGGTGGAGTATGTGACCCACACATGAGTGGCCCCCTAGTTGTTAAGAAGATCCTCAGAACAGGACATTACTGGCTTACCCTCAAGGCTGACTGTGATGATCACGTCAAGAGGTGATACCAATGCCAAATTCATGGAAATGCCATCCACGCCCCTCTAAGGGAACTCCATAATATGAGTTCGCCCTGGCCCTTCTCAATGTAGGGAATGAACGTGATCGGGCCCATCGAACCTAAAGCCAGTAATGGGCATCGCTTTATATTCACCATGATCGACTACTTCACAAATGGGTACAAGCAACCTTCTTCCCCAGTGTTACCAAAGAGGTTATCATTGCTTTCATCAGAAACAGTGTCATCTGTCGATATGGAAAACTAGAGGTCATTGTGTCAGACAATTCTAAGAACCTCAACAACATAACGATGGAGGAGTTATGCAGTAAATTCTATATCAAATACCTTAACTCCGTCATTTACCGTCCAAAGATGAATGGTGGTGTTGAAGCGGCTAATAAAAACAACAAAAAGATCATGCAAATGATGTCCGCCAATCATAAAGGATGGCCTGACTTGTTGCTTTTGACTTTATTAGCCTACAGAACATCAATGCGCACTTCCACTAGGGCAACCCCCTACTCATTAACCTATGGGATGGAAGAAGTCCTACCCATAGAGGTGGAAATAGAATCTCTCAGAGTGTTGATAGACGCTCAGCTGGATGAAGACCAATGGGTACAAGACATGTATCACCAATTGTCTCTAATAGACGAAAGGTGAATCGCGACTATCTTCCATGGTCAGTTATATCAGCAAAGGATCGCCAGGTCCTACAACAGAAAAGTCTGGCCATGGCAGTTTAAACAACACAACTTGGTTTTGAAAAAGATCATTGACAACCAAGATCTGTTCAAGGGAAAATTCACTCCAAAGTGGGAAGGCCCGTTTGTTGTCAAGGAGGTATTGACAGGAGGCGCTCTCAGATTACAAGAAATGGACGGCGATGAATTTCCACAACTCATCAATTCGGACACCTTGAAATGGTACTATGTTTGAGGTTACCATCAAGCAAACATCCTGGTTTTGAATCATCAGATCACCAGTCATTTTAGATTTTTTAACCCTTCACTACATATAACTTCTCTTCACACTCATATGCCCCATTAGGGATAAACACATTTTCTAACCAGCAGCCTGGTTTCAGATCGTTAAATCCGTTTCTCTCCATTTGGTTTTGAACCCTTACTCAACTCCGGTTATCCCACTAGGGATTGAACCTTTCACACCTGTAGTTTTACCCCGCTAGGGATAAGACTTTTAACACCTGCAGTTTTACCCCACTAGGGATAAGACTTTTACACCTGCAATTTTACCCCACTAGGAATAAGACTTTTCACACCCACAATTTATCTTGTACATGTGATTAAACTTTCTCACCCGCAGTTTGTCCTAAACTTGGGAACAAACTTTTCATTGGCTGCGAATCGTCCTGAACATGGGGCGAACTACGCCGACCTGATCTCCTTGATACACAGAAATACGTAGGCAACCATTTTATATGGCCCGGTCGCAATAAAACAAAAACAACAAAAAACATTTCTACACCCTTCTCATTACAAAAACAAAAAACAACAAAAATATTCCTACATCCTTTCTGCCACATACATCGTTGAACCTCTACACCAGGTTCGAACTACGCATACCTGATCTCCTCTTCAATAAGAGTACGTAGGCAGCCATTTATGGTTCAGTATAACCCCCTACCAAAACACAAAGACTTGTCATCTGGTCCTGGGATCATCCTTCAATCCACTACCTTTCATCGGCTTCAGACCAAAGGGATGGAATTACCTAACCTCCCCATGTAAACGGGAGACTCGGCGACCATCTAAAATGCGGTTGTGCCTCAAAGAGCAATACCAATCCATAAGAGATAGAATTAACTAGGCTCCTCCTAAATAAGAGTACTGGCGACCATCTGTGGTGTGGTCAATCTTAGAGAGGAAAAGCCACACTCCTCTCCATATTTCCATACAGACACCAGTCCCAAGACACCAAAAAGATGGTAGGGGATGCACATAGATCAGTGATCCATTCTGAACTATCTAGAGACTACTCAATGTCCATCTATCAAGGATGAATTCAGAATACATCAAGATCACAAGCCCTAAAGAAGCAGACAAAATATCAAGCAAGCAACAAGGCATAACTAAAAGGGAAGCGATCAAAAATATATTTTCCTACTATATATAATGTTGTTTGATATATATAATATCAATTGTACATGAAAAAATGGCTAAGCTAGTTTGTGCAGGAAAATACAAGCCCATCTACAAATCAATGTATATGCGAGCTACCAAGCCCAATATGACATCCCTCTCAGCAGAAGGGGGTAACGCTGTGGTTTCCTGTACAAGGGTATCCACACGAGCTAATAGATCTACAGCCATCTGCATGGTGACTCTGTGCTCATCAATATACGTGCTCATATCTACAATCATGCCAGTAGTAAGGGACCTCATTGTGGTGCTATATGGGACGGCTACATCCAGGGCAGATATGGCGCTATCTCTCTCAATTGTCACGGCATCTCTGGCTAATCTAGCCTCATCTCGCTCAATAACAGCGGCATCTCTACGAGCTAATGCCTCGTCTTTCTCTAATAGAGCCACGTCTCTCCCATCAAGAGCTGTCAACATCAAGGCTCTAGCCTGATCTCTCTCGAAGGTCATCAAATGGAGACTCTACTCGAAGTACTGTGCTGAATGCTGGATCACGACAATGTTAGTACTGGGAGAATCTAAAAGAGCTTTTGGCAACCCAGTAAATGGCTCCTCCTCGGTGTGTGAATTAATGTCCTCCATGTACTCTCCACCATCTGAATCAATACCCGGTACTGTGGATACTGCTGTAGCCAATGAAGTCTCTGTCTCCATCCACGCAGAATACTCTGGCGAATAGCCCGGATGGCTAACTGAAAAATCAGCTATCTCACGCAGATCCCAACATGCATACACCTGGGATCGGTCCTCTGCTGATAGATGGCGGGAAGCTAAATGCTAACCTAACGCCCCCTCAAAGGGATGGAAGTCCTGGAACTGGTCAAACTGTGACATCACGGATAGTGGGTGGTAGGTAGTCATGCCCTTCAAACCAGCTAAAAAGAGATAATCCATGCCCGGAGCATGAGTAATAAAGCTATAGGCTGAGCTGAGCCCTGTGCACGACAGGATGCCAAACGGATCTCTGATCTCCGCCAAGAATATCGTCCAAGACATAGCGTTTGTACACTCCGATGGTTGAAAGGAGTAAGACATAGCTATATCATGGGTAAAGCAGTAGTCGTGTCGGCGAAAAGTGCCAATCGGTCTCAAGTGTGACATAAACCACAAGCACAACATGACCGAATTGCCTATAAATACCCCTGTAGGGTAGGTGCTGTAAAACGTGGCCGACCTCAATTCTCTGCCACAATCATCAGAATAATGGTATGAACCTCCCTGACAGCTCTCACTGCCATGATAACACCGATGTACAGCTCATCCATATACCGTGGCATGTACACATACGCTACTATGCACATCACGAATACATCCACTCTGGCCAATCGCCACTGATCCTCTAGCATGGTGAAATCCCCAGAATGTCATGCGTAGCTGTCCAATGAGCCAAACCTATCTATCAGGAAACGCTAGGATAGTACATGACCGGATGTAATCTCATCCTCTAATACTCTACGCCGTAACCCGGTGAGGGTCATGAACTGTCGGCGTATATCTCTGACAGCCATATAGCGCAAGGTCTGTCTAAGGGCAATGCCATCAACCTCTCGTACTCCTCCAATGTATAAGTCAACTCCTTCGTACTAAACTGAAAAACCTATCTCTCCGGTATCCAATGTTCTAGCATACCCTCTACAAAGCCTGCGCTAACCTGAAACATCAAGAGGGTCATAGATTGCTGTAACAGCTGATCTACAGTCACCCTATCTGTAGGTGACATACTATCATACCACGACCTCAAACGGGAAACAATCAACACTAGTAGGGTGTGATCTATGCGGCTGACTGTCGAAGAAGACATATGTGTCAGCCGTATCATAAGACCATCCAGGGGTCAATGCTGAATATCTCTAGACATACATACATATGCATAACATGATGCAGCATTATAGATAATAGATGGCAATATGATGTAGGGAATGAAAAACAGTATATACATTCCTAAGTACATCATCATCTACATACATCATCTCTATACAGCTAAAAATATAAGGAAATGGGGGACAGACGCCCTACTACTAACAGATGCCTACCAAAAGATATAGCGAGAATGGGGCACAACTACCCAATATCTAACAGAGGCCTATCAAAAGAGATAACGAGAATACACATCAGAAGAAGACAATGGTGTCAATATCTACATCATCAATCCTGTCCACCTAATGTAACTCCTCCTGAGTCACTGGATCTCTATCAATAGGGATATCAGGCCTATACAAGGGAGGATCTGCACCGGCAAAGCCAAATGGGTCATCTGAGGGGCCATCGCCTGAGCTGGAAGGACCAAAAGTATCTGTCTCTGCCGGATCTCTGCCCAAATACCGGATAAAGAAATGTGCCCGGTCCAGTCACTGGGTCAAACTGTCAAACTGTCAATCTGTGTCAAATGAGTCGGATCTCGGACACAGGCTAGCCAATCCATCATCATCACGGATCCTGGAACCATATTCCCCATGAACTGAGTGGCGCGGGTCTGGGCTCCAAAGGTACGAGGGGACCACCAATTCTGGAATATCTCCTAAGTGCAGGGACCATCTGACAGTACAAAATCGTCAACACCCAACAATGGGATATCAATAACGGGTGACTGCAACACAAGCCAATAACTCCTGGAAGGAGGCAAGATCGGTACACGAATCTCTCTTGTGGTGCTCCTAATAGCACGCTCTCCTAAATAGAGCTCTTATCCTCCATCAGTAAAGAGAGGAACCCTACGGGTGAAAATCACGTACTCGACGCCAGTTGGGTACCCATTATAATAACCCGATACTTTCTATATAAATAAATAAGAAATTTTGCACATAATTTTTTTATTATTTTAAAGGTGGGAATATGTGCCAAGTAATGTGTATGTATATATGTGATAAATAAAAGTTATTTATTACATAAATAATTTTAAATAATTTTATTTTAGAATTATTGATCATTATAAAGTATATTCTTATAATAATTAATTTTATAATAGAAATGTCTTTATTAATTATTTTATATGAAAGTATGATTTTTACATCATTTAAATAATATATTAAATGATTATTGGAATTATTATAATTACTATTTTATTATATGAATTTTAGTTCAGATTATTAAGTTAATTATTATGACTTAATAAATAATGTTATATATGAAAGATAAATCAGATATGAAATCTAAACCCTAATTTTGTGATTTTGAGCTATAAATGAGAATAATAATATTATATTAAATATAATATTATTTAAACCCTAATTTTCTATTAAAAATTCTAATTTTAATTAGTAAGTTTTAATTAAAATTTTATTACACTTTAATTTTAATTTTTCAAACCCTAGAAATTATTTGGGAAACTTTAAGATTTAAAATCTAGTGATTAAACCCTAGATTAAAGTACCATGGACAAGAATACCATTAAAATTAAAAGACAATTGACCAAAATACCCTTTATGTCTCATTCTTGAATTATTGATGGCAAAATCTTGCCAAATATTGTCATGACATCAACCTAGTCTAGCTAGGGTCTAATAAAACACCAGCACATTAGCCTTTAGCCATCCAAATACAATGCATACAAGTTTTACATATAGATTAAGAGAGAGAAAGTGCATTATTTCTCCATTTGTGCAACCAACACCCAACCAAACTCTCTCAAGCTCAAACCCACGAAATCCAAAGGTGTTTCAGTCCCCAAATAAAGCCCCACGACTTTCAATAACAGATCAGAAGCTAAGAATCAAGATTTTTCAAAGAGAGGTACGAAACCCTAATTTATAATTTGATCTTGAAGGCCATGTTAGATGTTAGATTTTTGTGTTAAAATACGTTGTAGGTAGTGTATAATGATGATCTGGGTTGCTAGATGTTAGATCCATAACATCTAGAGGCTCGGATTTGAAGTTTTAAAATATTTGGAAATCTGGAAAATGAAGTCTGACAACCGAATGTCAGACCTCATAGATCCGTGTTTGTTAATGATTTATATGTGGTAAAGGTTTGTACTTGTAGTATGTCATGTGGGCTTTACTCTAAAACTTGAATCAGGATCAGATTTGCTATAAATTGAAATTTATTAATGGTCAAAGTCGGTTGACTGACCATGACCAACCCTTTCTGGGTAACCCAGAACTTACCCAGATGAATTTGACAAGAAGTTTATATCCTCAGATCTTGCTCATGTTTGTTGTTTTGATTCTTTTGTTGTAACCAGATTATTTTATGTTAGATGGACTACGTTCTTATACTCTTAGTTCACTAAAACATCAAACATATTGTATTTGGTGGACGGTCAAACTAGGCAGGATGTTCACGAAATGTGTTTTTTGGGTAACCCAGAAAACATATGAGCGTGACTTCTGACATGGTTTGACCGAACGATATCTTGAGATCGTGTTGCTGTTATGATGATGTTATGTAATATAATTGTTCATTGACACGTTGGCTACAACCTGGAAATGATATATCACATAGAGCAAACTCAGAACGCGAGATATAAGGATCCAAAGTAGTACCCTCATTCTGTTCTTCATTTCTGGAAAACCTAGAAATGAAGAATAGTCTTTGACAGGATTTTCTGTAGCTTAGATCTTTCTTATTGATGATGTTTAGACTTGAATAATGATCAGAAAAGATACCCTGTTAGTTAGTCTACACGGCCCGACGTCTAACACAACTATAACATGAACCAATTGACTGAAATGAGGCCACAAAGGGCGTTGACCGGCCATGACCTTAGGATTCTGGGCAGCCTAGAAACTTGAAGAACCGTCTAACAGTAATTTCTAAGCTTTATAACGTGAGATTGTGATGTTGTTTGACCATGATTGTTGTTGGATCATGTAGTATTACATTAGTACTACATAATCTAACCATTAGCATGTCTAGAAACAACTTATACAGAGAATGATTGATGGTCAGACAAGCTAACTCGAAACTGTTTATGAAGGTTCTAGGTTTCTCAAGAACACCTAAAGCGACACTTACTATCGCCAAAGGGCTTTAGTGACAGAATTATTAAAATTAATTAATTTAAATTCTAAAAATTATTTAAAAATATTAAATAACTTCTGAAAATTACAAAAAATGTTTTTTAAAAATTATTTTAAGTTATAAAAATTAACTTTTAATAATTTGACATATTTTCCATAAATTTTAATATTTATTTGAATATTATTGATATTGAAGTTATTTAATAAATGCATTAAATAAATTAATTAAAAATAATTTTATTATATTAAAAATTATTTTAAATAATAATAAGGTATTTAATAATATTTTAAGTTATAAAACATAACTTTTAATATTTTAAGATAAGTTTCATTAATTATTATACGTTAATGATATTAGATTTATTTCGTAATTATATTAAATAAATTAATTAAAAATGATTTTAATATTATAAATTTTTTTTAATGAAAATAAATAACTTAAAAATATTTTAAGTTATAAAATATAACTTTTGATATTTAAAGATAAATTTCATTAATAATTTTATATTAATGATATTTGATTTATTTAATAATTATATTGAATAAATAAATTAAAAATGATTTTATTGATTTAAAAATTATTTAAAAAGGATATAAATGAATTAAAAATATTTTAAGTTATAATTAATGACTTTTAATATTTTGATAAATAATACATGAATACTTAAATATTAATGATAACTTATTTAAAAATGATTTTAATATTTTAAAAATCATTTAAGGGTAATATTAACACTTTTAAAAGTATTTTAAGTTATTATAAATAACTTTAATATTTTGGCAATGGTTTTATTAATAATTTAATAAAATTAGTTATTATTTAAATCATTTAATAATGATTTCGATGTTTGAAAAATTATTATAAATTATAATAATTATTTAAAAATTATTATAAGTTATTTAAAAATAATATGACTGATATTTACAGTTATAAAATTACTGAATGGAGTTTTAGACTCGATAATTACCCGGTAAAGCCATCGGTACACCGAAATACTACTACAAAACAGTAAATAGACAACGCAAAAAAAATATTGTGGTTTCAGTCAGAAAAACGTCGTGGTTAAGGGTGTCATCTATTTGACACCCTTACACAACGTTTTTAAAACGTCGTGGTTAAGCACATTCCACAACGTTTTTTAAGAAAAAAACGTTGTAGATTTGTTTTCCATTAATTAGCAGATGCTTAAAAATGTTGTAGAATGTATGATTCCACAACATTTTCTGGATAAAAACGTTATAGTTTAATATATCAGACAACGTTTAGGCACTTTCACACAACGTTTTTAAAATGGTGTAGATTTAAAAAAAAAGAAAAAAAGTTGTGATTCACCTATATTACGAATGCACCTGCAATAAGCTAATGCCATGATATATAGCTAAAATTACAAAGAATATTAATACCATACAATACGTTTCCATCCCAATAATTCTTTTTAATGCCAATTACAAAGAATATTAATACCATACAATACGTTTACATCTCAATAATGCCAAACTATCCATACATCTCAAATTAACTTTTCAATATAATTACTACTTTATTGAATTGTGAATTTGACTACATCCACAAAATATACCAAACTATCCATAAAATTAAACTACTACCCAATTACACTATCCATAAAAACCTATAACAGAAAATAACAGAAAAAGATCCACAACTTCAACTTCAATTTTGCAGCAAGAAGTGCCTCCATTTGTAGCCTCATCATCTGCCCAAATTAAATAAATTCCACAACTTCAAAATTTGAACTTATTGAAACTTCAAATTAAATAAATTCCACAACTTCAAAATCTGTACCAGTGTTGGCTATTGATTTATTGAAACTCAACCTTATTCTCTTTTATGTTAGGCATTGGACTTGATCAGGGGAAAAAATGTTTTGTTGCTGATGGATTCATCATTAGAAGGACAATATGCAAATGAAGATGCAACTGCATTGGTTGAACTTGCTTCAAAGTGTCTCCAGTATGAGGCTAGAGATAATATATTAAGAATAATATTGTGTCTATGAAGTCTTAAAAGAAAAAACTATTCTACGTTCTAATAAATGACTCAAAGTATATGTCATAATCATCATATCTATTCACACCCCAATTAAAATGAAGCTTTGGCAAGCATGTTTAAAGGAAATTTAAAAGTACTTATATTTGGAGAAAATTATCATTACCAAAACGCCAGCAGCTATATCCCATGGTTTTAAACGATACTCCCAATAAGCTTCTACAATTCCCAGAGCTATGTGGCACATGTCTATAGCAGCAGCTCCAAGCCTTCTCACACCCAATATATATTAATTCCAGAAAGAGAGTGTACAAATATGTTAAGCATGAGATATTCCACAAAAATTGTTCATGTTAATGATATTACAACAACAGCAAAATGAGAGTTAAAAGAAGGCCAAAGCAAAAGGTTCTTAGTTCTTACCCTACTAACGTCAGTAAAATCTTTGAATAAATCGATATTGGTAGCCCATGCATCATCATGCTCGCACCCAAAACCGGTCACTAGAAGAGATTGCTCCACCTATAATGCAGTGAATAAATTTTAAAATGTTAAAGGAAATGGTCAAAGAAGTTGAGATGTTATAAGGAAATTAAGGATTACAAAGATAAAGCCTATAGACTCAAAGCCATCCACTAAACTTAAACAATGTAATCTTGACATAGCAGACAAACTCACCTTATCAGTTTTACTGAATTTTCTGCCATAAAGTTTTCATACATTATTAGTAAAGAAAACTTTTATAGACATTCTCTAGATTCATGTATAGAACCAAGTAAACAAGCATTTAATATCTTAAAACCAACCATGTTCACTATCACCAATTTTTTCATGAACTCAACCATTTCCTCATACCTTTCAGCCTTTCAGCGTGCTTGGTCATGTAAACATTGTCCTCACTAGATGACTCAGGTGACAACATCTTTAATACAGTTTAGTAGTACGCTAGTTCTGCAGGAATCCAAATTAAGACATACATAAGTTCACTACAAGTCTAGCATGACTGTGAGGCTAAGAGTAAGATGAAAATCGAATGCTGAAAAAACTGAATCAAATCCTGCCTTTTTCTCATTGTCATGTTGGAACTTCCAGAAAAGAAGAGGTTCATTCTTGTCTGGCTCTCAAAATACCTCAAACTAACAGATTAAGTATCCCAGTAAGACTTCCAGCGCAAACCAGACATGATGAGTGTGGCGACAAAAAAAAACTAAATAAATTAAATCACAAATAACACTTGACAAATAAACCAATAGATTCAACAATATACTAAATAACTTGCATATAATTACACTTGAGAATGATGAAAAAACCAAATCAAACCGAAGGATCTTTACATCTTGCTTGACGCCTAATTACTTCAGCTGTCTATTGAAAGAATAATTAGAAATAAGAAAGAAACAAATCAATAAACTTAACGCACAGTACTACAAAACTTAACTTCATAAACTTCAATAAGAAGGAGAACTTCAATTGAATGCTTTTACCAAGTATCTTTTCAAATCCCAATGGAAAATTTTGTAAATACCCCTTAACATTAAAACTTCATAAAGATATCCGTAAAGGAGCCAAATCATAAATCAGAGGACAAGAGTCATCAAAGCGGTCTATTAAACACTAAATGCAGATTATTTATCAATAGTAGTCTTTCATAATTCTTAATTAAGCTATGGAAAATTTTGACCATAAGGACCTTTAACAATACTAAAATGCTAGCAAATGTAAGTGTTTTTCATCAATTGTAATATTGAGACATCCAATTCGGTCATACTAGTTAGTGCAATAATATATCTGGGGCAAAAAAGAACTAATAGCGATGCATAAAGGCCAACTTCCGCAAGACTGCCAAAGAATGCAACAATCTCATTAAATACAATCTCATGCTGGACGAACGCGAAAGTGACAGTGGTGTTGAAGAACCCTCATTTCCTCCTCCTCCTATCATACCACCCCTCTGCACATTTTTGCTCAATCTTGAATCCTGACAACCTTCAGTAAGCAGTTCACTAACTAATTTATACATTACAACCGATTAGAAACTCATAGCTTAATAATAAAGCAAAAACAGGGGGTAACAATGACAAATAGAAAACAAAGGAATTATAGTATGTACAGGTTTTTCCATGTATTTAGCATGGCTAAACAATTAAACAATTTTGGCCATGGTCCTTCATCAAAAGCTTATCACGAAGGTTAAAATGGATAAAAGTTCTAATTATATGCAGGAAAACTAGTCGCCTTTCAATTAAAATTACCAAGCGTGCTGCAAATAATGAACAACAGTGTATACAAGTCAAGCTCTCATGCAAATAATGACTAAAGCAAGGAAACACATAGTTCATCCCTTACCTTCTTAGGGTTGAGCAAGTAATTATACAGAGTCACCGTCGGAACCGGTTGTCTGTCCACTCAATAAATCTAGGGTTCCTTTAGAAATCAAATTCGCTGGCAGAAACGCATGCTTATCCGGCAAATCACCCGTCACCGACGCCCCATCGAGCAAAATCGTCTCCTTCGGGGGATGATTGGACCAGTTAGGGTTCGAATCGTTAAGCTGGAGGTACTGATCGGGCCTCGTGTAGGAGGCGGTGAGAGGTGAAGAACAAATCAGCCTAAGAGAACGAAGAAATAGCGAGAGCTGTCAAGAGAACAAATCCAAAGAGATACTTAAGATGAAGAACAAATCCAAAGAGATAGAACTTACAATGAAAACGTAGCCTAAGAGAACGGAGAAATAGTCACTTGAGCACCTTTTTTTTGCTCCGTGTTTTTGTAAATAGATAACGTTTTAAAAAAAACGTTATCTAGTTTTAAACCACAATATGTCATTTTAAATAGATAACGTTTTTTCATATATATCTACAATATTTTATTCAAAAACGTTGTAAAAAAAAATACCACAACATTTTTTATAAAAACATTGTGGTTTAAGTGTTATATATTTGGTATTTTGTAGTAGTGAAATATTTTAGAAATTGATCCGGACTTAGATAATTGGACTAGATACGTGTTTGTTTATGATTCAATGACTGCTAAACATATGTGACAATGTAATTAGGTTATGTGTTGACTGCAAATAGCAGTACTATGCGATATGATATATTATTCTAATCGAACGAATGATCTTATTAATGATAGGTTTTTGTATAAAGGATAAAACTAAGTTGTATTATTGTAAGTAGCAGCTCTGGCAAGTATCCTACCTTTGCATTTACTTTATGCAATGGACATGAGTAAGAAAGTTTCATAATTATATTATCATTATGCCAGATTATTAACTCTATTGTTATCGGTTATGTATCCAATCTTTGTATTTATACAAGTTCTTAAATTATCTGATCATTGTATTATTGTATAATTCAGATATTTATTCTGTTCGTTAATTCCTATATAGGGTTAGACAAGTTTCCCCACTTGGATAATCATTGTATTTAATCACATGTTGATACATACTTATTGATTTCTAGTATGTATACGTTGACTTAAAAGACGTCCAAGCTATTTGATTTGGCTAGACATAAACTTAAAAATATTGTTGAGCAAGCTAGAACTTTATTGTATCCAACCAGATTGTTTTGGTTCGGAATCCCGACTAAGTATGAACATCCCGAACATGGGAAAACTTTTGTGCACCTAAAGTGGATAAGATGAACGATATTATCGTTCTAGCATGTAGTATTGAGCAGTACATGGCATAACGGGCTGATCACCCTCGTGCGTATAAGTTATGACGATTTACAGATGAAGTTCTATTTAACCTTTTCGAAAATAGATAACAATGTTCATAGTCTGTTGACTGATCTCCAGTTATAGTCAGTACGTAGTTTCAAAAATTTTATATAGAAGTGATATGTTGTTATTATTGGTTCAGCTTACTTCACAACTGTTGATTCGTTGTAGAAGTGTCATTCAAAGAAAATATTTAATTCTTTCAACTAATATCTATTATTTTTATTACTTGCTGGGCAATCAAATGCTCATTATTGCTTTAAATTTAAATGAATTTCAGCTAAGTATGATTAACCAGAAGGTTTAGGCAAGAACAAGGGGAAAGGAAAACTATTCGAATGAGTTTTAAAATATTTTATGTAATAGTTAAAGTTTATTAAGACAATGATATTTATTATCTATGATGTAATGAATGTTTAAAGGTCGCGTACCTGGGATTTAGACTTTGATATATGTAAATTAAGTTTGATATTTATATTATTGTTATTATTATTAGTATTATTTCACTAACAGAAATGGTATCGTGAAGCACCGAGTTCGGGTATGTAGGGTTAGACAAGTGTCCCCACTTTGATAATCATTATATTTAATCACATGTTGATACATATTTATTGATTTCGAGTATGTATACGTTGACTTAAAAGTCGTCTAAGCTATTTGATATTGCTAGACATAAACTTAAAAATATTGTTGAGCAAGATAGAACTTTATTGTATCCAACCAGATTGTTTTGGTTCGGATTTCCGACTAAGTATGAACATCTCGAACATGAAAAAACTTTTGTGAACCAAAGGTGGATAAGATGAACGATAATATCATTCTTGCATGTAGTATTGATCAATACAGGGCATAACGGGCTGATCACCCCCGTGCCTGTAAGTTATGACGGTTTACAGATGAAGTTCTGTTTAACCTTTTCAAAAATAGAAAAAAATGTTCATAGTCTGTTGACTGATCTCCAGTTATAGTCAGTACGTAGTTTCAAAAATTTTATATAGAAGTGATATGTGTTATTATTGGTTCAGCTTACTTCACAACTGTTGATTCGTTGTAGAAGTGTCATTCAAAGAAAATATTTAATTCTTTCAACTAATATCTACTATTTTTATTACGTGCTGGGCAATCAAATGCTCATTCTTGCTTTAAATTTAAATGTTTTCAGCTAAGTATGATCAACCAGAAGGTTCAGGCAAGAACAAGGGAAAAGAAAAGCTATTCGAATGAGTTTTAAAATATTCTATGTAATAGTTAAAGTTTATTAAGACAATGATATTTATTATCTATGATGTAATGAACGTTTAAAGGTTACGTACATGAGATTTAGACTTTGATATATGTAAATTAAGTTTGATATTTATATTATTGTTATTATTATTAGTATTATTTTGCTCATAGAAATGGTATCGTGAAGCACCGAGTTCGGGTATGTAGGGTTAGGCAAGTGTCCCCACTTGGATAATCATTGTATTTAATCACATATTGATACATACTTATTGATTTTGAGTCTGTATACATTAACTTAAAAGTCGTCTAAGCTATTTGATTTGGCTAGACATAAACTTAAAAATATTGTTGAGCAAGATAGAACTTTATTGTATCCAACCAGATTGTTTTGGTTCGAATTCCCAACTAAGTATGAACATCCCGAACATGAGAAAACTTTTGTGCACCTAAGGTGGATAAGATAAACGATAATATCGTTCTTGTATGTAGTATTGATCAATACAGGGCATAACAGGCTGATCACCCTCGTGCCTTTAAGTTATGACGGTTTACAGATAAAGATCTGTTTAACCTTTTCGAAAATAGAAAACAACGTTCATAGTCTGTTGACTGATCTCCAGTTATACTCAGTACGTAGTTTCAAAAAATTTATCTAGAAGTGATATGTTGTTACTATTGGTTCAGCTTACTTCACAACTGTTGATTCGTTGTAGAAGTGTCATTCAAAGAAAACATTTAATTCTTTCAACTAATATCTATTGTTGTTATTACTTGCTGGGCAATCAAATGCTCATTCTTGCTTTAAATTTAAATGTTTTCAGCTAAGTATGATCAACCAGAAGGTTCAGGCAAGAACAAGGGGAAAGGAAAGCTGTTCGAGTGAGTTTTAAAATATTCTATATAATAGTTTAAGTTTATTAAGACAATGATATTTATTATCTATGATATAATGAGTGTTTAAAGGTTGCGTACCTGGGATTTATACTTTAATATATGTAAATTAAGTTTGATATTTATTTTATTGTTATTATTATTAGTATTATTCCTCTCATAGAAATGGTATCATGAAGCACCGAGTTCGGGGTTCAAGTACCTGAATTTGGGGGCGTCACAGGTTGGTATCAAAGCTTTAGGGTTAGA
Organism: Panax notoginseng; assembly: GCA_016801055.1. NCBI lineage: Eukaryota > Viridiplantae > Streptophyta > Magnoliopsida > Apiales > Araliaceae > Panax > Panax notoginseng. The sequence continues at coordinate 71,764,088 of CM029021.1, read as the reverse complement.
AACCTTAGGTGGGATAAGACCTTAGGCTATAACCTTTGGACAGAGGGAAACATTGAAAATACAAATAACTCATATAGAGTTTAAAAGGAGATGATTTGAATAAATTCATCGTTAAACAAAATAAAAGATAACTTTTATAAAATTATTGTTTGCTGTGTGTATATACTATATGCTAATCAGGATAATTTGTGTGTAAATGTCAGGTGAAAAAGAATTAGGATACTCTCAAATCATAAAGAAGGAGCCAATATTAAAGCAAATAGCTGAAATAAAGGCTCACAGTGCAAGCAACCTTGATGAGGTGGTGGTATTAGAAAACGTAGTACCATATCCAAAAATAGTTGAAGTGACAGATAGTGATTCAGACACTAAAGTTGGAGCTGATCAAGCATCAACGGAAGTACAGAATCTAAAGAACAAGGTTTCTTCTCTATAAAAGCTGTGAGAAATAGAAAAGCTACTAAATAACCAACTGCAAAAGGCGTTAATAGAAACTATGGAAAAACAAGATAAGCTTAAAATCCAAATTGATCAAATGCGAGCCAAAAACAACAAATCGTGCGCAGCTCCGAGCAAGAAGGGGAAAAGAAAGATGAAAGACCGTGACTTAGAAAATAAGTAGGATTAGTAGTTGATTATGTATGTTTGATAATGTATAGGTGTAACGTAATATTCTCAAACTTTTGTGTAAGTTATTACAGTAATTCCTGACTTTTGTGGTCATAAAGGGATAGCAGTATGTGCTATGTTATGTAAAGTACTTTGAATTATTGAATACGAATGTGACGCCCCCAAATCCGGGTCTCTTTCAACCTGACAGATGGTGCTCCACGGTGCTACAGTTCACACAAACATTCAATTGAAATGCCTCAAAAGAACGAATATGTCTCATATATATACCAAAATAATATTACCATTCCCCAGGTTCGTTATAACCGTTACATTTGTTCTTGTCATAATATCATATATTATCATTACAAACCTATACTATTACATAGGTAGTCTACAAGCTCGCTTTAGTCTTCACTTTATCCTTGTCGAATCCCTTGGTCGTATCGTTTAAGCTGCACTCATATGGTTCAAGCAAGAATGAGCATAACAAGCTCAGCAAGTATAATAATTTTATTTTTAAAAGCATGCTTGAAACATAAGAATCGTATATCTTCAATAATTGGATGATAGTTATGAAGTACTATCAATAACTTAAAATAGCGTTTCTTTTCCTTCAAAACATTTTACAATAACAATATTCCATGAATCATCAATTCTAGTTCAAGACGTGAACGTCTTATAGTTTCTTTGAAAAGGACGACCCGGCATGAAGTTCGTAAGTCCGGCATAGCTTACGAGCACTTCTGAATGATCAGCCCATAGTACTCTATATTGATCAACACTACATCCATTAAACGTGTGTAAGTTTAAGTTGTGGCAACCTCACGTGCCCATCGAATACTCGATGAAAAAACATTTGTTTATACATATTCAGGCTTACCTTGAATCCGTACCAAATAGTTGGCGTAGGATAGCGTTAGCAATTCTATATTGAAAGACTTGTAAATAGTTCAATCAATCTATCAAGATTAGTCTAGCCGAGCTAAAACTGGCATCGATTCTTTCTTCAAAACCATACATGTATCTCATAATTTGAATCATTTGAAAACCTGGCTAACACGAAGGTTAGACAAGCGTTTAAGAAAAACATGCCTTCAACGTCTGCTACAGTATAAATACGTTTCCATTGAGTCTCTACAACACATAATCACATAACATACCATATTAGGTTATGAATGAACCTACATAGCTCCTAAAGAATCTTACCCTTCTTCTCAATCTAATCCCTTATTAGATTTGTTATTTATGGGTTCCGGCTTTCTGTCATTCTTTACATCATTCTTACCAACTTCGTTCTATTATAACACTTAAGTGAAATTATATCATTAATACAACTCGGCTCGAGTTAATCATCTTTCCTTACGGTTTACTAATGTTCTTACATTATTAAACGACATTTTAATCGTCCTTGGTTAAGTACGTTTATTGCATACCATTTCCGTTCATCTTCAATCGACTTTCCTAAACCCTAAGTGATCCTACTTGGGGTTTAATCATGACTTAACAATGTTACTTCATGTTCATTAGGTCTATGTTACTTCATTACCTCTCTTTTTATCTTCATAAACAATCCTCTCTATGCAAACCCTAGTGCTGGCGCCGCGGCGCCAACTTTCTTCTTTGTACCGCGCTACGGAGTCGCCCCTTAGGGCTTGAAAACCGGACTCGGCGCTGCGGCGCGATTCCCTTTGATAATTTCCGCGCCGCGGTGCGACTCTTCAGTAGGTTTCACCTTTGCCCGGCCATGCTCGGCGCTGCGGCGTGACCTATTTTGCCTTGAGTTGGCGCAGCGGCGCCAACTCTGTTCACTAGAAAAATTTTCAGTTTTGAAATTTTGTGAACTTCCCGGACGCATAACTTCTTCGTTATAAGTCCGAATTGGCTCGTTCAAAAGCCTACGGTTCACAAATTATGTAATCTACATGATCATTCAAGAATTTTATCTATTCAATTTTGTTTGCTAAAAATTCACCTATTAGTCCATTTTCAATGGAAACGGTAAACGTTCGTGAACGTTCAACGCTCGTTTCTTCGTTCTAAGTCGGAATCCGACCATTTTTGAGTCCGCAACTCTATAATGACAAATACTACTTGTCTCCATTGAAAACCAACGTTTCCAAACTCAATATCAAAATTCGACTTCCATTCAAAGAATTTCACGAATTCGACGATCCTCGTCTAATCATGCAAATTCCGGCGAAACTTCGTTACTTGAGATTTTTAAACCATTTCACTTGGATTCAATCCATTATACTATCATCTTGACACAAATGCTTCGTTAACTTATATTCATGATAAGTTATTACTAGTTCATTGAGAGTTTAGAACTTATGAAAATATGAATTACTTATATTTTTAATACTCATAACTTATGTCTTCTTTTCATATAACTTATTATGGATGATGACTTCGATCCATTATTCATGCTTCTTATTATCATACTAACTTCATTAATGTAACCATGTTACAAGTTCCTACAAGTTATTATACATTCATTAGTGTTCTTCACAAGGTCTTAACCTATATGATTACGAATAGATTATTCATGACTTATCCGGCTTATTATGACTTAAGCCCTTTGATTCATTATTCCAACCTTTTCTTAGCATGTTAGCTCTACCAATACCCCCTTCTTTAACAATAGAAAAGAAAGAGAAACATGGTTCAAGAACACTTACTCTTTGATGATCACTTGATTCTTTCTTGTGCTTACTTCTTACTTCCAAGTATAACTTTTGCTAACTTATTATCTCTAACCAATAAGCTATAAGTTTATTGGTGGAAAACTTAACAAGAAAAGTGCTTATTCTCTCAACATGATTTGGACTCATGATATACCAAACACTTGGGCTTGATTGTCACATTATATTGGACTCCTACTATTAAGTTTATAATCCTACAAGTCCATTCCCTTTAAATTACATAACTTAACATTTATACCCCACGTATAATCTTTGTATGCTATCCCGTATATTAATTCTTAATATACGTTATCTCATTCTTCATACATGATAGTACAATACGTCGTATTATACTTACATTCAATACTTGGCTCACATAATACTTAACAAATCCTACCAATTCTACAAATTCATTACAATTGGCTTGAAGCCTTATAACGTATAATCACGTATAATTCTCGTATTCTGGCTCCTATACTTATTCCACATATATGACATACCATTATTCATACGTACTCGTATAATACTTCGTATCATACTTGTATTCATTACATCGTATAATACTTACGTAGTATATGATCATCGCTTAATCCATTACTCGCATTACATTTCCTTCTCGTAAATTATTTTCCTTAAACGTTAGGTTTTAAGTCCACAGGCGAAATATTACGTTTTTCATAACTGAAATATTATTGGATATTCTATCTCACATCGATATTCTATCATTACGTATTTCTCGAAAGTTCAAAAATAATTCCCGAGCAGAAATGCGTGAATAGTATTTTTCAAAAAATTTCTCGGAAAGCTTTTATTTTCGTCTTGGAAATTCAAACACTTTAATTCTACCACGTACCCAAAATCCTACGATGTTTTGACATTTCTAGGTCATAGAACGACGTTCGATTAGCTTGCTCCATAAATAATCAATTAAATTCATTTAATAAAAATAAAAATTTAATTCTCAAAAATCTAATTTTCTGGGGCGTTACACTCTTCCCTCCTTATAAGGATTCTGTCCCCAGAATCTCGTTAATCATACTTATACCACAGAGAAAAATTTTCCTTTCTTTTAATCTCGAGTTCCTACAATGCTTTTTTGACATTGGGGTTCTTCCATTTCACCTTCACCGAAGGTATTATCTTAATTCATATGACTTATCACTTCCTATCAACAATCTGAGTTGGAAGTTAAACACTTATTAACACATTACCCGATCTCTATGTCATCCCAGTTATCCTTTTAACTTGGATTTATATGGAACTCAAATTCCTCCTCCAAAATAAGACTATACTTAGTCTTCTACTTATCCTGCATCATTTTCTTCATTCGCTTGTACAACTCGGTACTTAATTGTACTTATGTAACTCGTTCCATCACCGTGGATTGAGTCCATCTTGTGCAAAACATTTCTACCCTTTCATTTCGTAATTTAACTTCTAACTTTGACCTTTCCATTTCCGTTAATAACTCATTCTGAGTAGTTAATATTGATAACTTTCAATACCCCTCCTACTTAGTGTGTCAGCTTCTACGTTTACCTTCCCCAAATGATATAAGATATCACAATCCTCTCTCTACTGCATATTCAACTCCTTCCGTGTGGAGATATATTTCAGACTCTTAGAGTCCGTGTATATCTCACTTTTCTCCCAGTATAAATACTATCTTTAGAGTTTTAATTTAAAACTTCAGCTGCCAATTCTGGATCATAAGTAGGATTGACCTACTTATAATCCTTAACCGACATATCGCATACACACTGACATTGCCATGCTATAAGAGCACGCAATCATGTCATCAATGCGAACATCGAGATATACTACAAAATTCCCCGTATCATCTGATAAAGATAATATAGGATCCTTAATCAACCTTTCTTTTAAATCCTGTGACGCTAATGGTACCTTCAACCATAGCATCTCACAAGGGTACCTATCAATTTATCACCGACTTACTCGATGCTCCTTACGACAAATCTACTTCAGTACATTAGTCAACCTAAATGACATAACCAGAAACTTGTCATAACTATAACGTGTTCTGAATGTCATCTTAGGTATCTCCTCCTTCTTCCTTACTTTCAACCGACTATACTCCATACATATATCTATCTTTATAAGAATTCTTTGCCCCTCTCAACTGACCAAATAGATCATCGATCCTGGGCCATGGGTATTTACTCTTAACTACTAACTTACTCCTATTACGATAGTCGATACGCAACCGTAACGACTCATCCTCTTCTTTAACATCCTACTAACTTACGTCCAGGTGAGACGACAAGACGTCTCTGTGTTTTATTATCATAAATTACTACCTAGTGTTTTCTGAATAACTGAAGGTTCAGACTTTTCTTATAACTATTTATTATAGTTATATGGTTAATCAACCCATTCATACCGAGAATTTCCTCAAATTCTCTCAACATGAACAGTACTTATCTACTGATACCTACTTACTTCGATTATCCGTGAAATAATTTTCACGAATATGATTTAACTAAAGTTAATCCCTCCTCCTCTATCTTAATGTTTAAAAATATTCTTAACCCCTTTCAGACAGATTCCTAGATGAGTCTTTCCATTTGTTTTATACACTCTGATCCTACGCTTAGGATCCCCTTGTCCCACTCTAGTATTCCTGGAGTTATAATTCTTTCTTCTTGGCATACTGCCATTGGCATTCTCTATCTTGGTTTCTCCCTCTCCCTTGCTTTCATTCTTCCTCTCCTTGTGGTATTGAGTCTACGCTTCACTACCACCTTCTATTATAATTATCTTCTCCAGAATGATCCCATAGGAAACACTCTAGAACACCAAAATCCTACTATAAAGCTAGGGTTTCAAGCCCTTCTCCAATCTACGAGTCTTCATTTCCTCCATGTTCACTAGATGTGAAACAAACCTCGCCAATTGTATTTGTCCTCATCTTGGGGAACCGTCATGTCCCCTTACTTAAGTTCTAAGAACTTAATCTCCATCCTCCCTCGCACACTTGTAGGGAAATAATTCTCGAAGTAGACCTTCTTGAATTATTCTCATGCTACCACATCTGTTCTAGCCCCATCCTGGTGAGCCTCCCACCAAAGGTTGGCTTCCCCCTTTCGTTAAGTAAGTTGCAAAAGAAATCCTTTGCGCCTCAACTATGTTTGTAATAACAAACGCCTTCTCCACTTCTTTTACCCCGGTCTGGGCATCTACTGGGTCCGTCGTTCCTTTGAACTCTGACGGACCTACACTTTAAAACTCTTTAAAGATAGTCATTCTAGCTACTCTAGGTTCCGTGAGTATTCTACCCCGGTTTAGTCAAATGCAGTCGCTAATAAATTAACGAACTCTTGCATAGGGTTGTTCAGACCCCCTTCATTATCATTATATGATTTCACTTCCTGATTACGTTATCTTTTCCTTAGCAGCATTTCCTGATTAAATAAATAAAATTTCATTATTATCTATTTACTTACTTCGTTATTAATCGCCACATGCCAAATTGCATCATAACAAATCATTTCCATGAAAACTTCATTATATACATATGCTTCTTCATAGTTTGAAACTATTTACAATTTACGTTCATAGCCAACAGCTATTACATTTTTATCCCGAACTTGAACTTCACAAAATTTGGGATTTACAAAAAGACTACCCTTTTATATAAAGGAGAGTTTTACGCCATTACACACATACATATAACTTTAGATTTCTAGTAATGCATAACAGCGTCCTCGTGTTTCTCATTCGCAATCTTCGCTACAGTATCCCGACTAATCATATGACGGGTTTGTCCTGACTCAACGGAATAACAAGCAACCTTCATCTTGAAATCTTTATGAGCACTCTCATGGATGTAAGACATCCGGGCTATCTTTCGATCCTTCTCCCCAAGTTCTCTACGAAGCTCATCGGCCTCTGCCTTAAAATTCATAGCATGCTCTGCCATAAGCACCTGATTGTCGTGCTCTGACTCAAAATCTGCTTCTGTAGACATCTTAGCTTCATGGAGATAACTAATCTCTTCACTCTGATTCTGCACAATTGTACCAAGTTGCACATTCCTGTCAAGCGTTGCCAGATACAATACTTCCATTGCATCTGGAGGTGATGACTCCAATGTAGGTACCACCGTAGTAACCGATGTTACCTCTCTTTCTTCCTCCACCTCATTCATCATACTAAGGTATGACGATATATCCATCTCTCCCTCAGAGTAGTATTCCTCAGAAAAGTACTCCTCTATCTCCGACTCCTTTAGAATCACTATTGGTACCTCCGCCACTAGCATAGGTACAGGCTCTACTCGGTTCACAAGCTCTTCGCTCACCGCGTGTATATCTCTATACATCAAGCTATCAATCGACATCCTATAATAACACATATGTTGATTAGTACATAACACAGAATCGTATAAGCATAAATCACATTTAATTTATTTAGGGTTACTTTCCATCTTTTAAATCTTTTGATACTGAGTTTCATTAATACCTTATTGACTCATTCAACTCAAGTAAAGCTCAAGTTTACTCCCTTCGGACTTCTCTTCCTTAACGAGGTTATTAGCCTAAGGTTCTTCCCCCCTTAAGTTTTATAACCTAATGCTCTGATACCAACCTGTGACGCCCTAAAATCCGGGTCTCTTTCAACCCGACAGATGGTGCTCCACGGTGCTACAGTTCACACAAACATTCAATTGAAATGCCTCAAAAGAACGAATATGTCTCATATATATACCAAAATAATATTACCATTCCCCAGGTTCGTTATAACCGTTACATTTGTTCTTGTCATAATATCACATATTATCATTACAAACCTATACTATTACATAGGCAGTCTATAAGCTCTCTTTAGTCTTCACTTTATCCTTGTCGAATCCCTTGGTCGTATCATTTAAGCTGCATTCTTATGGTTCAAGCAAGAATGAGCATAACAAGCTCAGCAAGTATAACAGTTTTATTTTTAAAAGCATGCTTGAAATATAAGAATTGTATATCTTCAATAACTGGATGATAGTTACGAAGTACTATCAATAACTTAAAATAGCGTTTCTTTTCCTTCAAAATATTTTACAATAACAATATTCCATGAATTATCAATTCTAGTTCAAGACGTGAACGTCTTATAGTTTCTTTGAAAAGGACGACCCGGCACGAAGTTCGTAAGTCCGGCATAGCTTACGAGCACTTCTGAGTGATCAGCTGATGAGTGAGTTTTATACACATGAATTGGATACATTCGGGCTTAATTTATTATTGTTCTCAAGTCTTTTAGAATAGTTTTTAAGTGTTTGTGTCCATTCATGCATGTTTTATATTGTTTTGTAGGATTTGGGACAAAAGTTATGTGGATCGACGTTCGGGGTGGCTAGATTCGCGTTTTCGGCTTGCTAATTACACAACAGTTACTTCAGAGCCAATTTGAGTAATTCTACGGACCTTATTTCGAAACACTTAAAGAATAAATGTTGTAGATCTACTTCTCCTCTTTCCGGATCATCTTGAATCATCGAAATCGGAGTTCGAACGAAGAAGTTATGGCCATTTTTCCAAAGGACGTCGGAGTAGAAAATTTCAAAAAAAAGCACAAGAGCCGGGGCGCTAATTTCAAGGCAATATCCAGCGCCGGGGCGCTATAAGGCAGACTTTGAGCGTCGAACCCAGTGCTGGGGCGGTGGGAGAAGGGCTGGGTACGGCCTGGACGTGTTTTGGGCGAATTTTGACACCTTTTTGACTCCAAATTGGATTGGGTTTGTTTCTAACCTAAAAATTTGACTTGTAACCTATAAATACATGATGGGAGGCATAAAATAAAGGGGGATTACATAGAGTAGACTAGATTAAACACTCTATTAGATTAGACATTAACCCTAGTTCTTATTAGTTTTAGAGATTGAAGCAACTTGGAGATCATTGAAGATCAAGAGCAAGAGCAAGAGGGGAGCATCAGATTTGTTGACAACAGATTCTATTATCTTCTCTTATCATACTTTTATCTTTTAATGTCTATTCAATTGTGGATTCTTGATTTTAATTCATTAATTATGAACTAACTCTTTTATTAAGATTTCAATTGAACTTTTTATGGTTATAAATTAGTTATTTGATTTATTCCAATTATTTGTGTTGAAGTGAATTGTTCATCTTGCTTTGAGCTTATTGATTAATTATCTGATCAATAATTACCTTGTTACTCTAGAAGGAATTGGGAAAGGAATTATAGGGTTAGAACTGGGCTTGGTGACATGTGACTTAGTTATTTGTACAGTGAATAATTAGGTTTGTGAATAGAATGAGAATATCTATTTGCCGCATGTAACATAAGAGGAATTGGGTTTGTAGAGAGTTTAATTCAATTGTTTTGCATAAAGATATAGCAAAATTAATCTGGGTTAAATAGAAGGCAATTGATCACTCGAGAGAGGGCTTTTGGCATTTGAGAATTTCTGTTAACAATTCAGTAGATATAATAATTGGGATAGCTGAATAATTGATTTATAATTTATAATTGGGGATATTGGAGTCTTAATTCTTATTTATCTGAATTCCATCAATTCTTTGTTGTTTATTTGCTTTCTTTTAGAATAATCTTTTTGTTTTGTTTAATTTAGTTTTCTTAAATCTAGAAATCACAATTATTGGTTGTTTAAATAAAATTGATTTGGTTAAGAATTAGTACTTGGTGATTTTTATTAAATAATTTCTCTTGAGAACGATACTCTACTTTCACTTTATTACTTGTTGACCGTGTATACTTGCATGTATTCATTGATTGCGAAATCAATCAACATCAGCTCATAGTACTCTATGTTGATCAACACTACATCCATTAAACGTGTGTACGTTTAAGTTGTGGCAACCTCACGTGCCCATCGAATAGTCGATGAAAAAACATTTGTTTATACATATTCAGGCTTACCTTGAATCCGTACCAAATAGTTGGCGTAGGATAGCGTTAGCAATTCTATATTGAAAGACTTGTAAATAGTTCAATCAATCTATCAAGATTAGTCTAGCCGAGCTAAAACTGGCATCGACTCTTTCTTCAAAACCATACATGAATCTCATAATTTGAATCATTTAAAAATCTGGCTAACACGAAGGTTAGACAAGCGTTTAGGAAAAACTTGCCCTCAACGTCTGCTATAGTATAAATACGTTTCCCTTGAGTCTTTACAGTCTCTACAACACATAATCACATAACATACCATATTAGGTTATGAATGAACCTACATAGCTCCTAAAGAATCTTACCCTTCTTCTCAATCTTTCAAGCCCTTATTATTACTTAAGCCCTTTGATTCATTATTCCAACCTCTTCTTAGCATGTTAGCTCTACCAATACCCCCTTCTCTAACAATAGAAAAGAAAGAGAAACATGGTTCAAGAACACTTACTCTTTGATGATCACTTGATTCTTTCTTGTGCTTACTTCTTACTTCCAAGTATAACTTTTGCTAACTTATTATCCCTAACCAATAAGCTATAAGTTTATTGGTGGAAAACTTAACAAGGAAAGTGCTTATTCTCTCAACCAAATAAGTTACTTATATATGAGAGGAGTTGGATGAAAATGAAACAACCACAAAATGAACTCCACGCTCTCTATTTATAGGAAATCCTAGATAAGGGTATAATGGTCTAAAGGCCATCCACCTCCTTACTATTCATTACTTCTTAATAAAGTTAACTTGGTCACCACTTCTACTTAGCCACCAAGTCACTTGCTCACCACTTAAGTTATCCATTGCTTTGTAATTAAGTCTCTTGCTAATCACACAATTTGTTTGCCCATCAAGTCTACCCACTTTACACTTGGATTGCTCCATGGATCATGGCTAATTCATTGGGCTTGGTTAATACATCCAACTACTTCCTTAATGGGCTTGTGCTACATGATTTGGACTCATGATATACCAAACACTTGGGCTTGATTGTCACATTATATTGGACTCCTACTATTAAGTTTATAATCCTACAAGTCCATTCCCTTTAAATTACATAACTTAACATTTATACCCCACGTATAATCTTTGTATGCTATCCCGTATATTAATTCTTAATATACGTTATCTCATTCTTCATACATGATAGTACAATACGTCGTATTATACTTACATTCAATACTTGGCTCACATAATACTTAACAAATCCTACCAATTCTACAAATTCATTACAATTGGCTTGAAGCCTTATAACGTATAATCACGTATAATTCTCGTATTCTAGCTCGTATACTTATTCCACATATATGACATACCATTATTCATACGTACTCGTATAATACTTCGTATCATACTTGTATTTATTACATCGTATAATACTTACGTAGTATACGATCATCGCTTAATCCATTACTCGCATTACATTTCCTTCTCGTAAATCATTTTCCTTAAACGTTAGGTTTTAAGTCCACAGGCGAAATATTACGTTTTCCATAACTGAAATATTATTGGATATTCTATCTCACATCGATATTCTATCATTATGTATTTTCGGAAGTTCAAAAATAATTCCCGAGCAGAAATGCATGAATAGTGTTTTTCAGAAAAATTTTCGGAAAGCTTTTATTTTCGTCTTGGAAATTCAAACACTTTAATTCTACCACGTAGCCAAAATCCTACGATGTTCTGACATTTCTAGGTTATAGAACGACGTTCGATTAGCTTGCTCCATAAATAATCAATTAAATTCATTTAATAAAAATAAAAATTTAATTCTCAAAAATCTGATTTTCTGGGGCGTTACACTCTTCCCTCCTTATAAGGATTCTGTCCCCAGAATCTCGCTAATCATACTTATACCACAGAGAAAAATTTTCCTTTCTTTTAATCTCGAGTTCCCACAATGCTTTTTCGACATTGGGGTTCTTCCATTTCACCTTCACCGAAGGTATTATCTTAATTCATATAACTTATCACTTCCTATCAATAATCTGAGTTGGAAGTTAAACACTTATTAACACATTACGCGATCTCTATATCATCCAGTTATCCTTTTAACTCAGATTTATATGGAACTCAAATTCCTCCTCCAAAATAAGACTATACTTAGTCTTCTACTTATCCTGCATCATCTTCTTCATTCGCTTGTACAACTCGGTACTTATTCGTACTTAAAAAACTCGTTCCATCAGCGTGGATTGAGTCCATCTTGTGCAAAACATTTCTACCCTTTCATTCCGTAATTTAACTTCTAACTTTGACCTTTCCATTTCCGTTAATAACTCATTCTGAGTCGTTAATATTGATAACTTTCAATACCCCTCCTACTTAGTGTGTCAGCTTCTACGTTTACCTTCCCTAAATGATATAAGATATCACAATCCTCTCTCTACTGCATATTCAACTCCTTCCGTGTGGAGATATATTTCAGACTCTTAGAGTCCGTGTATATCTCACTTTTCTCCCAGTATAAATACTATCTTTAGAGTTTTAATTTAAAACTTCAGCTGCCAATTCTGGATCATAAGTAGGATTGACCTACTTATAATCCTTAACCGACATATCGCATACACACTGACATTGCCATGCTATAAGAGCACGCAATCATGTCATCAATGCGAACATCGAGATACACTACAAAATTCCCCGTATCATCTGATAAAGATAATACAGGATCCTTAATCAACCTTTCTTTTAAATCCTGTGACGCTAATGGTACCTTCAACCATAGCATCTCACAAGGGTACCTATCAATTTATCACCGACTTACTCAATGCTCCTTACGACAAATCTACTTTAGTACATTAGTCAACCTAAATGACATAACCAGAAACTTGTCATAACTATAACGTGTTCTGAATGTCATCTTAGGTATCTCCTCCTTCTACCTTACTTTCAACTGACTATACCCCATACATATATCTATCTTTATAAGAATTCTTTGCCCCTCTCAACTGACCAAATAGATCATCGATCCTGGGCCATGGGTATTTACTCTTAACTACTAACTTACTCCTATTACGATAGTCGATACGCAACCGTAACGACTCATCCTCTTCTTTAACATCCTACTAACTTACGTCCAGGTGAGACGACAAGACGTCTCTGTGTTTTATTATCATAAATTACTACCTTGTGTTTTCTGAATAACTGAAGGTTCAGACTTTTCTTATAACTATTTATTATAGTTATATGGTTAATCAATCCATTCATACCGAGAATTTCCTCAAATTCTCTCAACATGAATAGTACTTATCTACTGATACCTACTTACTTCGATTATCCATGAAATAATTTTCACGAATATGATTTAAGTAAAGTTAATCCCTCCTCCTCTATCTTAATGTTTAAAAATATTCTTAACCCCTTTCAGACAGATTCCTAGATGAGTCTTTCCATCTGTTTTATACACTCTGATCCTACGCTTAGGATCCCCTTGTCCCACTCCAGTATTCCTGGAGTTATAATTCTTTCTTCTTGGCATACTGCCATTGGCATTCTCTATCTTGGTTTCTCCCTCTCCCTTGCTTTCATTCTTCCTCTCTTTGTGGTATTGAGTCTACGCTTCACTACCACCTTCTGTTATAATTACCTTCTCCAGAATGATCCCATAGGAAACACTCTAGAAAACCAAAATCCTAATATAGAGCTAGGGTTTCAGGCCATGCTCCAATCTATGAGTCTTCATCTCCTCCGTGTTCACTAGATGTGAAACAAACCTCGCCAATTGTATTTGTCCTCATCTTGGGGAACCGTCATGTCCCCTTACTTAAGTTCTAAGAACTTAATCTCCATCCTCCCTCGCACACTTGTAGGGAAATAATTCTCAAAGTAAACCTTCTTGAATTATTCCCATGCTACCATATCTGTTCTAGCCCCACCCTGGTGAGCCTCCCACCAAAGGTTGGCTTCCCCCTTTCGTTAAGTAAGTTGCAAAAGAAATCCTTTGCGCCTTAACTATGTTTGTAATAACAAACACCTTCTCCACTTCTTTTACCCCGGTCTGAGCATCTACTGGGTCCGTCGTTCCTTTGAACTCTGACAGACCTACGCTTTTAAACTCTTTAAAGATAGTCGTTCTAGCTACTCTAGGTTCCGCGAGTATTCTACCCCGGTTTAGTCAAATGCAGTCGCTAATAAATTAATGAACTCTTGCATAGGGTTGTTCAGACCCCCTTCATTATCATTATGTGATTTCACTTCCTGATTACGTTATCTTTTCCTTAGCGGCATTTCCTGATTAAATAAATAAAATTTCATTATTATCTATTTACTTACTTCGTTATTAATCACCACATGCCAAATTGCATCATAACAAATCATTTCCATGAAAACTTCATTATATACATATGCTTCTTCTTAGTTTTAAACTATTTATAATTTACGTTCATAGCCAACAGTTATTACATTTTTATCCCGAACTTGAACTTCACAAAATTTGGGATTTACAAAAAGACTACCCTTTTATACAAAGGAGGGTTTTACGCCATTACACACATACATATAACTTTAGATTTCTAATAATTCATAACAGCGTCCTCGTGTTTCTCATTCACAATCTTCGCTACAGTATCCTGACTAATCATATGACGGGTTTGTCCTGACTCAACGGAATAACAAGCAACCTTCATCTTGAAATCCTTATGAGCACTCTCATGGATGTAAGACATCTGGGCTATCTTTCGATCCTTCTCCCCAAGTTCTCTACGAAGCTCATCGGCCTATGCCTTAAAATTCATAGCCTGCTCTACCATAAGCACCTGCTCGTCGTGCTCTAACTCAAAATCTGCTTCTGTAGACATCTTAGCTTCATGGAGATAACTAATCCCTTCACTCTAATTCTGCACAACTGTACCCAGTTGCACATTTCTGTCAAGCGCTGCCAGATACAATACTTCCATTGCATCTGGAGGTGATGACTCCAATGTAGGTACCACCGTAGTAACCGATGTTACCTCTCTTTCTTCCTCCACCTCATTCATCATACTAAGGTATGACGATATATCCATCTCTCCCTCAGAGTAGTCTTCCTCAGAAAAGTACTCCTCTGTCTCGGACTCCTCTAGAATCATTATTTGTACCTCCGCCACTAGCATAGGTACAGGCTCTACTCGGTTCACAAGCTCTTCGCTCACCGCGTGTATATCTCTATACATCAAGCTATCAATCGACATCCTACAATAACACATATGTTGATTAGTACATAACACAGAATCGTATAAGCACAAATCACACTTAATTTATTTAGGGTTACTTTCCATCTTTTAAATCTTTTGATACTGAGTTTCCTCAATACCTTATTGACTCATTCAACTCAAGTAAAGCTCAAGTTTACTCCCTTCGGACTTCTCTTCCTTAACGAGGTTATTAGCCTAAGGTTCTTCCCCCCCTTAAGTTTTATAACCTAATGCTCTGATACCAACCTGTGACGCCCCCAAATCCGGGTCTCTTTCA
The DNA here is from genome assembly GCA_016801055.1 of Panax notoginseng. Classification (NCBI taxonomy): domain Eukaryota; kingdom Viridiplantae; phylum Streptophyta; class Magnoliopsida; order Apiales; family Araliaceae; genus Panax; species Panax notoginseng. Next base: position 71,748,404 of record CM029021.1, on the reverse strand, counting down.
ACCCGTCAGATGGTGCTCCACGGTGCTATAGTTCACACAAACATTCAATTAAAATGCCTCAAAAGAACGAATATGTCTCATATATATACCAAAATAATATTACCATTCCCCAGGTTCGCTATAACCGTTACATTTGTTCTTGTCATAATATCACATATTATCATTACAAACCTATACTATTACATAGGTAGTCTACAAGCTCGCTTTAGTCTTCACTTTATCCTTGTCGAATCCCTTGGTCGTATCGTTTAAGCTGCATGCATATGGTTCAAGCAAGAATGAGCATAACAAGCTCAGCAAGTATAACAATTTTATTTTTAAAAGCATGCTTGAAACATAAGAATCGTATATCTTAAATAACTGGATGATAGTTACGAAGTACTATCAATAACTTAAAATAGCGTTTCTTTTCCTTCAAAACATTTTACAATAACAATATTCCATGAATCATCAATTCTAGTTCAGGACGTGAACATCTTATAGTTTCTTTGAAAAGGATGATCCGGCACGAAGTCTGTAAGTCCGGCATAGCTTACGAGCACTTCTGAGTGATCAGCTCATAGTACTCTATGTTGATCAACACTACATCCATTAAACGTGTGTACGTTTAAGTTGTGGCAACCTCACGTGCCCATCGAATACTCGATGAAAAAACATTTGTTTATACATATTCAGGCTTACCTTGAATCCGTACCAAATAGTTGGCGTAGGATAGCGTTAGCAATTCTATATTGAAAGACATGTAAACAGTTCAATCAATCTATCAAGATTAGTCTAGTCGAGCTAAAACTGGCATCGACTCTTTCTTCAAAACCATACATGCATCTCATAATTTGAATCATTTGAAAATCTGGCTAACACGAAGGTTAGACAAGCGTTTAGGAAAAACTTGCCCTCAACGTCTGCTACAGTATAAATATGTTTCCCTTGAGTCTTTACAGTCTCTACAACACATAATCACATAACATACCATATTAGGTTATGAATGAACCTACATAGCTCCTAAAGAATCTTACCATTCTTCTCAATCTAATCCCTTATTAGATTTGTTATTTATGGGTTCCGGCTTTCCGTCATTCTTTACATCATTCTTACCAACTTCGTTCTCTTATAACACTTAAGTGAAATTATATCATTAATACAACTCGGCTCGAGTTAATCATCTTTTCTTACGGTTTACTAATGTTCTTACATTATTAAACGACATTTTTATCGTCCTTGGTTAAGTACGTTTATTGCATACCATTTGTGTTCATCTTCAATCGACTTTCCTTAACCCTAAGTGATCCTACTTGGGGTTTAATCATGACTTAACAATGTTACTTCATGTTCATTAGGTCTATGTTACTTCATTACCTCTCTTTTTATCTTCATAAACAATCCTCTCTATGCAAACCCTAGTGCTGGCGCCGCGGCGCCAGCTTTTCTTCATTGTGCCGCGCTGCGGCGTCGCCCCTTAGGGCTTGGAAACCAGACTCGGCACCGCGGCGCGATTCCCTTTGATAATTGCCGCACCGCGGCGCGACACTTCAGTAGGTTTCACCTTTGCCCGGCCATGCTCGGCGCTGCGGCGTGACCTATTTTGCCTTGGGTTGGCGCCGCGGCGCCAACTATGTGCACCAGAAAAATTTTCAGTTTTGAAATTTTGTGAACTTTCCGGACGCATAACTTCTTCGTTATAAGTCCGAATTGGCTCGTTCAAAAGCCTACGGTTCACAAATTATGTAATCTACATGATCATTCAATAATTTTATCTATTCGATTTCGTTAGCTAAAAATTCACCTATTAGTCCATTTTTAATAAAAACAGTAAACGTTCGTGAACGTTCAACGCTCGTTTCTTCGTTCTAAGTCGGAATCCGGCCATTTTCGAGTCCGCAACTCTATAATGACAAATACTACTTGTCTCCATTGAAAACCAATGTTTCCAAACTCAATATCAAAATTCGACTTCCATTCCGATAATTTCACGAATTCGACGATCGTCGTCTAATCATGCAAATTCCGGCGAAACTTCGTTACTTGAGATTTTTAAACCATTTCACTTGGATTCAATCCATTATACTATCATCTTGACACAAATGCTTCGTTAACTAATATTCATGATAAGTTATTACTAGTTCATTGTGAGTTTAGAACTTATGAAAATATGAATTACTTATACTTTTAATACTCATAACTTATGTCTTCTTTTCATATAACTTATTATGGATGATGACTTCGATCCATTATTCATGCTTCTTATTATCATACTAACTTCATTAATGTAACCATGTTACAAGTTCCTACAAGTTATTATACATTCATTAGTGTTCTTCACAAGGTCTTAACCTATATGATTACGAATAGATTATTCATGACTTATCCAGCTTATTATGACTTAAGCCCTTTGATTCATTATTCCAACCTCTTCTTAGCTTGTTAGCTCTACCAATACCCCCTTCTCTAACAATAGAAAAGAAGGAGAAACATGGTTCAAGAACACTTACTCTTTGATGATCACTTGATTCTTTCTTGTGCTTACTTCTTACTTCCAAGTATAACTTTTGCTAACTTATTATCTCTAACCAATAAGCTACAAGTTTATTGGTGGAAAACTTAACAAGGAAAGTTCTTATTCTCTCAACCAAATAATTTACTTATATATGAGAGGAGTTGGATGAAAATGAAACAACCACAAAATGAACTCCAAGCTCTCTATTTATAGGAAATCCTAGATGAGGGTATAATGGTCAAAAGGCCATCCACCTCCTTACTATTCATTACTTCTTAATAAAGTTAACTTGGTCACCACTTCTACTTAGCCACCAAGTCACTTGCTCACCACTTAAGTTATCCATTGCTTAGTCATTAAGTCTCTTCCTAATCACACAATTTGTTTGCCCATCAAGTTTACCCACTTTACACTTGGATTGCTCCATGGATCATGTCTAATTCATTGGGCTTGGTTAATTCATCCAACTACTTCCTTAATGGGCTTGTGCTACATGATTTGGACTCATGATATACCAAACACTTGGGCTTGATTGTCACATTGTATTGGACTCCTACTATTAAGTTTATAATCCTACAAGTCCATTCCCTTTAAATTACATAACTTAACATTTATACCCCACGTATAATCTTTGTATGCTATCTCGTATATTAATTCTTAATATACGTTATCTCATTCTTCATACATGATAGTACAATACGTCGTATTATACTTACATTTAATACTTGGCTCACATAATACTTAACAAATCCTACCAATTCTACAAATTCATTACAATTGGCTTGAAGCCTTATAACGTATAATCACGTATAATTCTCGTATTCTAGCTCGTATACTTATTCCACATATATGACATACCATTATTCATACGTACTCGTATAATACTTCGTATCATACTTATATTCATTACATCGTATAATACTTACATAGTATACGATCATCGCTTAATCCATTACTCGCATTACATTTCCTTCTCGTAAATTATTTTCCTTAAACGTTAGGTTTTAAGTCCACAGGCGAAATATTACGTTTTCCATAACTGAAATATTATTGGATAATCTATCTGTAACAACCCCAAAATAGGTCCATACCATCCAACCCATTTGGAGTCGCCAAATACATGGTACAGAAAATAACTACAACTTTATTACAACAATTATCGTACAAAATACAACAACACATATACGGTGAGTTTGGATACAAATATATACCAAATGTGACACATGTCCCAACCGTGGACAACACCTCACAGTGACACCTTACATAAAGGTATAGTCAAAAACTGTTTTAGAAATTAAAATCTTTGGGAAGTGCTCAAGGAAACCTTCGTACATGGGAGGCCATATGTCTAGGTTATGATAGATATCATATGGCCACAGAATTATCCTTGGTTGAACCAATAGACCCCAAAGAAAAACGAGAAGATTACTATCATATTCTTCCCAATGGTGAGTCTTCTCTTGACTTATCATTATCTCCACAGTCTCTAATTGAGAATTATACTTCAAACAAACACCAAGATTATATAGGTAGTGCTCGTAAATATACTCAGCAAGTGGATGAGCACAACCTTGTCTTATGATGACACGAAGTTGTATGCCATTAGACATCTTGTATGATAGTGGCAAAACACTCTTCCAACGTTGGGTTCGCCTCACCCTATTGGATTCACCAAATATAACTACTAAATGAACCTTTCTATACTGCTTAGGGAGAACTCCACAGCTAGAGACCACCGTTCTATTCCCTTGTTACCCCCGCTCGACCCAGCTACACTCTTATTACCTGAAAAGGAATTGTGAAGCAAAAGGGTGAGCATAATTAGCCCAGTAAAGAATATCATAACTAAAGATAATTAAATTATCAATAGCCTTCATCAGTAATAAATCAGAGATTTAGAACATATGGTAGATGATAAAACTTCTCAACCATAGTTGCAGTGGAATGAGCAATCCATTAGAAGAGTCAAATAGACTATAAAGTCTATTATCTTCTCCACGTTAAAAGTCCACCAACAATGTTTTATCCCGGTAACATCAATCAACAATTCCTGTCCACAATCACGTGTATAACTCATAATCGTAATTGTAGTTCTAAATTCCTTTTCTCATCCAAGACAAAGATAATTTTCATTACCTGAAACATCAAACATCATGGTTATACCAAATCACAGTTCCTGTTCATAATCATACTAATAACTTCATCTTTGCACTACGGGCCAAAGATATTCATCAACAAGTCATCTTTGCACTACATGCCAAAGATATTCAACAACGGGTCATCTTTGCATTACGAGCCAAAGATATTCATTAACAACTCATCTTTGCACTATAGGCCAAAGATATTCAACAACGGGTCATCTTTGCATTACGAGCCAAAGATATTCGTCAACAACTCATCTTTGCACTACAGGCTAAAGATATGCATATCTCAAAGAAATATATAATCATTTCATAATTTATATAAACAATAATTATAACCATGTTAATCAATTCATCTTTACACTTAAGCTAAAGATATTCAATTATAAATTCAATGGTCATGATCATACCAGTTAACAATTCATCTTTGCACTACAGGCCAAAGATATTCCTCAGTCACGATCATACCAATAATTTACCTATCTTTACACTCAAGTGAAAGAGAAATTCAACACTATAAAAATGTTATATATCATAATAAAAATAATATTATCAACAACTGCATTTATTTTCAAGAGCAACAATCATAAATCAACGATAATTTGGTCAGAAAAAGAAACCAATTTTTTCTCGTGAATAATAACTCGTGAATAGTAACTCGTGAATAGTAACTCATGAATAGTAACCCGTACCAATATTTCGGTATAATGATATTGAAAGAATAACATTTTTTAACCTTATAAACAATTTATTTAAATTGTTTACACTTTGCTAATTAATGCATTTAATCATCATAAAATGCCAACTCTTAAGGTTTCATCACCAATAATCAAAACCCCCATCAAAAATCTGCATATAACTCATATATGATTCTTAAGCCATAAAATCATATTTTCTAATTTTTTTACTTCACATAACATATTTAATTCATTTACTCATAACTAGACTATTTTCATGAAAAATACCAAATCAGTCCCAAAAATATTTCTTTTCTGAGATTTTGCAGAATATAGTCCTATATTGAACATATATTTTTTTCGGAATTTTTAAAATTCATTTACTATTTTTCATATGGCCAAAACCGTCGAATATTTAGACATTTATTATAAATTGTACTTTTATCCAAAAATTCCAAAATTCACAGAGTACACTGATATTATATAGATGTACTCCCAATAAAAATTTCATCAATTTTGGAGTTAACCACAAGGAGTTATAAGCGATTACTTTTAAAATAGTCTTTTCCCGTAAAATTCATATCTCTTAATATATACATCCAAAAATCGCCATTTTTGGACACAATTAAGAAAACTCATCAAATTATCATTTCAAATTTTTTTAGAATTTTTGAAGGTCAGAAAAATTACGAAATTGAAAAACATAACAACCCTTAAAATCCCTTACTATCTCTTACTATCCCTTACCTCAAAAGTGCAGTATTTCTGATCGGTATAAGGCTGAAGGAAACTTGCACTGATGAATAGAAACTCTAAAAGTATCTAAATATTCACAAAATATGCTTCATAATATAGAGAGAGAAAGAGAGAAAGCTTATGTTTCTGGTGTGATTTTCAATTCTAACTTAGCCCTCTATTTATAGGAAAATGATAGCACGCCGAAGCAGACTTAACCTGCAACCTGATGGATTTACCTGCTACTATTCCCACCCACCACATTTGAATAAAAATCTCAACACATTTCTTCACCAACCAAGAGTGGGGCCCACCAATTCTAGAATTTTCTACCAAAATGATTAACTCCGAAAATTCAACAATTTCTGAACCAGTCATCTCGTAAAATTCATAACAAATCATACGTTCATTTTTAACGGTTCAAAATCTGTGGACATATACTCAACTTATATATGTATAACATATCCAAATTTTACCACGATCCAACGGTCGGATTAAAAATTATAACCCTCGCAAAATATCTCAAAAACCCTAATTTGATTTTAAATACCTCCATTCCGACAAAAATACTGATAAAATACCTCAACATTAATTCCTTCATTTATAACCACATAAATAAATCCATCATTTATATCCACATCAAATAAATATTTCATTATCATATAAATCAATAATTAATTATTCACAAATAATATTATAGAATCACAGTACTGGCAACCAAGCCGTTCCCAGGAAAGAAGGGGCTTTCCAATAAGGATTTCTCCTTACTAGCGCGCAATTAGATGACCAAACCTCTCCTTAGACAGAACTTTCTAGACATTGTCAATAATGCTATCTAATAATATTATTCAAATAATATGAATTATTGATCTGATAATAAAAAATACTATGCAGCAACAATTATTAAAATAACAATAATATAAAATATCAACGCAGTAATTATTGAATCAATAAAATAAAATATTGAACAGTAACTACTGTAACAATTATTGAGTAGTGCCTTCTCACGTAGGAATCAATAATTAAAAAAAATACTGTGCAATACTGTGTGCTACTGCAACTACGCGTATTACTGTATTTTAACCACCAGGTATTCCAACAGTGTTAACGGTAACAACTACGCCGTTATTTATAAATAACTTATAATTGTCGTTTTCTTCATCCAATCGCTTTCCGTTATGGGGCCCACATAAGGCTGCTCCGTCGTACAAATATTCCCCGACAGCAAGAATATTCCGCGACCAAACGAATATTCCCCGACAACAATGATTATTTTATAACCACTTGCTTATTTTGAAAAAAAAATTCACATTTCACCCATAACTTTAAACTTTTATCAATTTAACCACTTACTGAATAGTAATTATAAGAAAAATTAAATACTTTTATTTCATAAAATTCGGGGTCTTACACTATCTCACATCGATATTCTATCATTACGTATTTCTCGGAAGTTCAAAAATAATTCTCGAGCAGAAATGCGTGAATAGTATTTTTCAAAAAAAAATTCGGAAAGCTTTCATTTTCGTCTTGGAAATTCAAACACTTTAATTCTACCACGTAGCCAAAATCCTACGATATTTTGACATTTCTAGGTCATAGAACGACGTTCGATTAGCTTGCTCCATAAATAATCAATTAAATTCATTTAATAAAAATAAAATTTTAATTCTCAAAAATCTGATTTTCTGGGGCGTTACACTCTTCCCTCCTTATAAGGATTCTGTCCCCAGAATCTCGCTAATTATACTTATACCACAGAGAAAACTTTTCCTTTCTTTTAATCTCGAGTTCCCACAATGCTTTTTCGACATTGGGGTTCTTCCATTTTACCTTCACCAAAGGTATTATCATAATTCATATGACTTATCACTTCCTATCAATAATCTGAGTTAGAAGTTAAACACTTATTAACACATTACGCGATCTCTATATCATCCCAGTTATCCTTTTAACTCGGATTTATATGGAACTCAAATTCCTCCTCCAAAATAAGACTATACTTAGTCTTCTACTTATCCTGCATCATCTTCTTCATTCGCTTGTACAACTCAGTACTTATTCGTACTTAAAAAACTCGTTCCATCAGCGTGGATTGAGTCCATCTTGTGCAAAACATTTCTACCCTTTCATTCCATAATTTAACTTCTAACTTTAACCTTGCCATTTCCGTTATTAACTCATTCTAAGTCGTTAATATTGATAACTTTCAATACCCCTCCTACTTAGTGTGTCGACTTCTACGTTTACCTTCCCTGAATGATATAAGATATCACAGTCCTCTCTCTACTGCATATTCAAATCCTTCCGTGTGGAGATATATTTTAGACTCCTAGAGTCCGTGTATATCTCACTTTTCTCCGAGTATAAATACTATCTTTAGAGTTTTAATTTAAAACTTCAGCTGCGAATTTTGGATCATAAGTAGGATAGACCTTCTTATAATCCTTAACCGACATATCGCATACACACTGACATTGCCATGCTATAAGAGCACGTAATCATGTCATCAATGCGAACATCGAGATACACTACAAAATTCCCCGTATCATCTGATAAAGATAATACAGGATCCTTAATCAACCTTTCTTTTAAATCCTGTGACGCTAATGGTACCTTCAACCATAGCATCTCACAAGGGTACCTATCAATTTATCACCGACTTACTCGACGCTCCTTACGACAAATCTACTTCAGTACATTAGTCAACCTAAATGACATAACCAGAAACTTGTCATAACTATAACGTGTTCTGAATGTCATCTTAGGTATCTCCTCCTTCTTCCTTACTTTCAATCGACTATACCCCATACATATATCTATCTTTATAAGAATTCTTTGCCCTTCTCAACTGACCAAATAGATCATCGATCCTAGGCCATGGGTATTTACTCTTAACTACTAACTTACTCCTATTACAATAGTCGATACGCAACCGTAACGACTCATCCTCTTCTTTAACATCCTACTAACTTACGTCCAGGTGAGACGACAAGACGTCTCTGTGTTTTATTATCATAAATTACTACCTTGTGTTTTCTGAATAACTGAAGGTTCAGACTTTTCTTATAACTATTTATTATCGTTATATGGTTAATTAATCCATTCATACCGAGAATTTCCTCAAATTCTCTCAAAATGAACAGTACTTATCTACTGATACCTACTTACTTCGATTATCCATGAAATAATTTTCACGAATATGATTTAACTAAAGTTAATCCCTCCTCCTCTATCTTAATGTTTAAAAATATTCTTAACCCCTTTCAGACAGATTCCTAGATGAGTCTTTCCATCTGTTTTATACACTCTGATCCTACGCTTAGGATCCCCTTGTCCCACTCCAGTATTCCTGGAGTTATAATTCTTTCTTCTTGGCATACTGCCATTGGCATTCTCTATCTTGGTTTCTCCCTCTCCCTTGCTTTCATTCTTCCTCTCTTTGTGGTATTGAGTCTACGCTTCACTACCACCTTCTGTTATAATTACCTTCTCCAGAATGATCCCATAAGAAACACTCTAGAACACCAAAATCCTACTATAGAGCTAGGGTTTCAGGCCCTGCTCCAATCTACGAGTCTTCATCTCCTCCGTGTTCACTAGATGTGAAACAAACCTCGCCAATTGTATTTGTCCTCATCTTGGGGAACCGTCATGTCCCCTTACTTAAGTTCTAAGAACTTAATCTCCATCCTCCCTTGCACAATTGTAGGGAAATAATTCTCAAAGCAAACCTTCTTGAATTATTCCCATGCTACCACATCTGTTCTAGCCCCACCCTGGTGAGCCTCCCACCAAAGGTTGGCTTCCCCCTTTCGTTAAGTAAGTTGCAAAAGAAATCCTTTGCGCCTCAACTACGTTTGTAATAACAAACGCCTTCTCCACTTCTTTTACCCTGGTCTGGGCATCTACTGGGTCCGTCGTTCCTTTGAACTCTGATAGACCTACGCTTTTAAACTCTTTAAAGATAGTCGTTCTAGCTACTCTAGGTTCCGCGAGTATTCTACCCCGGTTTAGTCAAATGCAGTCGCTAATAAATTAACGAACTCTTGCATAGGGTTGTTTAGACCCCCTTCATTATCATTATGTGATTTCACTTCCTGATTACGTTATCTTTTCCTTAGCGGCATTTCCTGATTAAATAAATAAAATTTCATTATTATCTATTTACTTACTTCGTTATTAATCGCCACATGCCAAATTGCATCATAACAAATCATTTCCATGAAAACTTCATTATATACATATGCTTCTTCATAGATTGAAACTATTTACAATTTACATTCATAGCCAACAGCTATTACATTTTTATCCCGAACTTAAACTTCACAAAATTTGGGATTTACAAAAAGACTACCCTTTTATACAAAGGAGAGTTTTACGCCATTATACACATATATATAACTTTTGATTTCTAATAATGCATAACAGCGTCCTCGTGTTTCTCATTCGCAATCTTCGCTACAGTATCCCGACTAATCATATGACGGGTTTGTCCTGACTCAACGGAATGACAAGCAACCTTCATCTTGAAATCCTTATGAGCACTCTCATGGATGTAAGACATCCGGGCTATCTTCCGATCCTTCTCCCCAAGTTCTCTATGAAGCTCATCGGCCTCTGCCTTAAAATTCATAGCCTGCTCTACCATAAGCACCTGCTTGTCGTGCTCTAACTCAAAATCTGCTTCTGTAGACATCTTAGCTTCATGGAGATAACTAATCTCTTCACTCTAATTCTGCACAACTGTACCCAGTTGCACATTCCTGTCAAGCGCTGCCAGATACAATACTTCCATTGCATCTGGAGGTGATGACTCCAATGTAGGTACCACCGTAGTAACCGATGTTACCTCTCTTTCTTCCTCCACCTCATTCATCATACTAAGGTATGACGATATATCCATCTCTACCTCAGAGTAGTCTTCCTCAGAAAAGTACTCCTCTGTCTCCGACTCCTCTAGAATCACTATTGGTACCTCCGCCACTGGCATAGGTACAATCTCTACTCGGTTCACAAGCACTTCGCTCACCGCGTGTATATCTCTATACATCAAGTCATCAATCGACATCCTACAATAACACATATGTTGATTAGTACATAACACAGAATCGTATAAGCACAAATCACATTTAATTTATTTAGGGTTACTTTCCATCTTTTAAATCTTTTGATACTGAGTTTTCTCAATACCTTATTGACACATTCAACTCAAGTAAAGCTCAAGTTTACTCCCTTCGGATTTCTCTTCTTTAACGAGGTTATTAGCCTAAGGTTCTTCCCCCCTTAAGTTTTATAACCTAATGCTCTGATACCAACCTGTGACGCCCCCAAATCCGGGTCTCTTTCAACCAGACAGATGGTGCTCCACGGTGCTACAGTTCACACAAACATTCAATTGAAATGCCTCAAAAGAACGAATATGTCTCATATATATACCAAAATAATATTACCATTCCCCAGGTTCGTTATAACCGTTACATTTGTTCTTGTCATAATATCACATATTATCATTACAAACCTATACTATTACATAGGTAGTCTACAAGCTCGCTTTAGTCTTCACTTTATCCTTGTCGAATCCCTTGGTTGTATCGTTTAAGCTGCATTCATATGGATCAAGCAAGAATGAGCATAACAAGCTCAGCAAGTATAACAATTTTATTTTTAAAAGCATGCTTGAAACATAAGAATCGTATATCTTCAATAACTGGATGATAGTTACGAAGTACTATCAATAACTTAAAATAGCGTTTCTTTTCCTTCAAAACATTTTACAAGAACAATATTCCATGAATCATCAATTCTAGTTCAAGACGTGAATGTCTTATAGTTTCTTTGAAAAGGACGACTCGGCACGAAGTCCGTAAGTCCGGCATAGCTTACGAGCACTTCTGAGTGATCAACTCAAAGTACTATATGTTGATCAACACTACATCCATTAAACGTGTGTACGTTTAAGTTGTGGCAACCTCACGTGCCCATCGAATACTCGATGAAAAAACATTTGTTTATACATAATCAGGCTTACCTTGAATCCATACCAAATAGTTGGCGTAGGATAGCGTTAGCAATTCTATATTGAAAGACTTGTAAACAGTTCAATCAATCTATCAAGATTAGTCTAGCCGAGCTAAAACTGGCATCGACTCTTTCTTCAAAATCATACATGCATCTCATAATTTGAATCATTTGAAAATCTGGCTAACACGAAGGTTAGACAAGCGTTTAGAAAAAACTTGCCTTCAACGTCTGCTATAGTATAAATACGTTTCCCTTGAGTCTTTATAGTCTCTACAACACATAATCACATAACATACCATATTAGGATATGAATGAACCTACATAGCTCCTAAAGAATCTTACCCTTCTTCTCAATCTAATCCCTTATTAGATTTGTTATTTATGGGTTCCGGCTTTCCGTCATTCTTTACATCATTCTTACCAACTTCGTTCTCTTATAACTCTTAAGTGAAATTATATCATTAATACAACTCGGCTCGAGTTAATCATCTTTCCTTACGGTTTACTAATGTTCTTACATTATTAAACGACATTTTAATCGTCCTTGGTTAAGTATGTTTATTGCATACCATTTGCGTTCATCTTCAATCGACTTTCCTTAACCCTAAGTGATCCTACTTGGGGTTTAATCATGACTTAACAATGTTACTTCATGTTCATTAGGTCTATGTTACTTCATTACCTCTCTTTTTATCTTCATAAACAATCCTCTCTATGCAAACCCTAGTGCTGGCGCCGCGGCGCCAGCTTTTCTTCTTTGTGCCGCGCTGCGGCGTCGCCCCTTAGGGCTTGGAAATCGGACTCGGCGCTGCGGTGCGATTCCCTTTGATAATTGCCGCACCACGGCACGACTCTTCAGTAGGTTTCACCTTTGCCCGGCCATGCTCGGCGCTGCGGCGTGACCTATTTTGCCTTGGGTTGGCGCCGCGGCACCAACTCTGTGCACCAGAAAAATTTTCAGTTTTAAAATTTTGTGAACTTTCCAGACGCATAACTTCTTCGTTATAAGTCTGAATTGGCTCGTTCAAAAGCCTATGGTTCACAAATTATGTAATCTACATGATCATTCAATAATTTTATCTATTCGATTTCGTTAGCTAAAAATTCACCTATTAGTTCATTTTTAATGAAAACAGTAAACGTTCGTGAACGTTCAACGCTCGTTTCTTCGTTCTAAGTCGGAATCCGGCCATTTTCGAGTCCGCAACTCTATAATGACAAATACTACTTGTCTCCATTGAAAACCAATGTTTCCAAACTCAATATCAAAATTCGACTTCCATTCCGATAATTTCACGAATTCGACGATCGTCGTCTAATCATGCAAATTTCGGCGAAACTTCGTTACTTGAGATTTTTAAACCATTTCACTTGGATTCAATCCATTATACTATCATCTTGACACAAATGCTTCGTTAACTTATATTCATGATAAGTTATTACTAGTTCATTGTGAGTTTAGAACTTATGAAAATATGAATTACTTATACTTTTAATACTCATAACTTATGTCTTCTTTTCATATAACTTATTATGGATGATGACTTCGATCCATTATTCATGCTTCTTATTATCATACTAACTTCATTAATGTAACCATGTTACAAGTTCCTACAAGTTATTATACATTCATTAGTGTTCTTCACAAGGTCTTTACCTATATGATTACGAATAGATTATTCATGACTTATCCGGCTTATTATGACTTAAGCCCTTTGATTCATTATTCCAACCTCTTCTTAGCATGTTAGCTCTACCAATACCCCCTTCTCTAACAATAGAAAAGAAGGAGAAACATGGTACAAGAACACTTACTCTTTGATGATCACTTGATTCTTTCTTGTGCTTACTTCTTACTTCCAAGTATAACTTTTGCTAACTTATTATCTCTAACCAATAAGCTATAAGTTTATTGGTGGAAAACTTAACAAGGAAAGTGCTTATTCTCTCAACCAAATAAGTTACTTATATATGAGAGGAGTTGGATGAAAATGAAACAACCACAAAATGAACTCCAAGCTCTCTATTTATAGGAAATCCTAGATGAGGGTATAATGGTCAAAAGGCCATCCACCTCCTTACTATTCATTACTTCTTAATAAAGTTAACTTGGTCACCACTTCTACTTAGCCACCAAGTCACTTGCTCACCACTTAAGTTATCCATTGCTTAGTCATTAAGTCTCTTGCTAATCACACAATTTCTTTACCCATCAAGTCTACCCACTTTACACTTGGATTGCTCCATGGATCATGTCTAATTCATTGGGCTTGGTTAATTCATCCAACTACTTCCTTAATGGGCTTGTGCTACATGATTTGGACTCATGATATACCAAACACTTGGGCTTGATTGTCACATTGTATTGGACTCCTACTATTAAGTTTATAATCCTACAAGTCCATTCCCTTTAAATTACATAACTTAACATTTATACCCCACGTATAATCTTTGTATGCTATCTCGTATATTAATTCTTAATATACGTTATCTCATTCTTCATACATGATAGTACAATACGTCGTATTATACTTAAATTCAATACTTGGCTCACATAATACTTAACAAATCCTACCAATTCTACAAATTCATTACAATTGGCTTAAAGCCTTATAACGTATAATCACGTATAATTCTCATATTCTAGCTCGGATACTTATTCCACATATATGACATACCATTATTCATATGTACTCGTATAATACTTCGTATCATACTTGTATTCATAGTCCTGTGATCGCCATAGTCCCGCTGCCTTTTCCCACGGTTACACTCCCTGCCTTATTTTTCCTCTTTGGACAATCCCTCACCTTATGTTCCATCGACCCATACAGAAAACAGCCACTATTTTATTATATGAATTTTAGTTCAGATTATTAAGTTAATTATTATGAATTAATAAATAATATTATATATGAAAGATAAATCAGATATAGAATTCAAACCCTAATTTTGGGATTTTGAGCTATGAATGAGAATAATAATATTATATTAAATATAATATTATTTTACAGTGTTATAAAAATATACGGTATGTACGTGTTGTTAATTGATGGTCAATTATAGTGAATAATGTCAAAACCCTAGTATTACTGTCATATACCATAACTGGAAACACAAAACTGGAGTTTAAGGTCGGTCAGAAATGGTGTTATATGAATTAAGTAGCATATTATAGAATTTCTATTAATTAGGAAAAACCATAATTAATATTTGAAAACTCTAATTAAAAATTAAAAAACCTAATTTGCAAATTAGGAACCCTAATTACTAAGATCAGAAACCCTAATTATTATTTTAGCAAATTAAATTATTAATTTGGGAACCCAAATTATTTAAACCCTAATTTTCTATTAAAAACCCTAATTTTAATTAGTAAGTTTTAATTAAAATTTTATTACGCTTTAATTTTAATTTTTCAAACCCTAGAAATTATTTGGAAAATTTTAAGATTTAAAATCTAGTGATTAAACCATAGATTCAAGTACCATGGACAAGAATACCATTAAAATTAAAAGACAATTGACCAAAATACACCTTTTGACCCATTCTTGAATTATTGATGGCAAAATCTTGCTAAATCTTGTCATGACATCAACCTAAATCTAGCTAGGGGCTAATAAAACACCAGCACATCAGCCTTTAGCCATCCAAATACAATGCACACAAGTTTTACATATAGATTAAGAGAGAGAAAGTGCATTATTGCCCCATTTGTGCAACCAACACCCAACCAAACTCTCTCAAGCTCAAACCCACGAATTCCAAAGGTGTTTCAGTCCCCAAATCAAGCCCCACGACTTTCAATAACAGATCAGAAGCTAAAAATCAAGATTTTTTAAAGAGAGGTACAAAACCCTAATTTATAATCTGATCTTGAAGACCATGATAGATGTTAGATTTTTGTGTTAAAATATGTTGTAGGTAGTGTATAATGATGATCTGGGTTGCTAGATGTTAGATCCATAACATCTAGAGGCTCGAATTTGAAGTTTTATAAAATCTGAAAATGTGGAAAATGAAGTCTGACAACCGAATGTCAGACCTCATAGATCCGTGCTCGTTAATGATTTGTATATGTTAAAGGTTTGTACTTGTAGTATGTCATGCGGGCTTTACTCTAAAACTTGAATCGGGATCAGATTTGCTATAAATTGAAAGTTATTAATGGTCAAAGTCGGTTGACCGACCATGACCAAGCCTTTCTGGGTAACCCAGAACTTACCCAGATGGATATGACAAGAAGTTCATATCCTTAGATCTTGCTCATGTTTGTTGTTTTGATTTTTTTGTTGTAACCAGATTATTTTATGTTAGATGGACTACATTCTTATACTCTTAGTTCACTAAAACATCAAGCAGGTTGTATTTGGTGGACGGTCAAACCAGACAGGATGTTCACGAAATGTGTTTTCTAGGTAACCCAGAAAACATATGAGCGTGACTTCTGACATGGTTTGTCCAAACGATATCTTGAGATGGTGTTGTTGTTATGATGATGTTATGTAATATAATTGTTCATTGATATGTTGGCTACAACCTGGAAAAGATATATCACATAGAGAAAACTTAGAACGCGAGATATAAAGATCCAAAGTAGTACCCTCGTTCTGTTCTTCATTTCTAGAAAACCCAGAAATGAAGAACAGTCTCTGACAGGATTTTCTGTAGCTTAGATCTTTCTTATTGATGATGTTTAGACTTGAATAATGATCAGACAAGATACCATGTTAGTTAGTCTACAAGGCCCGACGCCTAACACAACTATAACATGAACCGATTGATTGAAATGAGACCACAAAGGGCGTTGACCGACCATGACCTTAGGATTCTGGGGAGCCCAGAAACTTGAAGAATGTCTGACAGTAATTTCTAAACTTTATAACGTGAGATTGTGATGTTGTTTGACCATGATTGTTGTTGGATCATGTAGTATTACATTAGTACTACATAATCTAACCTTTAGCATGTCCAGAAACAACTTATACAGAGAATGATTGATGGTCAAACAAGTTAACTCAAAACTGTCTATGAAGGTTCTGGGTTTCTCAAGAATACCTAAGGCGACACTTACTGCCACCGAAGGGCTTTAGCGACAGACTTATTAAAATTAATTAATTTAAATTCTAAAAATCATTTAAAAATAGAAAATAACTTCTGAAAATTACAAAAAATGATTTTTAAAAATTATTTTAAGTTATAGAAATTAACTTTTAATAATTTGACATATTTTCCATAAATATTAATATTTATTTGAATATTATTGATATTTAAGTTATTTAATAAATGCATTAAATAAATTAATTAAAAATGATTTTATTATATTAAAAATCATTTTAAATAATAATAAGGTATTTAATAATATTTTAAGTTATAAAACATAATTTTTAATATTTTAAGATAAGTTTCATTAATTATTATATGTTAATGATATTAGATTTATTTGGTAATTATATTAAATAAATTAATTAAAGACGATTTTAATATTATAAAAATTATTTTAAATGAAAATAAATAACTTTAAAATATTTTAAGTTATAAAATATAACTTTTGATATTTAAAGGTAAATTTCATTAATAATTTTATATTAATGATATTTGATTTATTTAATAATTATACTAAATAAATAAATTAAAAATGGTTTTATTGATTTAAAAATTATTTAAAAATGATATAAATGAATTAAAAATATTTTAAGTTATAATTAATGACTTTTAATATTTTGATAAATAATACATGAATACTTAAATATTAATGATAACTTATTTAAAAATGATTTTAATATTTTAAAAACCATTTAAGGGTAATATTAACACTTTTAAAAGTATTTTAAGTTATTATAAATAACTTTAATATTTTGGCAATGGTTTCATTAATAATTTAATATTAATTAAATATTAATGATAATGGAATTAGTTAATATTTAAATTATTTAATAATGATTTCGATGTTTGAAAAATCATTATAAATTATAATAATTATTTAAAAATTATTATAAGCCATTTAAAAATAATATGATTGATATTTACAGTTATTGAATTACTGAATGGAGTTTTAGACTCGATAATTACCCGGTAAAGCCATCGGTACACCGAAATATTTCAGAAATTGATCCGAACTTAGATAATTGGACTAGATACGTGTTTTTTTATGATTCAATGACTGCTAAACATATGTGACAATGTGATTAGGTTATGTGCTGACTGCAAATAGCAGTACTATGCGATATGATATATTATTCTAATCGAACGAATGATCTTATTAATGATAGGTTTAAGTATAAAGGATAAAACTAAGTTGCGTTATTGTAAGCAGCAGCTCAGGCAAGTATCCTACCTTTGCATTTACTTTATGCAATGGACATGAGTAAGAAAGTTTCAGAATTATATTATCATTATGCCAGATTATTAACTCTATTGTTATCGATTATGTATCCAATCTTTGTATTCATACAAGTTCTTAAATTATTCAATCATTGTATTACTGTATAATTCAGATATTTATTCTGTTCGTTAATTCCTATATAGGGTTAGACAAGTTTCCCCACTTGGATAATCATTGTATTTAATCACATGTTGATGCATACTTATTGATTTCGAGTATGTATACGTTGACTTAAAAGCCGTTTAAGCTATTTGATTTGGCTAGACATAAACTTAAAAATATTATTGAGCAAGATAGAAGTTTATTGTACCCAACCAGATTGTTTTGGTTCGGATTCCCGACTAAGTATGAACATCCCGAACATGGAAAAACTTTTGTGCACCTAAGGTGGATAAGATGAACGATAATATCATTCTTGCATGTAGTATTGATCAATACAGGGCATAACAGGCTGATCACCCCCGTGCCTATAAGTTATGACAGTTTACAGATGAAGTTCTATTTAACCTTTTCAAAAATAGAAAATAATGTTCATAGTCTGTTGGCTGATCTCCAGTTATAGTCAGTACGTAGTTTCAAAAATTTTATATAGAAGTGGTATGTTGTTATTATTGGTTCAGCTTACTTCACAACTGTTGATTCGTTGTAGAAGTGTCATTCAAAGAAAATATTTAATTCTTTCAACTAATATCTATTGTTGTTATTACTTGCTGGGCAATCAAATGCTCATTCTTGCTTTAAATTTAAATGTTTTTAGCTAAGTATGATCACCCCGAAGGTTCAGCCAAGAACAAGGGGAAAGGAAAGTTGTTCGAATGGGTTTTAAAATATTCTACGTAATAGTTAAAGTTTATTAAGACAATGATATTTATTATCTATGATGTAATGAACGTTTAAAGGTTGCGTACCTGGAATTTAGACTTTGATATATGAAAATTAAGTTTGGTATTTATATTATTGTTATTATTATTAGTATTATTCCGCTCATAGAAATGGTATCGTGAAGCACTGAGTTCGGGTTTCATGTACCTAAATTTGGGGGCATCACACCCATCCTCAAATCTAATGGCCAAGTGCTCCCCAGATTAGGGAATCCATGTGATGACATCAGCTATCAATAACTCCAGTTATAGGCGTCACTGAGTAAAACCCTAAGCTACAGGGACCTCTGCCAGTATGGAATGATGCCATCGTCGTCCTCATGGATAGGTATCCAATCCTAACACACTCACAGGACGCAAGCATGGGAGCTTCTCATAGGCCCAGAACTGTCAATACAAAGGCAAACATCTGCTGTCAGTTAACACTTTTAACCTATATATGGGAAATTACAAGATAAACACTCACCAGCAGAAATAGATAGAATCCTAACCAAGCCTCGGTCAAGCCCTGTGAACACATACGCATGCCCCTGAGAAAATAGGCAAAGGTGTAGGAACCCCAGTCATACTCTCCTTTACGGTCCACATGTCATGTGGTGCTAATCAAAGCGAACGACACCGTAGAAGAGTTATTAGCTATGAAGCAGTCCCTAATGATCATCAGGAACAATCGCTGAAGAATGGGATCCCTAATTCTGACATCAGCTGGTATGGGCTCACTCAACAGCCCACTCATAAAGTCTACGCTCAAAGGACTTGTACGCACAGTTCTGCCCTTGAGCGCCTCAGCCAGAACTTCTAACAAGGATCTGACGGCAGTCGGGGTAATCTATGTCGTACAAGGTACTGGTGCCCCTCCAAACTCCATACATGTGATAAAATGCCAATTCATCGACGTCATCATTACCTCACAGTCCAGCAAATGGAGTGACTGAGTCTAGTGAAACCAGCACTCAGGCAATGCCCTGAGGTAACCCCAAGGACAACGGCGAGGAAGGATAGAAAAGAACGCCCCAAATCCCCAGTCATGCACAATTGCTCTATAGTCAGGATGCAGAGCCTGGTACATGGAGTGGATGCTGAACCAGTTACCCTCGAGGCTGTGTAAAGCCGAGCGTCGACGTCAGGATTTTTATTTGTCCCTTTCCATTTCTTGTTCTTTGGTGTTCTCATGTTAGGTGAGATTTGTTTAAAAAAATAAGTGAAAAAGGTCCGACATGTATAATGTCGACGATGGACTGTTAAGAGTCGCCAGCTGGTTTTTTATATGGTTGTACCAACACAACTGAGAAAAGGTTTATACATTGACCCAATGATGTCACACTGCTAAACGGGTCGATGAAACTGAGATTCATTATGGTCTGAGGACTTACTTATGCGAAGGGAAGGTGTTAGGCACCCATTAACATCTGTGTTACCACGGTGACTGCCACTTTTTAAGAAACTGTTATATGAATGTGTGTGTATATATGGGTCAATATGCTATTATTTGGAAGTAGTGTGAGGCCTCGTTCGCACCTATATACACAAAGTTTGAATTTGTGTAAAAATTCAATTTTAAACAAGATATGGCAGTGATGTTTTAGAAAAGTGGTTTTTCAAACCCTTGTGCTCAATAGTAATTGAGACCTTTTACACTTCCATTTTATTAAATGCTCGGCTTGATTATTTTTATTTTTGAGATGCGAAGCTTCTATGAGAAAATAATATACAAAATGCTGTCGAACTCCTCATGGGCATGAAAACTATATGAGAAAATCCAGACACCGCGAATAAATTTACAAGCTGCTTATAGCTGAAAATGTCCATCACGCGAACCGAATCTAGATCAAGTAGACTGAATCTGTGATCACATGATTTCTAGGCTCACATGATGCCGCAATTGATATGAAAGGAGTAAGCATATATATATATATATATATATATATATATATATATATATATATATATATATATATATATATATATATATATATATAAGCTGTAAATATATATATACAGACATGATCAGCCACCACACAGCACCTTCATGGGGGATTAGAAATGTAAATAAAGCTGTAAAAGCCATCAACCGCTACGAAGTACACTCCAGACGGGA
The DNA here is from genome assembly GCA_016801055.1 of Panax notoginseng. Classification (NCBI taxonomy): domain Eukaryota; kingdom Viridiplantae; phylum Streptophyta; class Magnoliopsida; order Apiales; family Araliaceae; genus Panax; species Panax notoginseng. The sequence continues at coordinate 71,726,969 of CM029021.1, read as the reverse complement.
CGAAATGTAAAGAAAACTGTAAAAGCAATCAACCGCCTCAAAGTAAACTCCAGGCGGGACGAAATAGATATATATATATATATATATATATATATATAAGCGGTAAATGCACCGGATGTAAAATTCAGGCTCATCGAACAGAGTTTGACAACAGTTCATATATATCAGTTTATATATATATAAGCAAATAAACGCTCCGGACGTAAGTCTAGGCTCATCGAACAGAGTTCGACACATAATTTATATATATATATATATATATATATATATATATATATATATATATATATATATATATATATACAAACTGAAATGAAACCATGGATCGAAGTCCGAGAAAACACACGCAACACGACTCTCAACGTGAAGAATGGTGTGTGCAAAGATGAAGAGAAAGGCATTAAAGTGTGTAAGAAGGCTTACAATGGGCTGCCAAAGAAGACTTCTATAACTTGAAGTGGATGAACACTCGGCTCCCGCCGGTACAAAAGAGTAGCTATATGCGAGCTTACAAGTATTTAAAATGAGAAAGCACTTAGTTTAGGGTGAGTACAGAGCAAATTAGATAGGGCTTCCTTGCCTCTTTCTTTTTTACAAAATGGCTACCCCAAGCCCTCTATTTATAGAGGGGAGAGCCACAGGTGTACCTGCGGCTACCCGGGGTGCCCCTAGCTCTGCGGGTCCCGCCATCTCGAAGTACGTGCACGCATATAACTGAGGTATGTGAGACCTATTTCGGACCACCGTTATCGAGAGTTACGCAATGACATGGGATTAGAGATTATAAGAAGTCAGGAAGATGGGACCATGCCCTCTGATCTTCAAGCTTCAAATTCTATCCATTACCCTGCGTAATAGTCACTCGAGATTGGACCTCTTTAGTTCTTATGGGACATTTCTCTGTAGAAATATATGTATGAGATGTTGAGACGGTGTGATATGGCGTCAAGGTGGAAAGATGATGACTTTGCCCCTCATCGGGGTTATCTCCGATTTGGGCTGATAAAGCAAATGTTGCTTAGGATTATCTCTGAGATTGGACTGCTGTAAGTGTTGAAGGTCCTCAGTGTCATCTCTGAGGTGTGCCTGTCTTCCTGGTGTTATCTTCGGGTCTTGTACTGAGTGCCTCAATGTAAATGCCGAGGTTGAAGCTAATTGCATGCATTTAAAGCAAGCATTTCTGGGGTTATCTCCGGAACTGCAACTGCACTCCTTGGGGTTATCTCCAAGGTTGGTAACTGCTACTCTCAGTGTTGGGACTAAGACTGAATATTTTAGGGTTATCTCAAAGATGAATCGGCCTTCTCCGTTGGAATTTTCGGTATTGGAACTGCATGCCTCGGGGTTATCTACGAGGTTTGAACTGATACTCCCGGTGTGTGTTCCAGGGTTGAGACTGCACTTTCGGTAGTATCCGGACTGGATATGAACTGTCTTTTAGGGTTATCTCTGAAAGATAAATCTGCACTCCTGTAATATCAGTAACAGGTATGTAGAAAATTTTGAGAGTCTACAGATGCCCCTCTTTATCATATTCATACAACGCAATGACATGGATAGGATAAAGAATCCTAGACACTTGAAATTCAATAAGATATACATGATGCCATGTGTAGCAATATGATACAAATGTATGATGCATATGGATTATTTTTCCACATGCTGGGGATGATTGCCAGCTCCATGTTGCTTCTACCTGGGATTGGCAATGATGACAAGCTTGGACGTGTGATCCAAATATTTTATGATGTTGACATTGGGGTTATCACCAAAGTCCTTAATCCTTGATACAGACTTTATTCTGAAGATGTACCTCTTGTGTACAAGAGATATGTGGGGATAAAGCTTTGTCTGTTTGAGGATGTGTATAACATATTCCATCATCGATCCTCCTCGATGATGTTAATCTCTCCTGGTTTATATCGCCAAGACATATCAATGTTCTATTGGATTTACTGCCAACAGTATGTGTTGTCAGGGCTGCCTGACCTTTGCTGACGTGTATATCACCGGATAAAACCCTTGTTAGGTAGACTGTCAAGGCTACTTGACCTTCGTTGACGTGTATGTCACAAGAAAAATAGGCCTTCCCAGTTAGGGGCAAATTTTCCCTTGGACTGATCTTGGTTGTCAATGATCTTCTTTAAAACCAAGTCATATTGTTTAAAGTGTCGTAGCCAAACTTTTTTGTTGTAGGACCTGGCGATCCTTTGTTGGTATAACTACCTATGGAAGATAGCCGCGGTTTGCCTTTCATCTATTAGAGACAATTGGTGATACCTATCATGTACCCATTGGTCTTCATCTAGCTGAGCGTCTATCAACACTCTGAGGGATTCCATTTCTACTTCTATTGGGAGCACTGCTTCCAACCCATAGGTTAATGCGTAGGGGTTGCCCCAGCGAAAGTGTGCATTGACGTTCTGTAGGCTAACAAAGCAAGAGGCAATAAGTCAGGCCATCCTTTGTGATTGGCGGACATCTTTTGCATGATCTTCTTGATGTTTTTGTTAGCCACTTCAACAGCACCATTCATCTTTGGACGGTAGATGATGGAGTTAAGGTGTTTGATGTGGAATTTACTGCATAACTCCTCTATCATCTTGTTGTTGAGGTTCTTAGCATTGTCTGATACAATTACCTCTGGTTGTCCATATCGATAAATGACATTATTTTTGATAAAAGCAATGATGACTTCTTTAGTAACCCTAGGAAAGGAGGCTGCTTCTACCCATTTGGTGAAGTAGTCGATTGTGGTGAAAATAAAGTGATGTCCATTACTGGCTTTAGGCTCGACGGGCTCGATCACGTTCATTCCCCACATTGAGAAAGGCCAAGGAGAAATCATATTATGGAGTTCCCGTGGAGGGGCGTGGATAGCATTCCCATTAATTTGGCATTGATAACATCTCCTGACGTGGTCATTGCAGTCAGCTTTGAGAGAGAACCAGTAATATCCTGTTCTGAGGATCTTCTTAACAAGTAGTTGGCCGCTCATACGTGGGCCACAGACTCCACCATGGATCTCATTCATGAGCCTCTGAGCTTGGTCCTTGTCCAGACATCTGAGGAGACCTAATCATGTATTTCTTTTGTAGAGTACATCTCCGCTCAGGTAGAATTTCATAGCAAGTCGATGGATCTGCCTTTTCTCAGTCGGGCTCGCCTCAGCAGGAGTAGATCCATCTCGTAGGTACTCCTTAATATGCTGATACCAAGGATGTTGGATGGGAGGTAGCTCATCCGATACTTCTCCAACATAATTCCCATAGGCTGGTGCCTTGTGCAGGGCAAATGTGACGCTTGGCATGTGTTCCTTGTCAGGCATGTGATTTAAGGAGGCCAAAGTAGCTAGCGTATCTGCGAAGTCATTCCTATTATGAGGAATGTGTCTAAAGGAGATCTCTTCGAACTCCAAAGCCATCTGTAAAACTTGCCGATGGTAAGGCAGCAAATGTAGCTCTCTGGTTTGATAGATTCCCGTGGATTATTTGACCACTAACTTCGAATCACCAAAGACAGTTAACCGCTTGATGCCCATTGAACATGCAAGTTTTAGCCCCATGATACAGTCTTCATACTTAGCTGTGTTGTTGGTGCTGACAAACTACAATTTGACGGCGATGGGATACTACTCCCCCGTACCAGATACTAGAACTGCTCCAGCTCTAGAACCTTCCATATTAACAGCTCTATCGAAATACATCTTCCATGTATGGCAAGTATCGTACTGATGGTGTTGCTGATCTGTCATTACCCCTTCATCGGGGAAGTATGTTTTCAAGGGTTTGAAGTCCCCTAAAGGTGCGTCAGCCAGTTGATCCGTAATTCCTTGACCTTGGATGGACTTTTGCATCACGTATACGATGTCAAATTGTTGTAGGATCAACTGCCATCTGGACAGTCGACAATTTAACATGGGTTTATTGAACACGTACCTGAGAGGATCCACGCGGGATATGAGATGGGTTGTGTGACCATGGAGGTAATGCTTTAACCTCATGGAAGCCCATGCTAAAGCACAACAAGTCTTCTCAATTAGAGTGTACTTGTGTTCACTGTGACAACCCGAGAATTTAGATAATTATTAAAAATCCTAAAATGATGGATTAAAGGTTATAAGATAAACCTAGACAGAAAATAAATGTATGGAATTGACGTTTCTGTGAAGGAATTTTAAGGATTTCAAAATTTTTAAGAAGAACATATATGGTTTCTTAATTGAATGAGAATAAAGAAATATGGGTTACAAAATTTCAAAACCCTAGAAATGAATTAATATGTACTTGAAGGAATATCAAGAATAAGGTATTATGATACCTGTAAAATTTGATGTGAATTGAATAGTGTAAGAAATGTTATGCTAATACAAGTGAAATTTTATTAAGGAGATAAGATTTCACATGAAGAGATGTTATAAGGTTAAACGAAGATGAGTATATGTATAGAAATATATATACTTAGTAAGGTGCTATATATATTTTAGCAAGTGGAATGATGAATTAAATTAATGAAATAAGGATCAAGATAAAACTATGTTAGTAATTAACATAGCTTGAACGTTGGCCTTGAATGACAAATAAGAAGATAAATAAGTTTAAAGTCGTTAGTTAATACGATTAGCAATAAGAGGGGAGTAATTTAAAACTCAAAATTTTTGTTAGAGATAGAATTTTGAAGCATGGACTGCTCGGTTGCGTCTGGGACGTCAAGTTTATTCAGAATGGACAGTAAACACAAAATGTGTAAAGGTTGACTTTTGGTCAAAGTCAACAGCTGACTGTTATGGAGAAAAGTCAAAAATTAGTGTGAGAAGTAAAAATATGAGAGGAGATTCAATATGCAAATATGTATATTGGTATCAAGCAGTTAGTAAATTAAATTCATATTTGAATATATGATTGAATATATTAAATTATATATTTAGTATATAAATAAATTGTTTGAAAATAATTTATGGAGAGGAGGAGGAAATTAAATGTAAGTATACAATATGAATTGTATAACTTAAATAAGTTATTTAAATTATGTATGAGAATTAAATAACCTAAATGGTTATTGTTATTTAGTGGTTCTAGTATTTAAATATATATTAGTGACCTAATCTAAGAGATTTGTGGAGCATGTCATAATTTATTTAATGATTATGTGAGTAAGTGAATACGAATATTATGTGATGACAAATAAAAGAAACTAGTATGATCCTAATTATATATTAGGAATGAAGAATTAAATAACTTAAGGGTTATGGGATGAAAGAATTATGGTATATAAAATATATACTAATTCTAAGAGATTTATTTTATACATCTCGGTTAATTAATTTTATAACCTAATTATAGCAAGTCTAATTTGGTTAAGAAATTAAGGGCATGTAAGTAAGGAATTAAGTTATAATTGAGGAAATGAAAATCCTAATTAAATAATTAGAGAATGAGAATATTAAAAGTATTGGACTTTAGTGATATCATAGCCAATAATTTAAATAGAGTCCAAGAGAATTAAATTTAATGGCTAATGAGGTTATATTATTTAAACAGGTCCAATTAATTATTTAATCATGTGATTTGTGGATAAAGTGACTAAGGGTGATTAAATTATTTAATCTAGCCCAATATATTATGTATGTGACAAGTATTATAATGACCCAATTTAATTAGGGTTGAAAGCCCAAGTTAGTTTTGTTAGTAAGTAAAACAAGTAAATTGTTAGTTCAATGTGATTAATTAAGGACCCAAACTAAGCCCACTTGTGGGAGAATAATAATATTAAAATTATATTAAATTAAGAGATATATTTTTATTATCTCAAGTTATTAATTTTATAACTTAATTAAAACAAGTTTAGTTGGGTTATGGAATTTAATGTACAAGAGTGATTATTTAAATTCTAAATGTTTGGAATGGATATACTAATTAAATATTTGTGGTGGGATTAGATAAAAAGGATTGGACTATGTTAATTTTACATGGCCCAAAGAATTAAATTAGAAGTCCAAAGAGATTATAAATGGTGGCCCAAGTGTTGGCACAATTATGGAGGGCATTTTAGACATTTGTTAGACTAAGTGGAGCAATAAAAATCAAAACCAAACTTGGAAGAATTTGGGCCACATGGCCGGATACAAGAAGGAGAGAAAATGAGACATGCTTGCATCATTTAAGCCACATTTGCAAAAGATAATTACCAACTCAAGCTAGGTGACATTCATTTTAAGGAGCCACTTTGCACACTAAGATTCCACATATCTATGTAATAATGATTAAGGAAAGAGATAAGGATAGTAGAGATATTTGAAGATATAGATTAGATATACAAAATATATTTATAGATTTTTTTTACAAGCAAATAAACCCATTTTCTCTTTCATCTCTTATTTCTTACCAAAAAGAAAACTAAGAGAGAGAAATAGAGAGAAGCAAGAGAGAGATAGAATTCGGTGGGAAGAGAAAGAAGAAGGAGAGGAGTTCTACCATTAATGCTCCATAAGTTCATCTCCTACTTTGGAAGAATAAGGAAGGCTAGCAAAAGATTAAAGGTATAAACCCCTTTTGTTCATGTAATTTTTGATTATTGTAAATCAAACCTTGAATATATATTTCTAAACTCAAAAACCATGTATATACTTGTTATTGAGTGTTTAATGTTTAGATATACCCATATTGGGTGTTGTTTTAGTTGGAAATCAAAAATAAAGAAAAGTAATTTTTCTAGTTTATGAGCCTAAAAATTTCTAAGTACTTTAGATTTCCACCGTTTTTAATCTAAACCTTCTTTTTGCGATCCGTCAAAGAGAGGTGCTAGATATGTAAGTTAGCTACTAAACTCAAGTGGTAGAACTCAAAAATGTTGAGTACACAGTCCATAGTGACTGATTTAGCAAAAACAGTTTTGTGTTTTTAAGGAAAAATAGACTGTTTTGGACAGTCAAGTGTAGGGACAGTTTTGTCATTTTTTTGGCATTCCACAAATTCTGGAAAAATTTAGGAGGGTACTATGATAAGTTATCTAACATCTCCAAGTGGAATCACTGAAAAAAGAGTTGTATATTTCTGTATGGAAAATGTTTAATAAAGCACGAAAAACTGCAAAAGGCAATTTAGCTTCTGCCCAAAAATTTAAAAGGGCATTTTCGGTAACTTAATTTGTGAGAAAAATTCTGGCATTTTGGGACATTAAAATATATGGTATAAAGTACTTACTTTCCAAAAATGAGCTCATTCCGACTTAAAATGACCAAGTTATGACAATTTTAATTTCTGTGATTTTTCGACAAAAACGGCTATAACCGGAGTTCTATAACTTCGATGGCCACAAAATTTAAACTGGAGTGTCATGTTAACACGTATAAGATTGTGTCAAGAGATGGGAATTTCTGGAGTTAAGCACGAGGTAGCTAATTTCTTAAGGAATTAACTAAAAGTGATTTTAAAAAAATACCAAAGGAAGTTGGAAAATTTTGGAAAAATACTTTTTGTGTATGAAATATATGTATACATGTTTGTACAAAGGATAGAAAAATAATAAGTTGATTTGGTATTTTCGTGAAAAGGATATGGAATCCAGCTTGCTGGATTAGAAAATCTGATGAATCCAGCTTGCTGGATTGAAAAGAAGTTTACTAAATTAAAAATTTGTTGAATCCAGCTTGCTGGATTGCAATCTATTTGCTGGATTTGTAATCCAGTTTGCTGGATTTGTAATCCAGTTTGCTGGATTGCAGTTTAGTTTGCTGGATTAGAAATTTGTTGAATCCAGGTTGCTGGATTCTGTATCCAGTCTGCTGGATTGGCAATTTGATTGTTAAATTTAGAATCCAGGTTGTTGGATTAGTATTTGACTTATTAGAGTATAAAGAAGAACTTATAATGTATAAGATTAAGTGTTTAATCATAATGAATATGATACAGTGATTGAAGAATTATCCAAGAATGATAATAATACCGATGTGTTAGGATGTTATCTAATATTTGATTAAGTGTTAGATAATCTATTGACAAAGTACTTGTATTATGATACAAAGTAGAATATGCTGATTGAAAGACCAATCTTATTATTAATGATAGGTCTTACCAAAAGAAGTTAACTTAAACTACGTAGCAGTAGTCAACGAATCAGGCAAGTTTTCCTAACTCAAACTTGAGTTGTATGTTCAAAGCATGTTAGTGAATAGTTATTGTTGATTATTCACGTCTATATTAATTATTGATTCGCACGTTGTGCATATTGTAAATGTTCATCAGGTATGAAAGGCTGATCACCTTCATTACCATTTAGTTCAGTTAATCTGTTCATGTTTATGCTTGACCATTCATTTTTATTGACTTGGTCGTTCAGCTAAGAAAACTTGATTCATGTTATTTCACAATTATTATATTGTTGAAAGCTTGAAAGCTTATTCATTCTTTTCAATCATGATATATCTCCATTGTATTTAAAACTTGTTGGGCAAATTTTTTGCTCACCCTTGCTATATCATGATAAAATTTTCAGATTTAGATGAAAGCTCGAATAAAGACAGAAGCAAAGTCAAGGTGCAAGATTAAATTATGTTGCAGTTTGATCTATTAAATTTTCTGATGAAAATAACATTGTAAATCTTCTAGGATATTGAAGGTATGTATTAAGTTAAGGTTGTAGACCTTGGGAATGATGTGTAAAGGTTTAATGTATAAACAATTTATGTTTATATCTTCCGCAATAGTTGTAGAAATAGTATACCAGATCCTTGGTGATTAGGATCGGGATCTGGGGATGCTACATTCACTGATGCTAAATCTTTTTCTTAGGTAGTAGATAGCTTGTTCTTGGCCTTAATCGTATTTTTGTCCCAACATACAGCCCATGGCATTGTCACTTATGGATAGGTACATGAACAGGGGAACATCATCCTTGGGTTGTACCAAAATGGGAGCTTTGACTAGATGCTCTTTGATTGTAAGTAAGGTCTTCTGGCACTCGTCATTCCACCTTATGGAGGAGTTCTTCCTTAACAGTATGAAGATAAGCTCACAAGTTACTGTGAGTTGAGAAATGAATCTGCTAATGAAGTTGATTCTTCCCAAAAATCCCTGTATTTCCTTCTCTGTTTGAGGAATGAGCAATTTCGTGATGGTCTGGATTTTTGTGGGATTCAGCTTAATCCCTTTGTGGCTGACTAGGAATCCTAGCAACTTGCCTGATTTAACGCCAGAGGTGCACTTGACTGGATTCAAATTCAAGTTATACTTACACAACCTGTTGAAGAGCTTTTTGAGATGGTCTAAATGGTCTTTCTCCCTTCGGGACTTGACAATGATGTCATCCATGTAGATCTCTATCTCTTTGTGTATTAAGTCATGGAAAACAGCCATCATGGCTCGCTGATAGGTGGCTTCGGTATTGATGAGGCCGAATGACAACCGTCTATAGCAAAAGGTTCCCCAAGGCATGATGAAAGCAGTTTTCTCATGATCCTCCTCAGCAACCATGATCTGATGGTACCCTGCAAAGCAATCAGCAAAGGAGTACATGTCGTATTGAGCAGTATTGTCAATGAGAATGTGGATAAATGGCACGAGAAAGCTATCTTTAAGGAAAGCTTTGCTCATATCCCTGTAATCCACGCAAACTCGCATCTTTCCTGCAGGTTTAGGCACAGGAATGATGTTGGACATCCATTTAGGATATGTGAACACCATGATAATACCAGCTTGAAATTATTTCACAATTTCTTCCTTCACCTTTCAACTCCACTCAAGTTTCAATCGCCTGAGCTTCTGCTTGACTGGCTTGAATCCCTCTTTAATGGGAAGGCGATGAAGGACAATGTCAGTGGACAAACCCACCATGTCTTTATGAGACTAGGGAAACACATCCTAGAATTAGGTTAGTAGCGTAACCATGTCATTCCTCTGGTTTGGGGTAAGGTCTGAACCAATCTAGATTAACTTAGGGCTTTCTAAGGTTCTGAGATTGAAAAAAGTGGTTTGATCAAGGTTGGGTTTAGGTTTGTCTTTAACCCATTCTTTGATCTCTGAAGGCACCTCAATGTCCTCTTGTATTTTCGTCAAAAGCTTTAATAACCGTATGGCTGCTTCGGATCCGTTTGAGATTGACGTTCATCTTCAGCAATGTAGCGTAAGGATAGATATTTAGAGACAAACCTCCATCTATCAAGACTCCAGCTAGCATGTACCCGGAGGACAAAATCGTAATGTGCAATGGCTTGCAATGACCGGTCCCTTCGGGCGGTATGTCATCATAAGTGAAAGATATCACATTGTTGTTAAAAATGTGATCAACCAAGTGTTGAAATTTTTCCACCTCCACTGATTTTGGCAAGTAGGCTTCTTCCAAAACCTTCAATAAGATTTTCCTATGATCCTCGAAAGTTAAAACCAAGTCCAGTATTGAAATTTGATGTGAAGCTTCTATTAAGCTTAAAACCACCTTGGCTTCATTATGACCTATAGTGCGGAGGAACTTTTCAATCTTCTCCATGGGAATCTTCCCCTTTTATTTGATGGCAGGCTTCATCACCCTTTGGGGAAGATATAGTGGATTTTCCTTTGACACTGCAGCAGTTGTATGAGAGGTGGATCCTTCAGATTCTCCATAATTCCATGGAACTTTCTGTCAGCTGATAATAGGATATTGTGCTCTGAATGGTAAGCTGATTGGCTCTGGAGTAGCCACTTTCAAAGAATTATCAATTCCTCTGAGTTGAATTACTTGTATTGTGAATGGTTTGACAGTCCCATCAGGCTCAGCAGATATAACTGCTACCAGTCCCTTCCATTTAGTAGGACATGTATTTTCACTTTCAAATAGCACAGTATCGTCGTATGCCAATTGTAGGACACCGCTGTCAATTAGATTCTGAATAAGATGGCAGAGTGCCCAACATTCTTCTGTGTTGTGACCATGAGAATGGGAGTGATATTAACATACTCCATCAAAATTGAACCGTCCTGAACGGGGATTAATTGGAGGTAGAAGGGAAGTGATCATTCCATCATTGATTAGCATTTGAAGGATTTCCTCCATAGGTTGGCCAAGGTATATAAATTCCCTTATATTGGTAAAATCCCGATGGGCTTTGGTAATTGCTCTCTTTGTCACTTTATCCTCCAGTGTTTCATTTTTTGAAGGCGACGAGGGAGTATTCATAACAACAGAGAGGAGACTAGCATGCTCCTGGCTGACTAATTGGTGTCTGACTTGATGTTGATAGGTCACCAGTTCAGCCAATTGCTCAATTTGCTTACACAGAGCTTTCATCTTTCGTTCCATTGCAAACTGGAACTTGGCATAATCCCATTTGTCAACACCATCTTTGATGGTTTGGGAAGATTCTCCGTTAATATTGGAACTTTGTCCACTGCTCCAATTAATCATGTTGACCTCTTCCTCTTTGTGTTGAGGAAGAGGGTTGTCTTGCACGTGAGGTTAATCTGGTTTGGTGACCACGATCTCACTGTTGTCTATTAAGTCTTGGATCTTGTGTTTCAAGGCCCAACAATCTTGAGTATCATGTCCAGGTGCCCCGACATGATAAGCACATTTCCGAGCAGCATTAAAAACCCTTCCATTAGGGTTAGCTGGTGGAAGAAGATGCGTGATTTTCTTCTGAGTTGTCAGAAGATTGAGAATGTTCTCGAGTGAGTCCCCTAAGGGTGTGAACACTCGAAGGTGTTTAACTTCTCCATCCTTTGGCAATGGAGGGTTTGAAGACTGAGCTTGAAAGGGAGTGTACTTTCTCCTCTGAATATGTATGTTCGGATTGCATTTCTGTCCTTGTAGTATTAAGGAAACATCCTCCTCTTTCTTTTTATGGACCCTCCGGGGGTTGTTTCCATAAGTCTCAGATTGGATGTGCTCAGCAACAGCTTTAAGGGCAGCTAGGTCTTGAATCTTTCCTGACTTCAATCACATCTCAGCTATCTCCTCGTGTTTAATCATTTTAGAAAATGGTTTACCAATGCCAGCTAAGACTCTTTCATAGATAGGAGCTTCTTTTATGTCTATGAAAGTCATGACCATTTTTGACTCTGTCATGGAAGGAATAACTTGAGCAGCAAGGCGCCTCCACCTTTGAGCATACTCTCTGAAAGACTCATTGGACTGTTTCTTGACCTTAGTAATCTGATACCGGTCAGGAGCCATCTGAGACTAGAAGTTGTATTGTGTGAGGAAGGCGTGAGCTAGCTCTTCCTAACTATGGATCTTTGAGTTGTCTAATCTGGTATACCACGACCGGGCTTCTCCAGTCAGACTCTTCTGGAACAACTGCATCCTGAGCTTCTCGTCTTCTGAATAAGATCCAAGTTCTCCAATGAACACATTCAAATGTGTGTAAGGATCTCCTAACCCGTCATACTTTTTGAAGTTAGGAGTTTTGAACTTTTCTGGATAATGAACCCCAGGGAATATACAAAGGTCAGTATATGAGACACTTCTGTGTGCTCCAATTCCTTTGATAGCACGAAGGGTTTCTTCCATTTCAAGGACTTTCTTCCTGATGTCACCGGTGTCTGGATCTCCTTTGAGATGGGTGGCATCATGAATTTTGTTGGTTGTATCCAACTGAAGTTCAGGTACTGTAATGGCTTTATCAGGACCTTGAGTTCCTCCTTGTGTAGAGGATTCAGCATGTATGGATATCCTTGTACCCTAAGTAGACTGGTGTAGTTCTTTAGGCAGAACAACCAAATTTGTGATTTGTTTACTTAATCCGTTAAATTCTTTATGAGAAACTGGATTAAGGTCAGTCTGGTATGATAAAGACATAATTGACTGTAGGCTCGCGACCTTTTTGGACTTTGACCGGGTAGTAGATCCGATTGTTTCCCTGCGAAAGACTTGCATAGTTTAGTCTTAGGGAATGTGTAAATGTTTACATTCTATTTGATGTATCCGTTTTAGGAATATTGTCCTGCAAAACGGATGTTAGCTATTTATAATACAATATAGGATGTTAATTTAAATATGTATGTATACACATTTCTTCATATTTCTCATTACATGGAGATGAATATGGAATGAAATTACAAGTAATTGACTTTACGAGTAATTTGAAATGAGAAAGCATGAAGAGACTTTCCTCCGCGTTTGGTTTATCAGAGGCTGACCTATCATAGGTTACTCTCGCGGCTTTTTGGCATGAAGGTTCCCAAATCATCGCAATTTACTCAATGGGAAGTTAATCCGGTCTTTCAACTGGAGCGAATTTGGGTGGTGCCTTTCCTGAGCCTCGTGGAATTAGTCTTCCTATGAGTCCAGTAATCAAACACCGACATCATAGCCTCCTGATGGAGGAACCACACAACATACATTCATATACAACGTGTCTCACCGTTTATGAAAATGATGACATGTGTGAAGCACTAATATCACAGATAGATATATTTAAGTGCAGTAAAAAAATACATTCGTACACATTCATCAAATGTAAATGCAACATCCACACACAAGCATATAACAGTTTTGAAAATATTGTAATAGCGGATTAATTCCTCTTACTGAGATCCCCAGCAGAGTCACCACCTGTCGACATCAGGATTTTTATTTGTCCCTTTCTGTTTCGTGTTCTTTGGTGTTCTCATGTTAGGTGAAATTTGTTTGAAAAAACAAGTGAAAAAGATCCGACATATATAATGTCGACGATGGACTGTTAAGAGTCGCCAGATGGGTTTTTATATGCTTGTACCAACACAACCAAGAAAAGGTTTGCGCATTGACCCAGTGATGTGACACTACTAAACGGGTCGGTGAAACCGAGATTCATTAGGGTCCGATGACTTGCTTATGCGGAGGGAAGGTGTTAGGCACCCCCCGACATTCGTGTTACCACGGTGACCGCCACTTTTCAAGACACTGTTATATGAGTGTGTGTGTGTGTGTGGGTGGGTGGGTGGGTCAATGTGCTATTATTTGGAAGTAGTGCGAGGCCTCGTTCGCACGTATATACACAGGGTTTGAATTTGTGTAAAAATTCAATTTTAAACAAGATATGGCAGTGATGTTTTAGAAAAGAGATTTTTCAAACCCTTGTGCTCAATAGTAATTGAGACCTTTTACAGTTCCATTTTATTAAATGCTCGGCTTGATTATTTTTATTTTCGAGATGTGAAGCATCTATGAAAAAATAATGTACAAAATGGTGCCGAACTCCTCATGGGCATGAAAACCATATGAGGAGATTCAGACACCGTGAATAAATTTACAAGCTGCTTACAGCTAAAAATGTCCATCACGGGAATCGAATCTAGATCCAGTAAACTGAATCTGTGATCACATGATTCCTAAGCTCACATGATGCCGCAATTGATATGAAAGCAGTAAGTAGATATATATATATATATATATATATATATATATATATATATATATATATATATATATAAAAGCTGTAAATATATATATATATATAGACATGATCAGCTACCACGAAGAACCTCCATGGGGGATCGAAAATATAAATAAAGCTGTAAAAGCCATCAACCACCACGAAGTACACTCCAGGCGGGACGAAATGTAAAGAAAGCTGTAAAAACGATCAACCGCGACGACGTAAACTCTAGGCGGGACGAAATATATATATATATATAAAAGCGATAAACGCACCAGATGTAAAATCCAGGCTCATCGAACAGAGTTTGACAACAGTCCATATATATATATATATATATATATATATATATATATATATATATATATATATATATATATATATATATATATATATATATATACAAAAGAAATTAAACGCTCCAGACATAAGTCTAGGCTTAATCGAGACTTATGTCTGGAGCGTTTAATTGCTTTCGTGTGTGTGTGTGTATATATATATATATATATATATATATATATATATATATATATATATATATATATATATATACAAACTGAAATGAAATTACGAACCGAAGTCCGGGCAAACACACGTAACACGACTGTCAATGTGAAGAATGGTGTGTGCAAAGATGAAGAGAAAGGCTTTAAAGTGTGTAAGAAGGCTTACAGTGGGCTGCCAAAGAAGACTTCTATAACTTGAAGTGGATGAACACTCGGCTCCCGCCAGTACAAAAGAGTATCTATATGTGAGCTTACAAGTGTTTAAAATGAGAAAGCACTCAGTTTAGGGTGAGTACAGAGCAAATTAGATAGGGCTTCCTTGCATTTTCATTTTTTACAAAATGGCCACCCCAAGCCCTCTATTTATAGAGGGGGGAGCCACAGGTGTACTTGTGGCTGCCCGAGGTGCCCCGGGCTTTGCGGGTCCTATCGTCTCAAAGTACGTGCACGCATACAACGTGATGTCCGCTCAAACTTTTAGAATTGCAATCCGGGCATCCGACTGAGGTATGTGAGACCTATTTCGAACCGCCATTGTCGAGAGTTACGCAATGACATTGGATTAGAGGTTGTACGAAGTCAGGAAGATGGGACCATGCCCTCTGGTCTTCAAGCTTCAAATTCTATCCGTTGCCCTGCGTAATAGTCACTCGGGATTGGACCTCCTTGGTGCTTGTGGGACATTGCTATATAGAAATGTATGTATGAGATGTTGAGATGGTGCAATGTAGCGTCAAGGTGGCAAGATGACTACTTTGCCCCTCACCGGGGTTATCTCCGATTTCGGCTGATAAAGTAGACGTTGCTCAGGGTTATCTCTGAGATTGGATTGCTATAAGTGTTGAAGGTCCTCAGTGTCATCTCTGAGGTATGCATGTCTTCCTAGTGTTATCTTCGGGTCTTGTACTGAGTGCCTCGATGTAAGTGTCAAGGTTGAAGCTGATTGCATGCATTTGAAACAAGCATTTTCAGGATTATCTCCAGAACTGCGACTGCACTCCTTAGGGTTATCTCCAAGGTTGGTAACTGCTACTCCCAGTGTTGGGACTGAGACTGAATATCTCGGGGTTATCTCCAAGATGAATCGGCCTTCTCCGATGGAATTTCTGGTATTGAAACTGCATGCCTCGGGGTTATCTCTGAGGTTGGAATTGATACTCCCGATGTGTGTTTAGGGGTTAAGACTGCACTTCCGGTAGTATCCGGACTGGATATGAGCTATCTTTTAGGGTTATCTCTGAAAGATGAATCTGCCCTCTTGCAATGTCAGTAACAGGTATGCCGAAAACTTCGAGTGTCTACATCAGGAACCTACATGAAATGCAGATCGGCATCAAAATCCTTTACTCCTCATTAATATGAAAGAAGGAAGATTAAGATCTAACTTTATAACTCGCTTGCATGCAGGTAAACTGAAGGATGTCCAAATCACCTAGAAGCTCTGGGTTCGCCACCTGAATGCCTGGCAAATCCCTACGTGGAACATGTACAGCAGGAGCAGGGTCCGCAACCGGAACATCCTCCTCCTCATCCTCGACGTCCGACACATCAACCCAGACTAGACGTATCATTGCCTCCACCAAACGACGAGGCTGTCTAACAGAACAGGTCGAGCCACTTCAAAAGCCCTCCTCCGTACACCAGAAGTGGTCCTGCGAGAACTACTTGGCTGATCCGAATCCATAATATCTCGACAAAAGTCTCCAAATTACCTCAGAAAGGGTGTGGTAATTTTAACCTGGAGCTTTCTTTTCAAAATTCATTTTATGACTATATGCATACATGCATTACTTTAACAAACGTCTAAAGTGGAGTTAAAAATGCATGACTATTCAATGCCTACATTTTGAAAATAGGACTATCCACATTCATATAGGCATGACTAAGTGGCCATTCAATAGCACACCTACCCACAGTCATATACATACTATATGCATCTAGATGTCAAAGTCATCAATCCATAAGGGTATCTTAATTACCAGGATTACTTTGCATATTTACCTTTTGCTCATTTGTCCTCAAATAGGATAAGAAATAGCAGAAAAAAGTGCCAATTTGACTATTTCAAAAGTTAATTTTTTTTACATCATTGTGTTCAACATGGTTTAATACTAACATTTACTGTGTTGAATATTTTTTATCAAGTCATACGGGCAAGCATATTCACTACTATGTGTTTAGATGCATTTCATGTGATAAGTCATTTTCTAACGGATAAAAACTGGAAAAAGAAGACATGCATACGTTACCAGGACAGTGTAGAACACTTGTATGGTGACAAAATTTGTAGAAAGATGTCCGAACTCAGCATGTCTGAAGAATAGCTCTCAGATTTCCTTCGCGGCGCGACTTGAAAATGACTTGTGAAAGAAACCTGGCCATTTATGGGCATTTACGGTTGGCCGCAGGTCCATCTGCGGCTGCTGCAAGTGTACTTGCGGCACCCATATGTGGGTCCCACCCCTCTGGTTCGGTCCAATTCGAGTTGCAAAAGAGTTCTCATAAGCTAAAAAGGCTTAATCAGGAATAAAAATGCTACGCGAACCATGGGTCTACATATCACTCATTGGTGTTCACCTGAACATAGGGTACACTATGCCGATGATCTCCATTGTTACAAGTCACCCTTGGCAATACCTTACGCAGGTCTAATGCCGCCAATTTAGGGTCGTCACCCTAATCATTTCGAAGTCTTCGGCGAGGGCATCACGCATTCTAAAGTACATATCCCCGGCGGGGGTATCACGTGTGAAACCCCAGATTTTATGAATAAAGATTTAATTTTTTTCAAAATATTTTTTAAATGTTATGGTGTGAATTTAAGATAATGTTATAGTTGTGGGTAGTATTTATAAATTTTGCAAAGTATGCAAGTTGTTGTATTATATTCGATTGGTCGGGGAATATTATTTTTGTCGGGAAATATTCGTACGACGACACAATTATTGGTGGACCCCACAACGGAATTATTGTCGGATTGAGAAAATGACAAAAATATTTTATGAAAATAACGGCGGAAGTTTTACCATTAATACTGTTGAACTACTCGACAGTAAAAGTACAGTATTACGTGTGGTTGCATAGTAGCACACGATATTGATTATTGAGGCTTACGTGATAAGTCACTCAGTTTTGTTTTATTAGTATTATTAACGTAATAAAACAGAAAAACTGTTTATATAAAACAGAATACTTTTATAAAGTTATTCGTTTTATTAGGATAATAGTAAAATCTTTTTATATAAAACAGAATACTTTTATAAAGTTATCTATTTTATTAGACATTAATTAGAATATATTATATTTTATTATGCATAGTATTTGCATAGTGCCTGCATAGTGCATGCATAGTATTTGCATAGTAAAATCTTTTATAAAGTTATTCGTTTTATTAGATTATAAATAGAATATACTATATTTTATTTAAAAGATTTTGCTTTAAATATGGACCGTCAGATTAAAGTAAATCAATCTAGACCGTTCATGAGTTAGTTACTATGCAGTCCATTTTTCTATAAATAGAAGCTCATTCCATCATTATTTTCTTACGAATTCACTGAAACTCTAGAGAGAGAAACTATAGAGAGAAAGAAGAAAAGTATTCTGCTACTTCACTACTCCGATATCAAGTTTCTTTTACGGTAAGGGAGATTATTTGTTGTACTTGTAAAGGGTATTCTTTCTTTCTTATTCATGAAGAGAACTTATGTTATTCCATTCTTTATTATTCTGTTGGAATAACCTATATACGCGGGCTACCCTATACTTGGTGAAATTCTTCTGTTATTATATTTTTATTATTCTGTTGGAACATCCTGTCTGTGCTTTACGCCGGACCTGGTTTAATTATTTATTATTCTGTCAGAATATCTTGTCTGTGCGTTTACGCCGGACCTGGTTCTATTATTTATTATTCTGTTGGAATATCCTGTCGGTGCATTTACGCATGACCTGGTTCCACTATTTAGTTTTCTGTTGGAATAACCTGTCTGTGCGGTCTATCGCATGCTTGGTGAATTCTTTTGTTATTCCATTCTTTATTATACTCAGTTGGTTAAAGTTTTGGCTTTTATACTCCATGAAATTAGTGAAATATCTTTGATATTTGCGCTTCATCCAGTATCTTTTCATGAAAATATTCTTCTGAGCATTCTTGAATTTAACTCTACAAAGCAGTATCATGTTGACAATTTGGACGTTGTTGGTTCCTGGATAAATTAATTCTTGAACTTGTTTTATTGAATTCTTATATCATTGTCATCATCCTCATGTTTATATTCTGTTGAAAGTCATTTGTGGCCTGTAGTGCATAGATGGACTTGGTATGATTATGACCAGGGATTATTCGGTATAATCATGACCGTAATGTTACAAATGATGTGGTAAAAGTCCTCATTGGCTCGTAGTGCATTGATGGACAGTGGTTGGCATGATCATGACCATTAATGAATACACAAATATTCTTGGCTCGTAGTGCATGGATAATTGTGGTCGTGATACTAAAGAATATCCTTGGCCGTAGTGCAGGGGTGATTCGATAATGTGGATTATTTATTAAGCTGAGTCTCAGCGATAAAAGTCATGAAAAACCTTTTAAATCATAGAAGATAGTAGATTTTATTCTCTACTTGACTCTTCTAATGGGTTGCTTGTTCCGCTGCAGTTAAACTTGATGTTTGTTATATTATATCAGTTTAACACTGTTTAAGGCTAATGATAATTTATTCTGCATTATCTTAGTCATAATATTTCTTACTGGGCTAGTTGAGATCACCCTTTCTTTCATTGTTCTCTTCAGAAAATGAGAATATAGCTGGAACGAGTCGGGGAACGGAGTGATGGATCCGATGATAGTATTAGTAGTCCTCACTATTCTGTTAAATAGTGTGACAATAAATGTAATGGGGACTTATTCTGAGAGTGGATATTGTCTAGAAGATAGTATTTGTATTGAAACTCACAGCTCTCTTGTGGTATATTAAAGATTGTATTTGTATTCTGTACCATGTATTTGGCGACTCAGAATAGGTGATGTATACCTATTTTGGGGGCGCCACATCACGCATTTTCATATGTCAAAGTACATATCCCCGGTGGGGGTATCACGCATGTTCATATGTCCAAATACAAATTCCCTGGCGGGGGCATCACGCGTTTCATCCGTTGATGCACATGTCAACGAAGGTCAAACAACCTTGACATCACTTCAGCCATTTGCAAGTAAATCCAACGAAGCGTAGAAAGCCATCCGATGATTTTAGCCGTTGATGCACACTTCAGTGAAGATCAAGTAGTTTCCCCAGTGGGAGTATTACGCATGTTCATCTGTCCAAACACAGATTCCACGACGGGGTTATCACATATTTTCATCCGTTGATGTACATGTCAATGAAGGTCAAGCAACCTTGACGTTATTTCAGCCGATGGCAGGTAAATCCATCGAAGCATCGGAAGCCATCCGATGATTTCACCCATTAGTGTATGTATCCACAAAAGAAGTCCCCAACGGGGGTGTCACGCATTTTCTGTTGATGCACAAGTCAATGACGGTCAAGCAACCTTGACAGTTTGCCCAACAGAGATATTGTCCGGTGATGTACATGTCAGCGAAGATCAGGAAACCCTGATAACAAAAATTGTTGGCAGTAACTCCGACATAACATTGATGTATCCTGGCAATACAAACCAGGAAGGATCATCCTCATCGGGGAGGACTGATGATGGAATATGTTATACACATCCTCAAACAAACAAGACTACATCCACACAGAGTCCTTTGTACATGAGAGATACATCTTCAGTATAAAGTCTGTATCAAGGATTCAAGACATTGGTGATAACCCCAATGTCAACAATCCTAAAGATTCCCGATAACTGTGGATCGCACGTCCATGACAGTTCATCAGGCGGCTTATCTATTACCATCCCCTGTAGAAGCAACAAGGAGCTGACAATCTTCCCACCATGTTGGAGAACAATCCTACAAAACATATGCATCATACATTTGCATCATGTTGCTGCACATGGCATTATGTTTATCTTGTTGCATTACAAATGTCTAGGATTCTTTATTGTAAGACCCCGAATTTTATATAATAAAAGTATTCAATTTTTCTATTTTGGTAAATAGTTAAATTGATAAAAGTTTAAAGTTAAGGGTAATATGTGAAATTTTTTTTGCAAAGTAAGCAAGTTGATATAAAATATTCGTTGTGTCGGGGAATATTCGATTAGTCGGGGAATTATCTTTTTGTCGGAGAATATTCGTACGACGGTACAATCATTAGTGGACCCCACAACAGAATTATTGTCGGATTGAGAAAACGATAAAAATATTTTTATGAAAATAACGGCGGAAGTTTTACCGTTAACTGTTGAAACACCCGGTGTTAAAAGTATAGTAATACGCATGGTTGCATAGTAGCACACGGTATTGATTATTGATACTTACGTGAGAAGTCACTCAGTTTTGTTTTATTAGTATTATTAATGTAATAAAACATAAAAGCTTTTTATATAAAACAGAATACTTTTATAAAGTTATCTATTTTATTAGACAATAATTAGAATATATTATATTTTATTATGCATAGTATTTGCATAGTGCCTGCATAGTGTTTGTATAGTAAAATCTTTTATAAAGTTATTCGTTTTATTAGATTATAAATAGAATATATTATATTTTATTTAAAAGATTTTGCTTTAAATATGGACCGTCCGATTAAAAGTAAATCAATCTGGACCGTTCATGAATTAGTTACTATGCAGTCTATTTTTCTATAAATAGAAGCTCATTCCTTCATTATTTCTTATGAATTTACTGAAACTCTAGAGAGAGAAACTATAGAGAGAGTTCTTCTTCTATAATCTTGAGCGTATTTATTTAGAGTTTAAAAAAACTTTGAGCGTAGTGCAAGTTTTCTTCGAGTATATCCTCGCCCTACCAGTCGAAATACTCTTCTTTCAAAGGTAAGGGATATTATTTGTTGTACTCGTAAAGGGTATTCTTTCTTTCTTATTCATGAAGAGAACTTCTGTTATTCCATTCTTTATTATTCTGTTAGAATAACCTATATACCCGGGCTACCCTATACTTGGTAAAATTCTTCTGTTATTACATTTTTATTATTCTGTTGGAACATCCTGTCTGTGCTTTACGCCAGACCTGGTTCCATTATTTATTATTCTGTCGGAATATCCTGTATGTGCTTTACGCCGGACCTGGTTCCATTATTTATTATTCTGTCACAATATCATGTCTGTGCATTTACGTCGGACCTGCTTCTATTATTTATTATTCTGTCGGAATATCCTGTCGGTGCATTTACGCATGACTTGGTTCCACTATTTATTTTTCTGTTGGAATAACCTATCTGTGCGGTGTATCGCATGCCTGGTGATTTTTTTTGTTATTCCATTCTTTATTATACTCAGTTGGTTAAAGTTTTGGCTTTTTTACTCCATGAAATTAATGGAATATCCTTGATATTTGCGCTTCATCCAGTATCTTTTCATGAAAGTATTCTTATGAGTATTTTTGAATTTTACTCCACAAAGCAGTATCATGTTGACAATTTGGACGTTATTGATTCCTGGATAAATTAATTCTTGAACTTGTTTTATTGAATTATTATGTCATTGTCATCATCCTCATATTTATATTATGTTAAAAGTCATTTGTGGCCTGTAGTGCATAGATGGACTTGGTATGATTATGACCAGGGATTATTCGATATAATCATTACCGTAATGTTACAAATGATATGAAAAAGTCCTCATTGGCCCGTAGTGCATTGATGGACAGTTTTTGGTATGATTATGGCTATGGATTCTCTTCGGCCAAGGGTGAAAAGATGAATTGTTTTATGGCATGATCAGGACCGTTGATGAAAACACGATTATCTTTGGCCCGTAGTGCATGGATAATTTGTGGTCGTGATACTAATGAATATCCCTGGCCTGTAGTGCAGGGATGATTCGATGATGTGGATTAATTATTGAGCTGAGTCTCAGCGATGAAATATTAATTCATGGAGGTGATAATAATGAATATCTTTGGTCGTAGTGCATGGATAATTCATGGATGTGATACTAACGAATATCCTTGGCCGTAGTGCATGGATAATTCGAAGGTGTGGACTATTTTTTAAGCTGAGTCTCAACGATAAAATATTGGTTATACACTTTTAATTTGTAGAAGATAGTAGATATCATACTTTACTTGACTCTTCTAAAATACAGTTGTATGTCTTTGGCCGTAGTGCAAAGATGAATTTATGAGTATGATTATGAACAAGAATTATGATTTGGTATAACCATGATTTTTGATATTTCAGGTGAATATAGGTGATGAAAATTATCTTCGTCCTGGGTGCAAAGAGGAATTTAGAGTCACAATTATGATTATGAGTTATTCATGTGATTGTGGACATGAATGGTTGATTGATGTTACAGGGATAAAACATTATTGGTGGACTTTTAACATGGAAAAGATAATAGACCTAATGGTCTATTTGATTCTTCTAATGAATTGCTCGTTCTACTGCAACTATGGTTGAAAAGTTTTATCAGCTACCATATGTTCTAAATCTCTGATTTATTAATGATAAAGGCTATTGATGATGTAAATTAACTTTAATTATGATATTCTTTACTGGGCTAGTTGAGCTCACCCTTTTACTTTCATTGTTCTCTTCAGGAAGTGTGAGAACGCAGCAGGGACTAGTCGGGGAACGGAGTGACGGTCTAGATGATATCATTAGTAGTCCTCACTATTCTATGAAATAGTATGATAGCTGTGGAGGTTCTCCCTAAACGGTATAGAAAAGTGTGTTGTATTCTATACATCATTTAGTAGTTATATTGGTGAATCAAATAGGGTGAGGCAAACCCAACTTTGGAAGGGTGTTTTTCCACTATCATACATGATGTCTAATGACATACAACCTCGTGTTCTCATAAGACATGGTTGTGCACATCCACTTGCTGAATATATCTATGAGCACTCTTTATATGATCTTGGAGTTTATTTGAAGTATAATTTTCACTTGGAGACAACGGAGATATTTATATGTCAAGAGAAGACTCACCATTGGAAAGAAGATGATAGTAATCTTCTTATTTTTATTTGGGGACTTTTGGGCCAACCAAGGATAATTCTGTGGACATATGATATCTATCATAACCTAGACGCATGGCCTCCCATGTACGAAGGTTTCCTTGAGCACTTCCCAAATATTTTAATTTCTAAAACAGTTTTTGACTATACTTTTATGTAAAGTATCATTGTAAGGTTGTGGTCGAGGCACCATGAGAATTACATACATTTGTATTAAAACTCATAGTTAACTGTGGTCGTATTTTATACGACAGCTCAACAGTTGTATAAATGAAGTTGTATTTAAATTTTGTACCATGTATCTGGTGACTTAGAATGGGTGATATATTCCTAATTTTGGGGGTGTCACAGTTGGTATCAGAGCTTAGGGATATGGTCGCTGGCGGAGATAAGAGTCTAGAACTAGGAGGGGAGAGACGAGTTATATACTTCGCTAGTGTGTGACTTACCTAAGCTGAAATTGTTTACTTGATAAGTTGACAAATTATGATATGTCAATTAACCTTTATTTTGAAGCTATATTCTAGAATAATGTCTGAAATAAAGAAGATAAGAAATGGGAAAATCATGATAGCGAGGAAATTACCGGGAAGGTACAATCTGAAAAGAAAGTAAGGTATTCTCATCTCTTCAAATATCAAGTACATACGTAAATTTCGAGGGCGAAATTTCATAAGGAGGGGTGATTGTGAGACCCTGAATTTTATGAAATAAAAGTATTCAATTTTTCTATTTTGGTAAATAGTTAAATTGATAAAAGTTTAAAGTTAAGGGTAATATGTGAAATTTTTTTGCAAAGTAAGCAAGTTGATATAAAATATTCGTTGTGTCGGGGAATATTCGATTAGTCAGGGAATATTCTTTTTATCGGGGAATATTTGTACGACGGTATAATCATTGGTGGACCCCACAATAGAATTATTGTCGGATTGAGAAAACGATAAAAATATTTTTATGAAAATAACGGCGGAAGTTTTACCGTTAACTGTTGAAACACCCGGTGTTAAAAGTACAGTAATACGCATGGTTGCATAGTAGCACACGGTATTGATTATTTATGCTTACGTGATAAGTCACTCAGTTTTGTTTTATTAGTATTATTAATGTAATAAAACATAAAAACTTTTTATATAAAACAGAATACTTTTATAAAGTTATCTATTTTATTAGACAATAATTAGAATATATTATATTTTATTATGCATAGTATTTGCATAGTGCCTACATAGTATTTGCATAGTAAAATCTTTTATAAAGTTATTCGTTTTATTAGATTATAAATATAATATATTATATTTTATTTAAAAGATTTTGCGTTAAATATGGACCGTCCGATTAAAAATAAATCAATCTGGACCGTTCATGAATTAGTTAGTATGCAGTCTATTTTTCTATAAATAGAAGCTCATTCCTTCATTATTTCTTACGAATTTACTGAAACTCTAGAGAGAGAAACTATAGAGAGAGTTCTTCTTCTATAATCTTGAGCGCATTTATTTAGAGTTTAAGAAAGCTTTGAGCGTAGTGCAAGTTTTCTTTGAGTATATCATCGCCCTACCAGTCGGAATACTCTTCTTTCAAAGGTAAGGGATATTATTTGTTGTACTCGTAAAGGGTATTCTTTCTTTCTTATTCATGAAGAGAACTTCTGTTATTCCATCCTTTATTATTCTGTTGGAATAACCTGTATACGCGGGCTATCCTATACTTGGTGAAATTCTTCTGTTATTACATTTTTATTATTCTGTTGGAACATCCTGTCTGTGTTTTACGCCGGACCTAGTTCCATTATTTGTTATTCTGTCGGAATATCCTGTTTGTGCTTTACGCCGGACCTGGTTCCATTATTTATTATTCTGTCGGAATATCCTGTCTGTGTGTTTACGCCGGACCTGGTTCCATTATTTATTATTCTGTCGGAACATCCTGTCGGTGCATTTACGCATGACCTGGTTCTACTATTTATTTTTCTGTTGAAATAACATGTATGTGTGGTCTATCGCATGCCTGGTGATTTCTTTTATTATTCCATTCTTTATTATACTCAGTTGGTTAAAGTTTTGGCTTTTATACTCCATGAAATTAGTGGAATATCCTTAATATTTGCGCTTCATCCAGTATCTTTTCATGGAAGTATTCTTCTGAGTATTTTGAATTTTACTCCACAAAGCAGTATCATGTTGACAATTTAGACGTTATTGATTCCTGGATAAATTAATTTTTGAACTTGTTTTATTGAATTATTATGTCATTATCATCATCCTCATGTTTATATTATGTTGAAAGTCATATGTGGCCTGTAGTGCATAGATGGACTTGGTATGATTATGACCAGGGATTATTCAGTATAATTATGACCGTAATGTTACAAATGATGTGGAAAAGTCATCATTGGCCCGTAGTGCATTGATGGACAGTTTTTGGTATGATTATGGCTATGGATTCTCTTCGGCCAAGGGTGCAAAGAAGAATTATTTTATGGCATGATCAGGACCGTTGATGAAAACACGATTATCTTTGGCCCGTAGTGCATGGATAATTCGTGGTCGTGATAATAATGAATATCCTTGGCCTGTAGTGTAAGGATGATTCGATGATGTGGATTAATTATTAAGCTGAGTCTTAGTGATGAAATATTAATTTATGGATGTGATAATAATGAATATCTTTGGCCGCAGTGCATGGATAATTCATGGATGTGATACTAACAAATATCCTTGGCCGTAGTGCATGGATAATTCGAAGGTGTGGATTATTGATTAAGCTGAGTCTCAGCGATAAAATATTGGTTATAAACTTTTAATTTGTAGAAGATAGTAGATATCATGTTTTACTTGACTCTTCTAAAATACAGTTGTATGTCTTTGGCCGTAGTGCAAAGATGAATTTATTAGTATGATTATGAACAAGAATTATGATTTGGTATAACCATGATTTTTGATGTTTCAGGTGAATATAGGTGATGAAAATTATCTTCGTCCTGGGTGCGAAGAGGAATTTAGAATCATAATTATGATTATGGACAGGAATGGTTGATTGATGTTATAGGAATAAAACATTATTGGTGGACTTTTAACATGGAGAAGATAATAGACCTAACGGTCTATTTGACTCTTCAAATGGATTGCTCGTTCCGCTGTAACTATGGTTGAAAAGTTTTATCAGCTACCATATGTTCTAAATCTCTGATTTATTAATGATAAAGGCTATTGATGATGTAAATTAGCTTTAATTATGATATTTTTTTACTTGGCTAGTTGAGCTTACCCTTTTGCTTTCATTGTTCTCTTTAGGATGTGAGAACGCTGCAGGGACTAGTCGGGGAACGGAGTGACGGTCCAGATGATATCATTAGTAGTCCTCACTATTCTATGAAATAGTGTGATAGCTGTGGAGGTTCTCCCCAAACAGTATAGAAAAGTGTGTTGTATTCTATACACCATTTAGTAGTTATATTTGGGGAATCAAATAGGGTGAGGCGAACCCAACTTTGGAAGGGTGTTTTGCAACTATCATACATGATGTCTAATGACATACAATCTCCTGTTCTCATAAGACATGGTTGTGCACATCCACTTGCTGAATATATCTATGAGCACTATCTATATGATATTAGAGTTTATTTGAAGTATAATTTTCACTTGGAGACAACGGAGATATTTATATGTCAAGAGAAGACTCACCATTGGAACTAAGATGATAGTAATCTTCTTGTTTTTATTTGGGGACTTTTGGGTCAACAAAGGATAATTCTGTGGACAAATGATATCTATCATAACCTAGACGCTTGGCCTCCCATGTACGAAGGTTTCCTTGAGCACTTCCCAAATATTTTAATTTCTAAAACAATTTTTGACTATACTTTTATGTAAAGTATCATTGTAAGGTTGTGGTCGAGGTACCATGAGAATTACATACATTTGTATTAAAACTCATAGTTAACTGTGGTCGTATTATATACGACAGCTCAACAGTTGTATAAATGAAGTTGTATTTGAATTTTGTACCATGTATCTGGCGACTCAGAATGGGTGATGTATACCTAATTTTGGGGGCATCACATTTATCCTATCCATTCCATTGCATTGCATGAATATGATAAAGAGGGGCATCTGTAGATACTCAAAATTTTCTGCACACCTGTCACTAACATTACAGGAGGGCAGGTTCGTCTTTCAGAAATAACTCTGGAAGATAATGCAGTTCAAATACCGGAAATTTCACTGGAGTGGACAGTTCTTTCTCGTAGATAATCCCGAGATGCTCAGTTCCAGTCCCAAAAACAACACCTGGAAAAACAGTTCTAACCTTGGAGATAACCCCAAGGAGTGCAGTTGCAGTTCCGAAGATAACCCCATAAATGTTTGTTTCAAATGCATGCAGTCAGCTTTAACCTCAGAACTCACACCGAGGCACTTAGTACAAGATCCAAAAATAACACCGGGAAGACAGGCACACCTCAGAGATAACCCTGAGGACCTTCGGTACTTACAGCAGTTAAATATCAGATATAACCCTGAGCAACGTCTGCTTTATCAGCCCAAATCGGAGATAACCCCAGTGAGGAGTAAAATCGTCATTTTTCCACCTCGGCCCTATATTGCGCCGTCTCAACATCTCATACAGACATTTCTACACAACAATGTCCCACAAGAACCAAGGAATTTCAATACCGAGTGACTACTACGCAGGGCAGCACACCGGATAGAATTTGAAGCTTGAAGACCGAGGGCATGGTCCCATCTCCCTAACTTCGTACAACCTTTAATCCCATGTCATGGCATAGCTCTTGACAATGACGGTCCGAAATAGGTCTTATATACCTCAATCGGATGCCCAAATTGCAGTTCTGAAAGTTCGAGCGAACATCACTGTGCACGCGTGCACGTTCTTCGAGACAGCGAGACCCGCGAAGCCCAAGGCACCCCGGGCAGCCATAGGTACATCTGCGGCTAGCCGCACCTGCGGCTCCCCCCTCTATAAATAGAGGGCTTGGGGTGGCCATTTTAAGAAAAAGAAGATGCAAGGAAGCCCTGTCAATTTTGCTCTGTATACACTATAAACTGAGTACTTTCTCATTTTAAACACTTGTGAGCTTATATATTGCTATATTTTTACCGGCGGGAGCCGAGTGTTCCTCCCTTTAAAGTCATTGAAGTCTTCTTTGGCAGTCCACTGTAGGCCTTCTTACACACTTTAAAGCTTTTCTCTTAATCTTTGCACACATCGTTCTTCACGTTGAGAGTAGTGTTACGTGTGTATGCCCGGACTTCGGTCCGTGGTTTTATTTCTATTTATATATATATATATATATATATATATATATATATATATATATATATATATAAGCAAATAAACGCTCCAGACGTGAGTCCAGGCTCAATCGAGGCATAACTCGATAATGTTAGTCCATATATATATATATATATATATATATATATATATATATATATATATATATATATATATGAACTATTGTCGAACTCTGTTCGATGAGCTTAGATTTTACATCCGGTGCGTTTACAGCTTTCTTTACATTTCGTCCTGCTTGGAGTTTACTTCGTAGCGATTGATCGTTTTTACAGCTTTATTTACATTTTGATCCCCCGTGGAGGTGCTTCGTGGTGGTTGATCATGTCTCTATATATTTATTTGCCGCTTTTATATATTTAGATTTTCGATCCCCCATGGAGGTGCTTCATGGTGGTTGATCATGTCTGTATATATATATTTATAGCTTATATATATATATATATATATATATATATATATATATATATATATAACTACTTACTTCTTTCATATAAATTGTGATATCATGTGAACCTAGGAATCATGTGATCACAGATTCAGTTTACTGAATCTAGATTCAGTTCCCCTGATGGACATTTTTAGCTGTAAGCAGCTTGTAAATTTATTCACGGTGTTTGGATTTCCTCAGATGGTTTTCATGCCCAAAAGGAGTTCAGCACTGCTTTGTACATTATTTTTCTCGAAGATACTTCGCATCTCGAAAATAAAAGCAAACAAGTCGAACATTTAATAAAAATGAAAGTGTAAAAGGTCTCAATTACTATTGAGCATAAGGGTTTAAAAAACCTCTTTTATAAAACATCACTGCCATATCTTGTTTAAAACTGAATTTTTACACAAATTCAGACCCTTTGTATATAGGTGCGAACGAGGCCTCGCACTACTTCCATATAATTGCACATTGACCCCCCCCCCACACACACACACACACATTTATATAACAATTTCTTAAAAAGTGGCGGTTACCGTGGTAACACAGTTGTCGGGGGGTGCCTAACACCTTCCCTCCACATAACCAAGCCCCCGGACCCTAATGAATCTCGGTTTCACAGACCCGTTTAGCAGTGTCACATCACTGGGTCAATGTGCAAATATTTTCTCGGTTGTGTTGGTACAACCATATAAAAAACCAATTGGCGACTCTTACAGTCCATTCGTCGACATATACATGTCGGACCTTTTCACAACTTTTTTTTTCAAACAAATCTCACCTAACATGAGAACACCAAAGAACAAGAACAGAAAAGGGACAAATAAAAATTCCGACGTTGACAGTAGTAGTTCATTTATGTGATGTATAGATTGTATTGTAATCTCAGTCTTTTGTGTAAGATATGAGGTAGTTGTCCCAAACTTTTGAAAAATGTTAGAGGGGTAGTATGTTGGTGTTGTCACTGTCTTTTGTGATATTAGGGGATATGTCGTGTCATTTATAGAAGTTTTCTTGGGATAATCATGTGATGTAATGATTTGGCATATGATTATAAATTATCTTATTCCTGAAACGTGTTATAACATTTTATTCCTTTTTCATTTGAGAAATGTTTAAGTAATATAAGTAGATAATAAAGAAATAAAAATTTTGTGATGCATAAAAATGCAGCCCAAATGTAGACTAACCACACCGTAAGAGTCGGTTAATGATGAGAGAGGACAAATAGACCCTATACAAAGGCTAGTATTTTTGTAATAACTCGATATTTTCTATATAAATAAATAAGAAATTTTGCATATAATTTTTATTTATTTATTATTATTTTAATGATGGGAATATATGCCAGGTAATGTGTATGTATATATGTGATAAATAAAATTTATTTATTACATGAATAATTTCAAATAATTTTATCTTTGATTTATTGATCATTATAAAGTATATTCTTATAATAATTAATTTTATAGTAGAAATATTTTTATTATTTATTTTCCATGAAAATATGATTTTTGTATTATTTAAATAATATATGAAATGATTATTATAATTATTATAATTACTATTTTATTATATGAATTTTAGTTCAGATTATTAAGTTAATTATTTTAACTTAATTAATAATGTTATATATGAAAGATAAATCAGATATGTAATCCAAACTTTAATTCTGGATTTGGAATAAGGAATTAGTGTAATAATATTATATTAATTATAATATTATTTTTTTTAATGCTATAAATATATACTTTATGTGTGTATTCATAATAGTTGGTCAATTATGGTGTATAATGTCAAAACCCTAATTTGCTAATTAGGAACCCAAATTGCTAAAATTAGAAACCCTAATTATTATTTTAGTAAATTGAATTGATAATTTGGGAACCCTAATGATATTAAGGAATCCTAATTATTTAAAACCCTAATTTTAATTAGTAAGTTTTAATTAAAATTTTATTACACTTTAATTTTAATTTTTCAAACCTTAGAAATTATTTGGGAAACTTTAAAATTTAAAATCTAGTGATTAAACTCTAGATTCAAGTACCATGGACAAGAATACTATTAAAATTGCTAACCAAATGACCAAAGTACCCTTTTTGTCCCATTCTTGAAATTATTGTTAGGAAATCTTGCCAAATCTTGGCAAGTCATCAACCTAGTCTAAGCTAGGGGCTAAGGAACACCAGCTATCAGCCATTACACATCCACATACATTGCATACATGTTGTACATATAGATTAAGAGAGAAAAAAAGCCACAGTCATGCTCATTTGCTCTCAACCCTCATCTAAGACTCTCTCTCTAAAACCTCCGAAATTCCCTTGTTAGATCAGTCAAAAACAAGCCCCACAATCACTTACATCAGATCTGAAGCTAAGAATCATGATTTTGTAAAGAGAGGTACAAAACCCTAAACTAGAATCTGATCTTGGTTGTCATGTTAAATGTTATGATTTTATGTTAAAACATGTTGTTTGTAATATATATTGATGATCTGGGTTGCTAAATGTTAGATCCATAACATCTAGAGGCTCGGATTTGAAGTTTCTAAAAATCTGGAAAAAAAAATTGTTGCCTGACAATGAATGTCAAACCTCATATCTCAGTGACGTTTAATTAGTTTTGTGTTTTGAAAGTTTGCAGTTATTGTATGCTATGAGATCTTTGATCTGAAATGGGAATCTAGCCCAGATCATGAACAGGTTAAAAGTTATGAATGGTCAAAGGTCGTTGACCGACCATGACTTTTCAAATCTGGGTAACCTAGAAACTTACCCAGAACGTTCTGACAGTAAGTTCTTAAGTCCAGATCTCTCGTGTGTTTATTGATTTGTTTTTGTTGTTGTTTACATGTTATAGTATGGTATATGTACTACATATTCAAGCTTTTATAAAAGCTAGATAACTAACATGATGGATTTAATTGACGGTCAAACCAAGTAGCCCGATCACGTTTCTATTTTCTGGGTAACCCAGAAAACGTATGAACACCATCTCTGACATGGTTTGATCGACATGGATCTAGAGATTTTGTTGTTATTTATGATGATTTTATGTAATCAATTTGTTCATTTGCATGCTGGCTACAACCTGGAACCCTTAGATCACATAAAGCAAACCCAGAACTCAAGATATAAGGATCCAAAGTAGCACACTCGAACTGTTTTTCATTTCTGGAAAACCCAGAAATGAAGAACAGCCTCTGACATGATTTTCTGAGGCATAGATCTTTTAGCTTGATGATTGTTAAACCTGATACGTGCTTGATTCATATACCTTGATGGTTACTCTACACAGCTCGACGTCTAGAACACCTTTAACATGAACCGATTGATGGGAATAAGGCCACCAAAGTCATTGACCGGCCATGACCATATTTTTTGGGCAGCCCAAAAACTTGATGAACAGCTCTGATAGCCACTTTAGGCCTTTAGATCTTTCATTCGATGCATGTTATGACCATGTTTGTTATTAGATCATGTAGTCTTGCACTAGCACTACAAGATCTGACCAACAACATGCCTAGAAACACAATACATACTGAATCAAACATGGTTAAAGTAGCCCACTCGAAACTGACTTTGAATGTTCTGGGTTGCTCAAGAACACAATAGGCTACACTTTCTGTCGCTATAAGCTATAGCGACAGTTTCATTAATTTTATTTAATTTATTTTCCAAAAATTATTTAAAAATATAAATTAATTATTAAAAATTCTAAAAATAGTTTTAAAAATTATTTTAAGTTATAAAAATTAACTTTTAATAATTTGACATATTTTTCATAAATATTAATATTTATTTGGATATTATTGATATTTATTTTATTTAATAAATACATTAAATAAATCAATTAAAAATGATTTTATTATATTAAAAATCATTTTTAATAATAATAATGTATTTAATAATATTTTAAGTTATAAAATACAACTTTTAATATTTTAAGATAAATTTTATTAATTATTTAATATTAATGATATTAGATTTATTTAGTAATTATATTAAATAATTTAATTAAAAATGATTTTAATATTATAAAAATTACTTTAAATGAAAATAAATAATTTAAAAATATTTTAAGTTATAAAATATAACTTTTAATATTTAAAGATAAATTTCATTAATAATTTAATATTAATGATGTTAGTCTTATTTAATAATTATATTAAATAAATAGTTTAAAAATAGTTTTATTGATTTAAAAATTATTTAAAAAGGATATAAATGAATTAAAAATAGTTTTAGGTTATAATTAATGACTTTTACTATTTTGATAAATGATACATTAATAATTAAATATTAATGATAAACTATTTAAAAATGATATTAATTGTTTTAAAAATCATTTAAGAGTAATAAAAAATATTTTAAAAATATTTTGAGTTATTATTAATAACTTTAATATTTTTGTAATGGTTTCATTAATAATTTAATATTAATTAAATATTAATGATAATAGAATTATTTAATATTTAAATCACTTAATAATGATTTCGATATTTGAAAAATCATGATAAATTATAATAATTATTTAAAAATTATTATAAGTCATTTAAAAATAATATGATTGATATTTATAGTTATTGAATTACTGAATGGAGTTTTAGACTTATTAATTACCCGATAAAGTCGTGGGTACTCCAAAATATTTCAAAATTTGATCCGGACTTAGATAATTGGACTAGATAAGTATTTGTTTGTGAATCAATTATTGATATAACTATGTGATAATGTGATTAGGTTATATATTGACTGCAAATAGCAGTACTATACGATATGATATATTATTCTAATCGAACGAATGATCTTATTAATGATATGTTTCAGTATAAAAGATAAAACTAAGTTGCATTATTGTAAGCAGTAGCTCAGGCAAGTATCCTAACTTTGCATTTACTTTATGCAATGGACATGAGTAAGAAAGTTTCAGAATTATATTATCATTATGCCAGATTATTAACTCTATTGTTATCGATTATGTATCCAATCTTTGTATTCATACAAATTCTTAAATTATCCGATCATTGTTTATCAACACGGTATTACTATATAATTCAGA
The DNA here is from genome assembly GCA_016801055.1 of Panax notoginseng. NCBI lineage: Eukaryota > Viridiplantae > Streptophyta > Magnoliopsida > Apiales > Araliaceae > Panax > Panax notoginseng. The sequence continues at coordinate 71,692,203 of CM029021.1, read as the reverse complement.
TATTTATTTTGTTCGCTAATTTTTAAATAGGGTTAGACAAGTGTCCTCACTTGAATAATCATTGTATTTAATCACATGTCGAAACATACTTATTAGTTTCCAGTATGTATACGTTGACTTAAAAAGCAGTCTAAGCTATTTGATTCAGCTACATATAAACTTAAAAATATTGTTGAATAAGATAGAACTTTATTGTATCCAACCAGATTGTTTTGGTTCGGATTCCCGACTAAGTATGAACATCTCGAACATGGAAAAACTTTTGTGCACCTAAGGTGGATAAGATGAACGATAATATCGTTCTTGCATGTAGTATTGATCAATACAGGGCGCATTGGGATGATCACCCTCGCGCGCCCGTAAGTTATGACGGTTTGGGGATGAAGTTCTGCTAAACCTTAGCGAAAATTGAAAACAAAGTTCATAGTCTGTCGACTGCTCTTTATTTATAGTCAGTACATAGTTTCAAAAATTTGATATAGAACTGATATGATGTTATTATTGGTTCAGCTTACTTCACAACTGTTGATTCGTTGTAGAAGTGTCATTCAAAGAAAACATTTAATTCTTTCAGCTTATATTTATTGTTGCTATTACTTGTTGGGCAATCAAATGCTCATTCTTGCTTTAAATTTAAATGTTTTCAACTAAGGATGATCAACCGGAATGTTCAGGCCAGAACAAGGGAAAAGGAAAGCAAACAGAATAATCTTATGTTATCTTATGGGGTTAAATATACTTTTGCTCACTCTACTTGACCTCAGTTTACAAATGCATCATTGGACTGAAATTATTTTCATTTGACTCACTGAACTACAATTTTTTTACAAACAGTTATAAATTCTGTTAAATCATTTGACTTTTAACGGATTGAGTACACATGGCAGATAGACTTTGATTATGTCATATATATATATGTCCGTGTGGCATGTCATGGTGAAAAAAATAAATAAAATACCCAAAAGCCAACAATTAGGATAAGTTAAGCAAATAAAACAATAAAAAAAAGTAACCAAATAAAATCTTTTAACTTCATAATTGTAAAATAGAAAAATTAATAACTTAAATACGATATATATATATATATATATAAAATTAAATTAAAAAATTAATATAATAATAATAATCCCTTCATTTCAAAATATTAGATAATTTTATATTTTTAAAGTGAACCTAAAATATTTAAAACTTATAAAAAATATGAATTAATTAATTTTATATAAATTCATTTGTAAACATTATACATTAATATATTTTATTATTAATTAATATTTTTTAAACATTAATTTTTCTTAAAATCACCATTTTTATTAATTAAAAAAATTAAAAGGTAAAACTATAATTATTGTGAGGTGGACTCAATTATTGAATGGACTCACCCTAGAGGGCTCGTCACTTGCCATACATGTAGTAAGAAAAACACAATAATTTTTTAAAGATAAATAAAAACCTTATTCACAATATCGATTTCCCCAAAAGAAGGATCCAAAACTAACAACAAATCTGAATTAATTATGAATAGAACTCCCAAATTAAAGATGAGGTAAGATTAAAGATGTAGTAATAGCTAAATCTAGTAGTGCAGTATTCTCCTACAAAATCAACCCCAACTATATCTCATTACCTACTAGGAGGAATAGAAAAGAACCGATAATGGGTGAAAGGCTTATATATGGATATATACAAATGAATAAGAAAAAAAGAGAATGAGAATAATTAAACTGTTTGGAATACATGAATATAGTTCGGAAGCAAATCAAGAACAACAGATCCAATTAATAAAGTGGAAGAAAGAAAAGGTAGTGATGGTTTGTAGGGAGGAGGAGGGACGGGGGAATAGAAGATGGATGGTGGTGGTAGTAGGGGAGAAGTCTGGTTCGCGAAAAATAAGAAGAAGAAGAATAAGAAGAATTAGAAGAATAAGAATAAGAATAGTAATAATCACTCAATTTTAAAATATTAGATAATTTTATATTTTTAAAGTGAAATCAAAATTTTAAAAAAAAATATGAATTAATTAATTTATATAAATATATTTGTAAAAATTATTAATTAATTAATTTAATTTAATTATTTGTTATATATATTAATTTGATTTATATTTTGTTAATTTATATAAATACATTTGTAAAAATTATTCATTAATTTATTTTTATTATTAATTAATTAATTAATTTAATTATTTGTTATGTATATTAATTTGATTTATATTTTGTTTAACTATTTGTTATATAATTAAGTACAATTTAATTTAATTACTTATCCAACTTAGCTTCTCTCTCCTACCACGTATTGTCACGTTATTTTTTCTGTTAAATGGTTAACAGACATAAACGACAAAATCACTTTTTGTAAATAATTGATAGTTCAATGAGTTGACCGTAAAAAAATTCAGTTCGATGATGCATTTATAAACCGATCCCTAGTAGAATTGGGAAAAGTGTATTTAACCCTTATCTTATGTAATAGTTTAACTTTATTAAGACAGTGATATCTATTAATTATCATGTAATGAATGTTTAAAGGTCGCGTACCTAGGATTAGACTTTGATATATGTAAATTAAGTTTGATATTTATATTATTGTTATTATTATTAATATTATTCCGCTCATAGAAATGGTATCGTGAAACACTGAGTTCGGGTTTTAAGTACCTGAATTTAGAGGCGTCACAGGTTGATATCAAAGCTTTAGGGTTAAAAACCTTAGGTGGGATAGACCTTAGGCTATAACCTTAGAACAGAGGGAAACGTTGTAAATATAAATAACTCATTTATGCTACGTTTGGATTGAAGGAATGGAATAGAGTAGAGAATGGAATAGATGAGGGAATGGAATAAGAAAGAGAATGGAATGATTTTTTAATATTCCATGTACATATTTGGTTGATGTTAGGAATACATCTAAGAATGAAATAAATAATTAAAAAGTAACCTAAATATCCCCAAATGTTCAAATTTAACTTAAATTCATTTTATATTAAAAATTTAACACATATTTCTCTAGATTTTTTTTAAAATTATATTCTTCTTTTTTTTTTTACTATACTTTTTCATATAATTTTTTTTTATAATTTTTTTTCTTACTTGTAAGTTATCTTTTTTTTATATATTTTTTTTATTTCTCTAGAATTAACTTTATTTTAATTGACGATCAAAATAATATATGTTTTTTAATAGATTAAATAATAATAATATTTTTAATTGTTTACCAACATATTTTTTTAACGTCAAATAATAATAATATTTGTTTGGTGATAGATTATTTGAGTTCGGAATATGTTCGTTAACTTTTTTAATATTTGAACGTCAAATAATAATAATATATATTTTTTTCATATATTTTTTTATTTTAATTATGGGGTGGGATGGGGGTAGGTTGGTAGGGGGTGGGGTAGGTTGGTAGGGGTGGGTTGTGGGGGGTGGGGTGGATGAGTAGGGGGTGGGGGTAGGTGGGTAATGGGGTATGGTGGGTGGGGTAGGGGTAGGTGGGTGGGGTGGGTGGGGTGGGTAAGGTGGGTGGGATGGATGGGTGAGGGTAGGGTGGGGTGGGTAGGATGGGTAGGGTGGGTAGGGGTAGAGGGTGAGGGTAGGGTGGGGTGGGGGTGGTGTAGATGGGGTAGGTGGGTTAAGGGGTGGGGTAGGTTGGTAGGGGTGGGAGTATGTGGGTAAGGGGGTGGGGGTGGGGGTGGGGTGGAGTGGCTAGGTGGGGATAGGTTGGTAGGGGTAAGGGTGGGGGTGGGGGGTAGGTGGGTAAGGGGAAGAGGATATTTCTTTTAATAAAGATAAGTATTTCTTTTTTAATAAAGATAAGTATTTCTTTTAAGGGGCATATTTGTCAATTACTTAAAAATAGTAGATGGAATAAGTTATTCCTGACCCCCCTTCCAGGAATAAAAATTATAATTTTAAGTTAACACCTATTCAACTAGAAATACATTATTCCGTTAGAATAAACAAACCAAACAACATTTTTATCATTCCAATGGAATGATTCATTCCATTCTCCCTCCTATTCCATCGATCCAAACGTATCATTAGAGTTTAAAAGGAGATAAATTGAATAAATTTATCGTTAAACAAAATAAAAGATAACTTGTATAAAATTTTTATTTGCTGTGTGTATATACTACGTGTTAATCAAGATAGTTTTTGTGTAGATGTCAGATGGAAAAGAATTAGGATACCATCAGATCATAAAGAAGGATTTAACCTCCATAACTGAGCCAATACCAAAGTAAATAACTGAATTAGAGGTTCACTTTGTAAGCAACCCTAGTGAGGTGATTATGCTGGAAAATGTAGTACCGGACCCAGAAACAATAGTATAACTGATAGGTAGAATATAGTTAGAGGATACAAGGTTAAGTTCGAGTTTTTAAACTCATATGATTATAGTAGGTTTGACAAACTTGGTATAGTTATGTGTGAATGGGTTATTGAGGATAATAGGAATATATAGAATACTAAGCAATTGATCATTAGTGAAGGCGTGTGAAATAAGTAGTATTAATGTTACTTGAATATGTATGATTTTATGATACGTATACGATAAGTATGTCTATGTAAAGTAATATTCTCAACTTTTGTATAAGTTGTGGCAACGATTCCCGGCTTTTATGTCACAAAGGGGATATCAGATGTTTAAAATAGTATGTGCTACGCTATACGGTGTAATGTATTATGAAATTAGTTAGATGAACATGATTTTATTTAATCAGATAATGCCGCCAAGACAAAAACGAAACCAAAGGGTATAAGAACCTGTCAACAAAGCTAGAGAACAACCAGACCCGATACAGAATTTGGCGATATGGACGTTCAAGCTATGCAGAATGGATTACCAGCATTGGAAAATAAGCCAGATAATCGATCGACAAACTTCAAAGACTTCAAGGCAATCGAACCGTTAGGATTTAGAGGATCAACTGACCCTGTAGAGGTGTTTGTGACAGCGAGAGTAACGGAGGGGCAAAAGACAGCTTTTGTCACCTATACGATGAAATGGGAGGTAAATTTTTGGTGGGAAGCAAATCAAGCTAGAGCCGGAGAAGGAAATAGTGGTAGTAGGACTGGAAAAAGGAAAGGAGAAAATTCTGGGAATACCAGAAATAGGCCAGGAGGTGGAAAGAAACAGGTTGTGCAGTGTGGGAATTGCAAAAACAATCACTCGGGAGAGTGTCTTAAGGGTAAGTTTGTGTGTTACAAGTGTGGGCAGGAGGGCCATATCTCTCCCAACTGCCCCAATCCAAGGATGAACATAAAGTGTTTCAGGTGTGGATCAACGGAGCATAAGGTGAAGGACTATCTGAAAAAGAGAATGGATGTAGGGAGTATGACTAAGGGAAAAAGCAGCGGGACATTGGTGACAACAAGACCAACTTTAACAAACAAACCAACAGAACCAATCGTAAGAGTCTTCAACGTGACTGTTCAGGATTCGGTGGCAGCTGGGGATGCAACTCCAGGTATTATTCGTATAACTTTTATATTTTTATATATATAATTTTCCTATATGTAGTAAATTATTTTATAAAAAAAATTTGAAGGAGGAATTTGAGTTCTATTAGAAATCAATTTTTCGTTTAATTAGATAGACAAGCTTTTATGTTGTATAGTTAAAGATCGGTTCGATCGAATCTGATCGAGATCTATTTGAAATGACTGTGTATGCTATGTACCCTTGTATGTATAAGTTTTAAAACGGTGATTCCGGGGACGGAATCTTTATAAGGGAGGGTGAATGTAATAACCTGATATTTTTTATATAAATAAATAAGAAATTTTGCATATAATTTTTTTTATTTATTATTATTTTAATGATGGGAATATGTGCCAGATAATGTGTATGTATATATGTGATAAATAAAATTTATTTATTACATGAATAATTTCAAATAATTTTATCTTTGATTTATTGATCATTATAAAGTATATTCTCATAATAATTAATTTTATAGTAGAAATATTTTTATTATTTATTTTTCATGAAAATATAATTTTTTATTATTTAAATAATATATGAAATGATTATTGGAATTATTATAATTATTATTTTATTATATGAATTTTAATTCAGATTATTAAGTTAATTATTTTAACTTAATTAATAATGTTATATATGAAAGATAAATCAGATATGGAATCCAAACTTTAATTCTGAATTTGGAATAAGGAATTAGAGTAATAATATTATATTAATTATAATATTATTTTTTTCACTGCTATAAATATATATTATATGTGTATTGATAATAGTTGGTCAATTATGGTGTATAATGTCAAAATCCTAATTTGCTAATTATGAACCCTAATTTGCTAAAATTAGGAACCCTAATTATTATTTTAGTAAATTGAATTGTTAATTTGGGAACCCTGATGATATTAAGGAACCCTAATTATTTAAAACCCTAATTTTAATTAGTAAGTTTTAATTAAAATTTTATTACACTTTAATTTTAATTTTTCAAACCCTAAAAATTATTTGGGAAACTTTTAGATTTAAAATCTAGTAATTAAACCCTAGATTCAAGTATCATGGACAAAAATACCATTAAATTGCTAACCAAATGACCAAAGTACCCTTTTTGTCCCATTCTTAAAATTATTGTTAGGAAATCTTGCCAAATCTTGGCAAGTCATCAACCTAGTCTAAGCTAGGGGCTAAGGAACACCAGCTATCAGCCATTACACATCCACATACATTGCATACATGTTGTACATATAAATTAAGAGAGAGAAAAAGCCATATTCATGCTCATTTGCTCTCAACCCTCATCCAAGACTCTCTCTCACTACAAAAAATGGGCATTTAGCAACGATTTTTCAGGCAACAACTTTATAAGTCGTTGCTAAAAGTATATGTTTAGCAACGAAATTTGTCCTTCGTTGCAGATTGTGTCAGGCTTTCACTTTTTGTAATGAAGTTCATAAGTCGTTGCAAAAATTCGTTGGTAATTCATTGGCGGGAAAAAATTTCGTTAGAAATTCGTTGCAAACTTTTCGGCTACTTGATTTCCCGTCATCGTAGGCAACGAAAGTTTTTTTGTTGCTAAAAATGGAGCTTTAGCAACGATTTTTCAGGCAAGTCGTTGCTAAAAGTATATGTTTAGCAACGAAACTTGTCCTTCTTTGTAGATTGTGTCAGGCTTTCACTTTTTGCAACGAAATTCACAAGTCGTTGTAAAATTTGGAAACAAAATTCGTTAGAAATTCGTTGCAAAATTTCTAACCACTTGATTTCTCCTCATCGTGGGCAACGAAAGTTTTTTTTGTTACTATATTTTGTTGCCTAATATGGACCACATTCAACAATTTTTATTTTTGTTGCATATTTTATACAACTTTTTTGCAACGACTATTAAAATGTTGCCTTAAATTAAGATAATCCCAATAAGCATGTTTTTGTAAGACCATATTCGGTATTCGGAGAATTGTCAAAAAATATTTGTATTTAGTATTTAAAAATTATGTCCAAATGCGAAACATATTCGTTTCCATTTTTTATTCGAATAAACAAATTATTCAAATATCCGAATTCAAATGTCAATCACCTAATAAACAATTTATTAAATTTATTTATAAAAAGTAAAAATAAAAAAATATTGATCAGTTACTAACAAATCACAAGCATTTAAAGTTGTAAAAATACATATCATAAATGGGAGACATATCAAATACATCATCATTCATAATTGATCATAAAAATCAATTAAAATTTACTAATATAAATTGTACATATAAGCTGTATAAATTGTACTTATAAGTTGTTCCATATTATTTAATTTATTTTTTGCTAAATTTAAATGTATATAAAAGAAAAGAGATACATATACTTAGGGGTATTCCCCAGATCGATAAAAAATGTCAAGAAAGGGAACTCAACATGACAAACAATGAAACTCAGATTCTAAGACAATACAAGAGCATAAGGCCAAAACAGAGCAAATGAGCACTGCATTGGACTTCAAGAACACAGCAGAGCATCCGACCAACAAAACAATAAACAAAACCATAGCCCAAATAGGTTTGCAAAGTAGTAGCACACCAAGAAACAAACGAGTTGCATAGCAGAAACACATAGCAAAAGCAGCACAACATCGCTGCTAATAACACCTTCATTCAGCAGTTTTCCAGTAAACGATGTTGCACAATATAACAAGAAACCAGCTGGTGAAACCAAAACATCATAACGTACAGACTAAACCCAATAATAGTGACCAAAAAATAGTACCACAACTTCCCAGACAAAAACATATTTTATACAGCTTTTTACAATAATTTTTATTTTCTTAAAGAAAATGTTGCTCACGAGTATCGAACTCCAGACCTCTCCAAACTAGAAACCTTATATTCCAACAAAAGCCACTAGATCAACTACCTATTATACTAAAATTTATGTAACAGTGATATTTAAACCACCTAATATCGTTTCTATGCATGTGAAGATGAGATAATACACTTTTTGGTCACTGTACTAGGAATTGTAATAATAATAATAATTGTAATAATTATTATTGTAATAATAATAATAAATTTTAAATAATTAAAATAATAATAAAATAATAATTAAAATTTTAAATAATAGTAAAGTTACTATTATTATTATGGTACTAATCCTGCAAAGCCCGTCAGTATTAAGACTGGAACAAAATACAAAAGATGATATATTGAGATATAAATTTCAACATAGATTTGTCAGCTATGAAATAAGTCATGCTGCTGCATGCCTACATTTACCAATGTTAGAAACTAAAAAGTGTTCACAAGATAAAAGTGTTTACCAATGCGATAATTAAAATTTTAAATAATAATAAAATAATTATTATTATTATTATTATTGTTATTATTTTAATTATTATTATTATTATAATTATTTATTATTATTTTAGTTATTATAATAATTATTATTATTAAAATTATAATAATAATAATAATAATTATTATTATTATTATTACAATTATTATTATTATTACAATTATTATTATTATTATTATTATTATTATTATTATTATTATTATTATTATAATTATAATAAACATAATAATTGTAATTGTAATAATAATAATAATTGTAATAATAATAATTATTATTATTAATATTATAATAATAATAATTAGAATAATTAAAATAATTATTATTATAATTAAAATAAGAGCGATCCGACAAATTGTTTGTATTAAATGTCAATGCATATGAATATATGAATTGAAAAAAATTAAAAGGACTCACACATCATTATTTTATCTTATCCATTAGAGTTTAGTTGTAATATGACTTTATTATGAAATTTAACGATAAATATATTATTTTTCAAAAAAAACTAATTGTAATTGTAGTGACTATTTTTAATTATTGAACTCTGGCAAATCTTTCTATTATAAATATTTGTTATTCGTTAATGTACTCATCTTTGTATTTCATTAGATCGATTCTTATACTTACCCATGGGTTTTTTTAAATTTAAATTTAATTTGATCGAGTCGTATAACAATAAAAAGAAAAATCTGTCAAAATATTAAATTTTATTCGAAAAACATTGATACCAACGTGACTAGCACAAAAAAAAAAATTGATTCAGTGGTTAAAAAAATTTTGAATGTAATTTTATATTTAGTGTATTTAATTTGTATCTGCTTTATATTATTTTAGGGTATTTTAATTATTATTATTATTTTAATTATTATTATTATTATTATTTTAAGTATTTAAAATTTATTATTATTAATACAATAATAATTATTACAATTATTATTATTATTATTATTATTACAATTGTTGCAATTATTATTATTATTACAATTTCTAGTACAGTGGCCAAAAAGTGTATTATCTCATCTTTATATGCATAAAAACGATGCTAGGTAGTTTAAATATTAGTGTTACATAAATTCTAGCATGATAGGTAGTTGGTCTAGTGGTTTTTGTTGAAATATAAGGTTTCTAGTTTGGAGGGGTCTGGAGTTCGATACTCGTGAGCAACATTTTTTTTAAGTTCTTAAATTCAACAGTTTACATTGAATATGTGATTATTTTTATTTTTTTAAAATATTTGATTAAAACATTAATAATATGCTTGTAGTTAATTTTATTTATTATTTAACCTCAATATATATTACTTTATTATATTTTGTTATACGTAACATTTATAGAGAGTTTCAGTTATAATATATTGTGTAACTCTTTAAAAAGTCTACGGAATAAATTTTTTAATTAATTTAACGATATTTTAAACATGAACAAATGAAATGTTACATAAGATTAAAACTAAATTGTATGTAGTTAATAAGGTTATATATATATATATATATATATATATATATATATATATATATATATATATATATATATATAAAGTTATTCGAATACAAATTTCAAATAGGAATACGAATTAAAATATATTTAAAGTTTTTTGTTTTCATTGGTATTTTTGTTTGTGCATCATAGATTCATTTGTAATAGCTTATCAAATTCATAAACTTACAATAACTTCTCAAATTCGCAAACCAAATGCATATATGGTGTCCCTTTTTTCATATTCTTATTCCAATTAAAGAGATATATTATAATGATATCACTTAAAATTAATCAAATTATTATTATAAATATTGTCATTAAAATATGTCATATTTAAAATTTATCTAATAAATTATTTATAAATTTAGTTGTATTGTGCACCAGTTATTAAACTTATTTATTAAAAAATAAAGTTTAAGTTGCTTTAAATAAACTATAATGAAGAGATTTTATATCTAGTTGTTCTATTATATCAATAATTGGTGATTATCGAGAGCATAAGTTAAAAAGCTACGAAGAGCTCTCGAGGGAAGTGTACACAAGTATTAGGCTATATTTATTTACGTCTGAATGCATGTGAATGAGTTTGAATTTGACCGAATAAGTCATTTCAGACAATTTGTTTTATATTTTTTTTAATTCTAAATGTGTCTAAATGATTCAGACAAAAAATTGTGGCTAAATTAGTAAGAAGTAGTGCTAAATGATGTTTTTACTTGCATTTTTTCAGCAAAAATTTGTTATGTACAGATTGCGTTTGATTTTTCTTTAATAAATTAGTAACCAATTTAATGAAAGTTATTATAATCTTTTGTTTTAATTTTATAAATTAGTGACAATTATTTTGTTAGGAAAAAATTCTTCATTACTTTGCTTGAAGTAAATCTTAGAGAATCAATGATATATTTTCACAAAAATATTTTTAATTTTAAAGATAGATATTAAATTAATATAAAATAATTTTTAAAATTTTAAGTATATATTCTATTAAAGGTACATGTTAATCATTTTAATTACATTAATCATACCAAATTCTTAATTAATACTCAAAGTACATATAAAAATATATAATTATTTATAAAAGTCCTTATTTTAGAAATGAATTTTAACACAAGGGGAAAATATTTTTTTTAATTTGACAATCTTGATAATATAATGAACAAAATTGAGTTAAAATAAAAAAAATTCGATAACTTGTTAAAAATTTTAAATAACAATAATTTAAATTTTAAAATATTTTAAATTGACAATAAATAAAATTATAATAATTATGACTCTTTTGTGGAATAGATTATAAATGTTAAATATTAATTTTTTGTTCTATGAAAGAGTTATATTTTAATTTATTATAATTAATTTATAATATCCTAAATTTTAAATTTAGATTTATAAAAATAATTTTACATATAATATTACTCCTAGAAGAGTTATTTTTTTAAAATGCTATCAAACTCTTTTTTTGGAACAGAGTACTCCTTAATTGTGCGCGCGCGTGGTTGGAAGGCATGAAACAGAGATCAATTGGGTTTCATCTCACCTCCTTAGTAAAATTTGATGTTTCAATTAGAGAGAAGGGCTACCTAGGTTTCTTCTCTACCAATTTGGGTTTCTTCTCTACCAATTTAGGTTTCTTCTCTCTCCATTTCCCCAAAACTGCTCATCTTTGAACCAAAATCTGCTCTCCGATTTTTGACTAATGGATGGGTTGTTTTTACAAATTTTCTATGAGTCATTTGATGAAGATTTCAATGGACGATGGATATCTTCTGATAAGGATAGCCTCTGGACATGAGGAATCGACTAAGTTCGATATGGTCTTGGTTGAGAACGAAGGAACCCAAGAAATCGACCCATGAATAAGATCCATATGGATGTACGGTGAGTTTTCTTCATTTTGTTAATTCACATCCCTTTCAGATTGAGTTTTCTATATCGAAAATGGTTAATTTTTTTGCACATAATTCGCTAAGGTACTTCACACTACTTTTTGATAATTTAGAGTTATCTGGCATGGTGCTAGCATATAAACTGTTTGGTGAAATGCTTCAATGAAAAGATATACTGTTGAGTAGTTTGTAGCTCTTCATCTTCTAATTCATCATAGCTTTTTACTCTTGGAGCCTAAGCTTTATCTACTTCAACATGTGATGGAGGGGATTAATTTTGGTGTTATATGGGGTTATGGACCGTCCCCAATACTAGGTACAGTCCCATTACATTCCCTATTTGGCATTTGATATTATTTTACACGAGTAATTTAGGGTTATTGGTTGTGTTGGTTTCAAATTCAGTTCTTGGAGTAATTGTTCTTACCGTTGGGAAAGACTTGATCCTTATATGTAATTGGAACTAAGAAAGGGAAAACATTTAGTGATTGGATTGATGAATTAATTGGGTTTGATTATGTTCTCGTTTCGCGTGGTGTCTATTCGTGAAGCCTTTCGCCTTGGCATCAATTTCTTCAATACATCCCCGTAAGTGCAATTACATGTATCTTTTCTTTCTGGGTTTTTATAATTTACCTAACTTTATGGTTTTTATAAAGTGTTTTTCATGTTTTCTAAATTTGGGGGTTCTTGATTTTTAATATTCGTGATTTACATTCAACCTTTTAGCTATTAGTGATTGAATGCTTTGGAAGTGCCGAAAGAACTTGCACACGGGTGCAATTTCCCCTATTTTAAAAGTATTTGTACACGCTTAAGCACTATTTTTTTTCTTTTGTTAACAGATACTAATTTTTAAGTTCTTGTTCTTTGCATCTTTGATATTGGGCAGTGTTCTTTACACCAATGAAATTGTAAAATGTAAAAATAATAGTATAAAATGTTGCTCCGTACATGGGCTCTATACATGTGTTCTACACTTGTATAACCACAATTTATATCGGCCACTATATTCATGATTAATTTGACTACATTAATAATTTAGTTGTAGATGAGAAACAATATTGTTACGAGATACGTAATAAATACGACTTTATTTTTACAAGGACTTGCTGAGAACAGTTTTTCCTGAAGTAGTTTGTTCCTCTGCATCATGCTTCTCATCAGAGTTGTCTGCTGTTCTGAGAGCACATCGAATAACAGAGTTAACCTATTTCCTCAATCTGGCATTGTCAATGAACATGTCTGTAAGTATCAGCCTCAACTCGTCGTCTGATGCCCTAGTCTTACCCCCGCTATTATTATGACCAGCATCTGAAATATTGTTTTCAACATCTTGTGAAAGGAGTTGCGCCTGATCAAGGCCATTAAACATACAAAAACTAGAGTGAGTCGAGAGAAGAGATGTCAACAAGGGTGAAAGGACTTCTCTTTTGGTACACTATTGAGAAAGCATATTACATTTCATTTCTAATTACGGAGGGGAAAGATGAGGTTTGAGCCCCAACCAAATAGGATCAAGCGGGAGGCTCCCTTACCACTAGACTATCCACACAACTAAATATAATTGCTGAATAATACCTCCTTCCCCCACCCCCCACCCCTGCAAAAAAAACAACACACCCCACACACAACAACAAAAAAACACCAAAATGCGAAAAAAAGTCTTGTAGAAGCATAAGGATATTAGAACAAAAGACAACTATTCTCAAAAGCATGAAGAAAGATACCTCTACAAGAACAACACCAATTTGATTATCAGATGTAGTCGATAGATCAACAACATCAGTGGGTGATGAAGTATCTATAGCCAACTTATTTTCTTCCTGGACGAGAAAATTAACACTATATTCTTCAAGACGATTTCGAAGAACTTCACATTTATGCAGCAACTTCACGGTAGCTGCATTTGCGTGTTCACTTCTTTGCTTTTCCTAGTGGAGAACCCTCTTAACAAAATAATCAACTATCCATAAGTAAAACTAATGAAAGAACAAAATTACCAAAAGTAAAACAAGTATTTTGCAACACAGAAAAAAAAAAGGCCATTGAATTTTACTATCTTTAATATTCGTTATATTAGTGATTGAATGCTTTGGAAGTGCCGAGAAGTGAATATATTGTATCAACAAAATGTGGAAGGCTTAAAGAGGGTTTTGATTTCAGTGCTGACATTGATGAGAGTTTGGCTCGGTTACAGCTCAATTATGTTGATATACTACAATGCCATGACATTGATTTTGGGTCTCTTGATCAGGTACTTAATTGGTGGTTCTTGTTTATTAATTTGTCAATTTTGTGTCACCTGGTCTAATATTCATTTCAGTATTTCTAGTTATCTAAACATTTGTTCTACAATTTTGTAGCATGTATTTATGTATGTGTGCACTGGTGTGTTTATTTAATGTTTAGCATTGTTACTTCAATGACTTTTGCTAAATTTTTGCTATTTAGAATTAGAAATGCTGAACCTTGGATTTGTTTTGTTTGCGACATATTGTACATGAAACTATTCTAGCCTTACCAAAACTCAAGGAGGCTGGGAAAATCAGATTCATTGGTATAACTGCAAGAGAATAAATTGTTTTTCTTCTTGTCAATGTTCCTGTAGTCGCCAATTTGACTGCCTGATTGTACAACAATATTGTCAAATTCCCGAATGGAATTGCGGAAGAAATTTTGAAAGAAAAAAGGCAGAAGTTTCAAGATGACTCTTATTGCTAGAAATATAATATCTAGGATACAAGATACAAGATACAACCTCCAGGGATACATAGCAATTCCAAAATTTCAACTTCTTAGAGATATATGATGATAGATCAATTAATTATTGGTAAATATTGAATCCAACATCTGCAGTTATAGTAGACAAATTTTTGAACAAATAAAAGACAAAACAAATGCAACTATTACTTTATTAGTCCTTTTTCATGATGTTCCCAATTCCAATTTGTTCATTATATAGTACATAGGAGACTAAAACCTCTTTTAGTCCCAGGAAAACAAACTCTTTAATTGTAGGCCTAAAAATAATAATTATGTCAAAATTTAACTAATTTGTATTCACATGTGGACCACTTCAAAACCTGCTTGAGCCAACTAAAATTTTCTTTATTCCCAGGCATTAGTGAGAGAATATGGTATACCTTCTTATGATATTGTGATTGCCTATGTCTTTTTCTGCTTATGAGCAATACGGTATACATTAGTACCACGTAGTAACTCTATCATCTTTGTGTATTGATTTTGGCACTAAGTGCCTCTGGTGACCTATTTGCTTCATTTTTCTGACTTGCTATTATATTTAAATGTGCAGGAAAACTGCTTCTACGACCTGTCTTACAATACTGGGTATCAAATTTCCGTGCTACGTTTATGGAAGACAAGGGACGAAATTATTAAGTGTACTCTCTCTATATATGTAGATATATACTTTGATTGAAGAACTGTGGTAGTTTTAGATGGTTAATTGTAAAGATAATGAATGATTATGTAGTAGATGATTTTATTAAGTTAATAATATTTTAGTTTTTTGTATTTTTGCCATTATTTGTTATGGGGACATTGAGCCAGCCAGGTACACAAAAAGAATGTCAAATTTTGATTTGGCAACAATATAATTTGTTACCAAAGCATTGAACAAGTTTTAATATAGCAACAATTTTGTATACATTTAGCAATAAATTTTTGTTGCTAATGGCATTAAAAATATAATATTTGGCAACGAAAAATTAACCTAATAACAACAGAGAGGATATTGTTGTTAATACTAAAATAAAAGGAAACATTTTTTATCGTTGTAAATCATATCAATTTTCGTTGTACATATAAAGAAACGGTAACATATAATGTCGTTGCTAATTGACTACTTTCGTTGTTATTGAAAAATAACCAGCAACAAACATCTTCGTTACTGATTCAGCATAATGTCGTTGCCAAATAATATAATTAGCAACGAAAATTGTTGCTAAAAAGTTTACATTCCGCAACGAAAGCAAGCTTAGGCAACAATTTTCATAATTTACTGTAACGAAAAGTGTCGTTGCAAAATGGTGTCAATTGCAACGAAAATGCATGGTCGTTGCAAGAAAAAAGAGTTCATTTCATTGCCAATTAGCAGGCTTTTGCAACGAAATGGGGGTTTTAGCATCGAAATTTTAATTATTCTGCAACAATACATTTTGTTGCTAAACGATCGATGTCTCCGTACGAAAGCCAAATTTCGTTGCAAAATGTATTACTTTTGGTAACAAAAAAAATACGTTTGTTGCGGAACAATTAGCAACGCTCATTGCGCAATGAAAGACGCAACGACAGTAAAGTCGTCGTCAAAACCCTTTTGCAACAAAATTTGGCACCGTTAGCAACAAAAATCGATTGTTGCTGTGACAACCCCAAAATAGGTTTATTCCATCCAACCTATTATGAGTAGCCAAATACATGGTACAGAAAACAACTACAACTTTATTACAACAATTGTCGTGCAAAATACAACAACATATATGCCGTGAGTTTGGATACAAATATATACCAAATGTGACTCATGTCCCAACCGTGGACAGCACCTCACAATGACACCTTACATCAAGGTATAGTCAAAAACTGTTTTAGAAATTAGAATCTTTGGGAAGTGCTCAAAGAAACCTTCGTACATGGGAGGCCATGCTTCTAGGTTATGACAGATATCATATGGCCACATAATTATCCTTGGTTGACCCAATATACCCCAAAGAAAAACGAGAAGATTACTATCATATTCTTCCCAATGGTGAGTCTTCTCTTGACTTATCATTATCTCCACTGACTCTAATTGAGAATTATACTTCAAACAAACACCAAAATTATATAGGTAGTGCTCGTAAATATACTCAGCAAGTGGATGAGCATAATCATGTCTTATGATGACACGAGGTTGTATGTCATTAGACATCTTGTATGATAGTGGCAAAACACCCTTCCAACGTTGGGTTCGCCTCACCCTAGTTGATTCACCAAATATAACTACTAAATGATGACCACCGTTCCATTCCCCTGTTACCCCCGCTCGACCCAGCTACACTCTTATTAGCTGAAAGGAATTGTGAAGCAAAAGGGTGAGTACAACTAGTTTAGTAAAGAATATCATAACTAAAAATAATTAAATTATCAATAGCCTTCATCAATAATAAATCAGAGATTTAGAACATATGGTAGATGATAAAAAAATTTCAACTATAGTTGCAGCGGAACGAGCAATCCATTAGAAGAGTCAAATAGACTACAAAGTCTATTATCTTCTCCATGTTAAAAATCCACCAACAATATTTTATCCCTGTAGAATCAATCAACAATTCTGGTCCACAATCATATGAATAACTTATAATCATAATTGTAATTCTAAATTCCTCTTCTCATCCAGGACGAAGATAATTTTCATCACCTATCTTTACCTGAAACATCAAAGATCATGGTTACACTAAATCACATTTCCTGTTCATAATCATACTAATAACTTCATCTTTGCACTACGGCCAAAGATATTCATTTGTATCACCAGTTGGTCATGTTCATCTCAACATATGTTCATCTTTGCACTACTGGCCAAAGATATTCAACAACATGTCATCTTTGCACTACGGGCCAAAGATATTCATCCACAATTCATCTTTGCACTACTGGCCAAAGATATTCAACCACAGGTCATCTTTGCACTATGGGCCAAAGATATTCATCACCAGTTCATCTTTGCACTACAGACCAAAGATATTCAACAACAGTTCATATTTGCACTACAGGCCAAATATATTCAACAACAGTTTATATTTGTACTACCGGCCAAATATATTAATATTTCAAAGAAATATATAATCATTTCAAAATTTATATAAACAATAATTATAACCATGTTGATCAATTCACCTTTGCACTTAAGTTAAAGATATTTAATTATAAATTCAATGGTCATGATCATATCAGTCAACAATTCAACTTTGCACTACTGGTCAAAAGAAACTCATAGTCATGATCATACCAAAAATCTACCCATCTTTAAGGTTATAAAAATGTTATATATGATAATAAAATCAATATAATCAACATATAGATTTAATCTCAAGAGTAATATTCATAAATCAACTATAATTTGGTTAGAAAAAGAAACCAATTTTGTCGTGAATAGTAACTCATGAATAGTAACTCGTGAATATTAACTCGTGAATAGTAACTCATGAATAGTAACTCGACATAAAAAAGGTAAAAATTCCACAATAAAATCTATACCAATATTTCGGTATAATGATATTGAAAGAATAATATTTTTTAAGCTTATAAACAATTTATTTTAATTGTTTACACTTTACTAATTAATGCATTTAATCATCATAAAATGCCAACTCTTAAGATTTAATCACCAATAACCAAAACCCTCAAAAAAAATCTGCATATAACTCATATAAGATTCTCAAGCCATAAAATCATATTTTCTAATTTTTTTGCTTCACATAACATATTTAATTCATTTACTCATAACTAGACCATTTTCATAAAAAATACCAAATTAGTCCCAAAAATATTTCTTTTCTGAGATTTAGCATAATATAGTCCCATATTGAACATATATTTTTTCCGGAATTTTTAAAATTCATTTACTATTTTTCATATGGCCAAAACTGCCGAATATTTAGACATTTATCATAAATTGTATTTTTATCCAAAAATTCCAAAATTCACAGAGTACACTGACATTATATAGATGTACTCCCAATAAAAATTTTATCAATTTTGGAGTTAACCACAAGGAGTTATAAGCGGTTACTTTCAAAATAGTCTTTTCTCATAAAATTCATAACTCTTAATCTATACATCTAAAAATCACCATTTTTGGACACAATCAATAAAATTCATCAAAATATCATTTCAAATTTTTTCAGAATTTTTAAAGGTCTGAAAAATTACGAAACTGAAAAATATAACAACTCTTAAAATCCCTTATTATCCCTTACCTCAAAAGAGCAGCACTTCTGACTGGATATAGGATATGACGCAGAAGGAAACTTGCACTGATGAATAGCAACTCACCAAGTATCTAAATACTCACAAAAAATACTCGATAATCTAGAGAGAAAAAGAGAGAAAATTTATGAATTCTGGTGTGATTTTCAATTCTAACTTAGCCCTCTATTTATAGGAAAATATTAGCACGCCGAAGCAGACTTGACCTGCTACCTGATGGCTTTACCTGCTACTATTACACCCACCAAAAATTAGCCATCTTCCTCAACAACCAATAGTGGGGCCCACCCATTTCTAGAAGTTTCCACCAAAATCATTTATAAACCTAATTTCCGAATCAGTCACCTCTTAAAATTCATAACAAATCATTCGTTCATTTTTAACGGTTCAAAATTTGTGAACATATACTCAACTTATATATGTATAACATATCCAAAAATCACAACGATCCAACGGTCAGATTAAAAATTATAACTCACACAATAAAGCTGTAAGAACACTGATTTGATCTTTTAATACCTCCAATCCGACAAAATACCTCAACATTAATTCCTTCATTTATAACAACATAAATAAATCCATCATTTATATCCACATCAAATAAATATTTCATTATCATATAAATTAATAATTAATTATTCACAAATAATATTACAGAATCACATTTATGACAACCAGGCAGTTCCCAGGAAAGAGGGGGCTTTCCGATAAGGATTTCTCCTTACTGGCGCGCAATTAGATGACCAAACCTCTCCTTAGACATAATTTTCTAGACATTGCCAATAATACTATCTAATAATATTATTCAAATAATATGAATTATTGATCTGATAATGGAAAATACTGTGTAGCGATAATTATTGAAACGACAATAATATAAAATATCAACGTAGCAATTATTGAATCAATAAAATAAAATATTGAACAGTAATTACTATAACAATTATTGAGTAGTGCCTTCTTACGTAAGACTCAATAATTGAAAAAAATACTGTGCAATACCGTGTGCTACTGTGCAACTACGCGTATTACTGTATTTTAATCACCGGGTATTCTAACAGTGTTAACGGTAACAACTACGTCATTATTTATAAAAACTCAATTTTGTCATTTTTTTCATCCGACAGTTATTCTGTTATGGGGCCCACAAATGGCTGCGCCGTCGTACGAATATTTCCCGACAGAAAGAATATTCCACGACCAAACGAATATTCCCCGACAACAATGATTATTTTATAACCACTTGTTTATTTTGAAAATTTTTTACATTTCACCCATAACTTTAACTTTTTATCAATTTAACCATTTACTGAATTATAATTATAAGAAAAATTGAATACTTTTATTTCATAAAATTCGGGGTCTTACAATCTCCCCTCCTTATGAAATTTCGTCCCCGAAATTTACGTACCTGGTATTTCGAAAAGTTGAGAATACCTTGCTTTCATTTCAAATTCTATCTCCCGGGTCATCATGATTTCTACATTGCTCATCTCCCGTGATAACTTCATTTGGGTTCTTCACTTGTTGAGAAGTCATGACAACCGCTCTCCCTTGAACTACCCGGCTTTGACTTGTCTGGGGCAGCATTTGGCGTCATCACTACTGTTGGAATATACTTTTCTATAGGGCATATTCCTCCCTCAACTGCCTCGTCGTACTCCTGATTCATGATCTGAATCATCATTCTTCGATCCATAACGAATTCAGGTTGACCGCTCTGTACCGGGTAATTCAAAACTCGATGTTGGGCTCTCCCAATTGCTTTCCAAAAAGAAAAATTCATATCATCTATTTTAGCCTTCTTAGATCGGACATCTCTTTCCACAATATCCACGTGTCGTGCGGCTTTTGCCCATGCATCACTTATTCTCACTCGTTCAGTTTTTTCTTCTTTCAGCTCAGATTCCATCTTTATCATCTTATACTCTGCCAAAGAATGCTTCTGTTCAAGCATCACATATCGGGTAACACAAGCTTAAATTGTTGCATCCTTTTGTTCCACGACCGCCTGTTGTTCTTCAGCCTGCTCTTCTAACTCATGAATACGATTTTGTAATTCTACATTTTGATCATATAATACCTCTAACAAACTCTCCTCAGGTACCTCTTCTTCCTCTTCTTCCTCACTCTCAACTGTTACCTCTACGACCATTTCGAGTGCAACTATCAATTCTTCACTCACCACATGGATTTCTCTAATTCCTTCTTCATCTAACATCACATTATCATGGTTAGTGATTAGAGGAATCTCCACAGTCTCATTCACTCCATTGTTAGCATTCTCAGCTGCCATTCTCAAATACTGCCATAAAACAAGGGTTAATTAAGCAAATTAATGTATCACATACTATCCGTATATTATGACCGACCAACAATTAAGCTTAGGTAGGACACACTAGTGAAGAATTTACTCATCTCTCCCCTCCTAGTCCTATTTCCCGATATCCGCCAAAGATCATATCCCTAAGCTCTGATACCAAATGTGATAACCCCAAAATAGGTCCATTCCATCCAACCTATTCTGAGTCGCCAAATACATGGTACAGAAAACAACTACAACTTAATTACAATAATTGTCGTGCAAAATACAACAACATATATGCTGTGAGTTTGGATACAAATATACACCAAATGTGACTCATGTCCCAACCGTGGACAGCACCTCACAATGACACCTTACATCAAGGTATAGTTAAAAACTGTTTTAGAAATTAGAATCTTTGGGAAGTGCTCAAGAAAACCTTCGTACATGGGAGGCCATGCTTCTAGGTTCTGACAGATATCATATGGCCACAGAATTATCCTTGGTTGACACAATATACCCCAAAGAAAAACGAGAAGATTACTATCATATTCTTCCCAATGGTGAGTCTTCTCTTGACTTATCATTATCTCCACTGTCTCTAATTGAGAATTATACTTCAAACAAACACCAAAATTATATAGGTAGTGCTCGTAAATATACTCAGCAAGTGGATGAGCATATTCCTGTCATATGATGACACGAGGTTGTATGTCATTAGACATCTTGTATGATAGTGGCAAAACACCCTTCCAACGTTGGCTTCGCCTCACCCTAGTTGATTCACCAAATATAACTACCAAATGATGACCACCGTTCCATTTCCCTGTTACCCCCGCTCGACCCAGCTACACTCTTATTAGCTGAAAGGAATTGTGAAGCAAAAGGGTGAGTACAACTAGCTCAGTAAAGAATATCATAACTAAAGATAATTAAATTATCAATAGCCTTCATCAATAATAAATCAGAGATTTAGAACATATGGTAGATGATAAAAAAAATTCAACCATAGTTGCAGCGGAACGAGCAATCCATTAGAAGAGTCAAATAGACTACAAAGTCTATTATCTTCTCCATGTTAAAAATCTACCAACAATTTTTTATCCCTGTAGAATCAATCAACAATTTTGGTCCACAATCATATGAATAACTCATAATCATAATTGTAATTCTAAATTCCTCTTCTCATCCAGGACGAAGATAATTTTCATCACCTATCTTTACCTGAAACATCAAAGATCATGGTTACACCAAATCACATTTCCTGTTCATAATCATACTAATAACTTCATCTTTGCACTACGACCAAAGATATTCATTTGTATCACCAGTTGGTCATGTTCATCTCAACATATGTTTATCTTTGCACTACTGGCCAAAGATATTCAACAACATGTCATCTTTACACTACGGGCCAAAGATATTCATCAACAATTCATCTTTGCACTAATGGCCAAAGATATTCAACCACAGGTCATCTTTGCACTATGGGCCAAAGATATTCATCACCAGTTCATCTTTGCACTACAGGCCAAAGATATTTAACAATAGTTCATATTTGCACTATAGACCAAATATATATTCATCAACATTTCATATTTGCACTACAGGCCAAATATATTAATATTTCAAAGAAATATATAATCATTTCAGAATTTATATAAACAATAATTATAACCATGTTGATCAATTCACCTTTGTACTTAACCTAAATATATTCAATTATAAATTCAATGGTCATGATCACACCAGTCAATAATTCAACTTTGCACTACTGGCCAAAAGAAACCCATAGTCATGATCATACCAAAAATCATCCCATCTTTACACTCAAGTCAAAGAGAAATATCATCATTAGGGTTATAAAAATGTTATATATGATAATAAAATTAATATAATCAACATATAAATTTAATCTCAAGAGTAATATTCATAAATCAACTATAATTTGGTCAGAAAAAGAAACCAATTTTGTCGTGAATAGTAACTCGTGAATAGTAACTCGTGAATAGTAACTCGACATGAAAAAGGTAGAAATTCCACAATAAAATCCATACCAATATTTCGGTATAATGATATTGAAATAATAATATTTCTTAAGTTTATAAACAATTTATTTTAATTGTTTATACTTTACTAATTAATGCATTTAATCATCATAAAATGCCAACTCTTAAGATTTCATAACCAATAACCAAAATCCTCATCAAAAATCTGCATATAACTCATATATGATTCTCAAGCCATAAAATCATATTTTCTAATTTTCTTGCTTCACATAACATATTTAATTCATTTACTCATAACTAGACCATTTTTCATAAAAAATACCAAATCAGTCCCAAAAATATTTCTTTTCTGAGATTTAGCAGAATATAGTCCCATATTGAACATATATTTTTTCCGGAATTTTTAAAATTCATTTACTATTTTTCATATGGCCAAAACTGCCGAATATTTAGACATTTATCATAAATTGTACTTTTATCCAAAAATTCCAAAATTCACAGAGTACACTGACATTATATAGATGTACTCCCAATAAAAATTTCATCAATTTTAGAGTTAACCACAAGGAGTTATAAGCGGTTACTTTTAAAATAGTCTTTTCTCATAAAATTTATAACTCTTAATCTATACATCCAAAAATCATCATTTTTGGACACAATCAATTAAACTCATCAAAATATAATTTTAAATTTGTTCAGAATTTTTGAAGGTCTGAAAAATTACGAAACTGAAAAATATAACAACCCTTAAAATCTTTTACTATCCCTTACCTCAAAAGAGCAGCACTTCTGACTGGATATAGGATATGACGCTGAAGGAAACTTGCACTGATGAATAGCAACTCACCAAGTATCTAAATACTCACAAAAAATACTCGATAATCTAGAGAGAAAAAGAGAGAAAATTTATGAATTCTGGTGTGATTTTCAATTCTAACTTAGGCCTCTATTTATAGGAAAATATTAGCACGCCGAAGCAGACTTGACCTGCTACCTGATGGCTTTACCTGCTACTATTACACCCACCAAAAATTAGCCATCTTCCTCAACAACCAATAGTGGGGCCCACCCATTTCTAGAAGTTTCCACCAAAATCATTTATAAACCTAATTTCCGAATCAGTCACCTCTTAAAATTCATAACAAATCATTCGTTCATTTTTAACGGTTCAAAATTTGTGAACATATACTCAACTTATATATGTATAACATATCCAAAAATCACAACGATCCAACGGTCAGATTAAAAATTATAACTCACACAATAAAGCTGTAAGAACACTGATTTGATCTTTTAATACCTCCAATCCGACAAAATACCTCAACATTAATTCCTTCATTTATAACAACATAAATAAATCCATCATTTATATCCACATCAAATAAATATTTCATTATCATATAAATTAATAATTAATTATTCACAAATAATATTACAGAATCACATTTATGACAACCAGGCAGTTCCCAGGAAAGAGGGGGCTTTCCGATAAGGATTTCTTCTTACTGGCGCGCAATTAGATGACCAAACCTCTCCTTAGACATAATTTTCTAGACATTGCCAATAATACTATCTAATAATATTATTCAAATAATATGAATTATTGATCTGATAATGGAAAATACTGTGTAGCGATAATTATTGAAACGACAATAATATAAAATATCAACGTAGCAATTATTGAATCAATAAAATAAAATATTGAACAGTAATTACTATAACAATTATTGAGTAGTGCTTTCTTACGTAAGACTCAATAATTGAAAAAAATACTGTGCAATACCGTGTGATACTGTGCAACTATGCGTATTACTGTATTTTAATCACCGGATATTCCAACAGTGTTAACGGTAACAACTACGTCGTTATTTATAAAAACTCAATTTTGTCATTTTTTTCATCCGACAATTATTCTGTTATGGAGCCCACAAATGGTTGTGCCGTCGTACGAATATTTCCCGACAGAAAGAATATTCCACGACCAAACGAATATTCCCCGACAACAATGATTATTTTATAACCACTTCTTTATTTTGAAAACTTTTTATATTTCACCCATAACTTTAACTTTTTATCAATTTAACCATTTACTGAATTATAATTATAAGAAAAATTGAATACTTTTATTTCATAAAATTCGGGGTCTTACAATCTCCCCTCCTTATGAAATTTCGTCCCCGAAATTTACGTACCTGGTATTTCGAAAAGTTGAGAATACCTTGCTTTCATTTCAAATTCTATCTCCCGGGTCATCATGATTTCTACATTGCTCATCTCCCGTGATAACTTCATTTGGGTTCTTCACTTGTTGAGAAGTCATGACAACCGCTCTCCCTTGAACTACCCGGCTTTGACTTGTCTGAGGCAGCATTTGGCGTCATCACTACTGTTGGAATATACTTTTCTATAGGGCATATTCCTCCCTCAACTGCCTCGTCGTACTCCTGATTCATGATCTGAATCATCAATCTTCGATCCATAACGAATTCAGGTTGACCGCTCTGTACCGGGTAATTCAAAACTCGATGTTGGGTTCTCCCAATTGCTTTCCAAAAAGAAAAATTCATATCATCTATTTTAGCCTTCTTAGATCGGACATCTCTTTCCACAATATCCACGTGTCGTGCGGCTTTTGCCCATGCATCACTTATTCTCACTCGTTCAGTTTTTTCTTCTTTCAGCTCAGATTCCATCTTTATCATCTTATACTCTGCCAAAGAATGCTTCTGTTCAAGCATCACATATCGGGTAACACAAGCTTAAATTGTTGCATCCTTTTGTTCCACGACCGCCTGTCGTTCTTCAGCCTGCTCTTCTAACTCATGGATACGATTTTGTAATTCTACATTTTGATCATATAATACCTCTAACAAACTCTCCTCAGGTACCTCTTCTTCCTCACTCTCAACTGTTACCTCTGCGACCATTTCGAGTGCAACTATCAATTCTTCACTCACCACATGGATTTCTCTAATTCCTTCTTCATCTAACATCACATTATCATGGTTAGTGATTAGAGGTATCTCCACAGTTTCATTCACTCCATTGTTAGCATTCTCAGCTGCCATTCTCAAATACTGCCATAAAACAAGGGTTAATTAAGCAAATTAATGTATCACATACTATCCGTATATTATGACCGACCAACAATTAAGCTTAGGTAGGACACACTAGTGAAGAATTTACTCATCTCTCCCCTCCTAGTCCTATTTCCCGATCTCCGCCAAAGATCATATCCCTAAGCTCTGATACCAAATGTGATAACCACAAAATAGGTCCATTCCATCCAACCTATTATGAGTCGCCAAATACATGGTACAGAAAACAACTACAACTTAATTACAACAATTGTCGTGCAAAATACAACAACATATATGCTGTGAGTTTGGATACAAATATACACCAAATGTGACTCATGTCCCAACCGTGGACAGCACCTCACAATGACACCTTACATCAAGGTATAGTCAAAAACTGTTTTAGAAATTAGAATCTTTGGAAAGTGCTCAAGGAAACCTTCGTACATGGGAGGCCATGCTTCTAGGTTCTGACAGATATCATATGGCCACAGAATTATCCTTGGTTGACACAATATACCCCAAAGAAAAACGAGAAGATTACTATCATATTCTTCCCAATGGTGAGTCTTCTCTTGACTTATCATTATCTCCACTGTCTCTAATTGAGAATTATACTTCAAACAAACACCAAAATTATATAGGTAGTGCTCGTAAATATACTCAGCAAGTGGATGAGCATATTCCTGTCTTATGATGACACGAGGTTGTATGTCATTAGACATCTTGTATGATAGTGGTAAAACACCCTTCCAACGTTGGGTTCGCCTCACCCTAGTTGATTCACCAAATATAACTACCAAATGATGACCACCGTTCCATTTCCCTGTTACCCCCGCTCGACCCAGCTACACTCTTATTAGCTGAAAGGAATTGTGAAGCAAAAGGGTGAGTACAACTAGCTCAGTAAAGAATATCATAACTAAAGATAATTAAATTATCAATAGCCTTCATCAATAATAAATCAGAGATTTAGAACATATGGTAGATGATAAAAAAATTTCAACCATAGTTGTAGCGGAACGAGCAATCCATTAGAAGAGTCAAATAGACTACAAAGTCTATTATCTTCTCCATGTTAAAAATCCACCAACAATTTTTTTTCCCTGTAGAATCAATCAACAATTCTGGTCCACAATCATATGAATAACTCATAATCATAATTGTAATTCTAAATTCCTCTTCTCATCCAGGACGAAGATAATTTTTATCACCTATCTTTACCTGAAACATCAAAGATCATGGTTACACCAAATCACATTTCCTGTTCATAATCATACTAATAACTTCATCTTTGCACTACGACCAAAGATATTCATTTGTATCACCAGTTGGTCATGTTCATCTCAACATATGTTTATCTTTGCACTACTGGCCAAAGATATTCAACAACATGTCATCTTTGCACTACGGGCCAAAGATATTCATCAACAATTCATCTTTGCACTAATGGCCAAAGATATTCAACCACAGGTCATCTTTGCACTATGGGCCAAAGATATTCATCACCAGTTCATCTTTGCACTACAGGCCAAAGATATTTAACAATAGTTCATATTTGCACTACAGACCAAATATATATTCATCAACATTTCATATTTGCACTATAGGCCAAATATATTAATATTTCAAAGAAATATATAATCATTTCAGAATTTATATAAACAATAATTATAACTATGTTGATCAATTCACCTTTGTACTTAAGCTAAATATATTCAATTATAAATTCAATGGTCATGATCACACCAGTCAATAATTCAACTTTGCACTACTGGCCAAAAGAAACCCATAGTCATGATCATACCAAAAATTATCCCATCTTTACACTCAAGTCAAAGAGAAATATCATCATTAGGGTTATAAAAATGTTATATATGATAATAAAATTAATATAATCAACATATAAATTTAATCTCAAGAGTAATATTCATAAATCAACTATAATTTGGTCAGAAAAAGAAACCAATTTTGTCGTGAATAGTAACTCGTGAATAGTAACTCGTGAATAGTAACTCGACATGAAAAAGGTAGAAATTCCACAATAAAATCCATACCAATATTTCGGTATAATGATATTGAAATAATAATATTTCTTAAGCTTATAAACAATTTATTTTAATTGTTTATACTTTACTAATTAATGCATTTAATCATCATAAAATGCCAACTCTTAAGATTTCATAACCAATAACCAAAATCCTCATCAAAAATCTGCATATAACTCATATATGATTCTCAAGCCATAAAATCATATTTTCTAATTTTCTTGCTTCACATAACATATTTAATTCATTTACTCATAACTAGACCATTTTCATAAAAAATACCAAATCAGTCCCAAAAATATTTCTTTTCTGGGATTTAGCAGAATATAGTCCCATATTGAACATATATTTTTTCCGAAATTTTTAAAATTCATTTACTATTTTTCATATGGCCAAAACTGCCGAATATTTAGATATTTATCATAAATTGTACTTTTATCCAAAAATTCCAAAATTCACATAGTACACTGACATTATATAGATGTACTCCCAATAAAAATTTCATCAATTTTAGAGTTAACCACAAGGAGTTATAAGCGGTTACTTTTAAAATAGTCTTTTCTCATAAAATTTATAACTCTTAATCTATACATCCAAAAATCACCATTTTTGGACACAATCAATAAAACTCATCAAAATATCATTTCAAATTTGTTCAGAATTTTTGAAGGTCTGAAAAATTACGAAACTGAAAAATATAACAACCCTTAAAATCTCTTACTATCCCTTACCTCAAAAGAGCAGCACTTCTGACTGGATATAGGATATGACGCTGAAGGAAACTTGCACTGATGAATAGCAACTCACCAAGTATCTAAATACTCACAAAAAACACTCGATAATCTAGAGAGAAAAAGAGAGAAAACTTATGAATTCTGGTGTGATTTTCAATTCTAACTTAGTCCTCTATTTATAGGAAAATATTAGCACGCCGAAGCAGACTTGACCTGCTACCTGATGGCTTTACCTGCTACTATTCCACCCACCAAAAATTAGCCATCTTCCTCAACAACCAAAAGTGGGGCCCACCCATTTCTAGAAGTTTCCACCAAAATCATTTATAAACCTAATTTCCGAATCAGTCACCTCTTAAAATTCATAACAAATCATTCGTTCATTTTTAACGGTTCAAAATTTGTGAACATATACTCAACTTATATATGTATAACATATCCAAAAATCACAACGATCCAACGGTCAGATTAAAAATTATAACTCACACAATAAAGCTGTAAGAACACTGATTTGATCTTTTAATACCTCCAATCCGACAAAATACCTCAACATTAATTCCTTCATTTATAACAACATAAATAAATCCATCATTTATATCCACATCAAATAAATATTTCATTATCATATAAATTAATAATTAATTATTCACAAATAATATTACAGAATCACATTTATGACAACCAGGCAGTTCCCAGGAAAGAGGGGGCTTTCCGATAAGGATTTCTCCTTACTGGCGCGCAATTAGATGACCAAACCTCTCCTTAGACATAATTTTCTAGACATTGCCAATAATACTATCTAATAATATTATTCAAATAATATGAATTATTGATCTGATAATGGAAAATACTGTGTAGCGATAATTATTGAAACGACAATAATATAAAATATCAACGTAGCAATTATTGAATCAATAAAATAAAATATTGAACAGTAATTACTATAACAATTATTGAGTAGTGCTTTCTTACGTAAGACTCAATAATTGAAAAAAATACTGTGCAATACCGTGTGATACTGTGCAACTATGCGTATTACTGTATTTTAATCACCGGATATTCCAACAGTGTTAACGGTAACAACTACGTCGTTATTTATAAAAACTCAATTTTGTCATTTTTTTCATCCGACAGTTATTCTGTTATGGAGCCCACAAATGGTTGTGCCTTCGTACGAATATTTCCCGACAGAAAGAATATTCCACGACCAAACGAATATTCCCCGACAACAATGATTATTTTATAACCACTTCTTTATTTTGAAAACTTTTTACATTTCACCCATAACTTTAACTTTTTATCAATTTAACCATTTACTGAATTATAATTATAAGAAAAATTGAATACTTTTATTTCATAAAATTCGGGGTCTTACAATCTCCCCTCCTTATGAAATTTCGTCCCCGAAATTTACGTACCTGGTATTTCGAAAAGTTGAGAATACCTTGCTTTCATTTCAAATTCTATCTCCCGGGTCATCATGATTTCTACATTGCTCATCTCCCGTGATAACTTCATTTGGGTTCTTCACTTGTTGAGAAGTCATGACAACCGCTCTCCCTTGAACTACCCGGCTTTGACTTGTCTGAGGCAGCATTTGGCGTCATCACTACTGTTGGAATATACTTTTCTATAGGGCATATTCCTCCCTCAACTGCCTCGTCGTACTCCTGATTCATGATCTGAATCATCAATCTTCGATCCATAACGAATTCAGGTTGACCGCTCTGTACCGGGTAATTCAAAACTCGATGTTGGGTTCTCCCAATTGCTTTCCAAAAAGAAAAATTCATATCATCTATTTTAGCCTTCTTAGATCAGACATCTCTTTCCACAATATCCACGTGTCGTGCGGCTTTTGCCCATGCATCACTTATTCTCACTCGTTCAGTTTTTTCTTCTTTCAGCTCAGATTCCATCTTTATCATCTTATACTCTGCCAAAGAATGCTTCTGTTCAAGCATCACATATCGGGTAACACAAGCTTAAATTGTTGCATCCTTTTGTTCCACGACCGCCTGTCGTTCTTCAGCCTGCTCTTCTAACTCATGGATACGATTTTGTAATTCTACATTTTGATCATATAATACCTCTAACAAACTCTCCTCAGGTACCTCTTCTTCCTCTTCTTCCTCACTCTCAACTGTTACCTCTGCGACCATTTCGAGTGCAACTATCAATTCTTCACTCACCACATGGATTTCTCTAATTCCTTCTTCATCTAACATCACATTATCATGGTTAGTGATTAGAGGTATCTCCACAGTTTCATTCACTCCATTGTTAGCATTCTCAGCTGCCATTCTCAAATACTGCCATAAAACAAGGGTTAATTAAGCAAATTAATGTATCACATACTATCCGTATATTATGACCGACCAACAATTAAGCTTAGGTAGGACACACTAGTGAAGAATTTACTCATCTCTCCCCTCCTAGTCCTATTTCCCGATCTCCGCCAAAGATCATATCCCTAAGCTCTGATACCAAATGTGATAACCACAAAATAGGTCCATTCCATCCAACCTATTATGAGTCGCCAAATACATGGTACAGAAAACAACTACAACTTAATTACAACAATTGTCGTGCAAAATACAACAACATATATGCTGTGAGTTTGGATACAAATATACACCAAATGTGACTCATGTCCCAACCGTGGACAGCACCTCACAATGACACCTTACATCAAGGTATAGTCAAAAACTGTTTTAGAAATTAGAATCTTTGGAAAGTGCTCAAGGAAACCTTCGTACATGGGAGGCCATGCTTCTAGGTTCTGACAGATATCATATGGCCACAGAATTATCCTTGGTTGACACAATATACCCCAAAGAAAAACGAGAAGATTACTATCATATTCTTCCCAATGGTGAGTCTTCTCTTGACTTATCATTATCTCCACTGTCTCTAATTGAGAATTATACTTCAAACAAACACCAAAATTATATAGGTAGTGCTCGTAAATATACTCAGCAAGTGGATGAGCATATTCCTGTCTTATGATGACACGAGGTTGTATGTCATTAGACATCTTGTATGATAGTGGTAAAACACCCTTCCAACGTTGGGTTCGCCTCACCCTAATTGATTCACCAAATATAACTACCAAATGATGACCACCGTTCCATTTCCCTGTTACCCCCGCTCGACCCAGCTACACTCTTATTAGCTGAAAGGAATTGTGAAGCAAAAGGGTGAGTACAACTAGCTCAGTAAAGAATATCATAACTAAAGATAATTAAATTATCAATAGCCTTCATCAATAATAAATCAGAGATTTAGAACATATGGTAGATGATAAAAAAATTTCAACCATAGTTGTAGCGGAACGAGCAATCCATTAGAAGAGTCAAATAGACTACAAAGTCTATTATCTTCTCCATGTTAAAAATCCACCAACAATTTTTTATCCCTGTAGAATCAATCAACAATTCTGGTCCACAATCATATGAATAACTCATAATCATAATTGTAATTCTAAATTCCTCTTCTCATCCAGGACGAAGATAATTTTTATCACCTATCTTTACCTGAAACATCAAAGATCATGGTTACACCAAATCACATTTCCTGTTCATAATCATACTAATAACTTCATCTTTGCACTACGACCAAAGATATTCATTTGTATTACCAGTTGGTCATGTTCATCTCAACATATGTTTATCTTTGCACTACTGGCCAAAGATATTCAACAACATGTCATCTTTGCACTACGGGCCAAAGATATTCATCAACAATTCATCTTTGCACTAATGGCCAAAGATATTCAACCACAGGTCATCTTTGCACTATGGACCAAAGATATTCATCACCAGTTCATCTTTGCACTACAGGCCAAAGATATTTAACAATAGTTCATATTTGCACTACAGACCAAATATATTCATCAACAGTTCATATTTGCACTACAGGCCAAATATATTAATATTTCAAAGAAATATATAATCATTTCAGAATTTATATAAACAATAATTATAACCATGTTGATCAATTCACCTTTGTACTTAAGCTAAATATATTCAATTATAAATTCAATGGTCATGATCATACCAGTCAACAATTCAACTTTGCACTACTGGCCAAAAGAAACCCATAGTCATGATCATACCAAAAATCATCCCATCTTTACACTCAAGTCAAAGAGAAATATCATCATTAGGGTTATAAAAATGTTATATATGATAATAAAATCAATATAATCAACATATAGATTTAATCTCAAGAGTAATATTCATAAATCAACTATAATTTGTTCAGAAAAAGAAACCAATTTTGTCGTGAATAGTAACTCGTGAATAGTAACTCGTGAATAGTAACTCATGAATAGTAACTCGACATGAAAAAGGTAGAAATTCTACAATAAAATCCATACCAATATTTCGGTATAATGATATTGAAATAATAATATTTCTTAAGCTTATAAACAATTTATTTTAATTGTTTATACTTTACTAATTAATGCATTTAATCATCATAAAATGCCAACTCTTAAGATTTCATAACCAATAACCAAAATCCTCTTCAAAAATCTGCATATAACTCATATATGATTCTCAAGCCATAAAATCATATTTTCTAATTTTCTTGCTTCACATAACATATTTAATTCATTTACTCATAACTAGACCATTTTCATAAAAAATACCAAATCAGTCCCAAAAATATTTTTTTTCTGGGATTTAGCAGAATATAGTCCCATATTGAACATATATTTTTTCCGGAATTTTTAAAATTCATTTACTATTTTTCATATGGCCAAAACTGCCGAATATTTAGATATTTATCATAAATTATACTTTTATCCAAAAATTCCAAAATTCACATAGTACACTGACATTATATAGATGTACTCCCAATAAAAATTTCATATCATCTATTTTAGCCTTCTTAGATCGGACATCTCTTTCCACAATATCCACGTGTCGTGCGGCTTTTACCCATGCATCACTTATTCTCACTCGTTCAGTTTTTTCTTCTTTCAGCTCAGATTCCATCTTTATCATCTTATACTCTGCCAAAGAATGCTTCTGTTTAAGCATCACATATCGGGTAACACAAGCTTAAATTGTTGCATCCTTTTGTTCCACGACCGCCTGTCGTTCTTCAGCCTGCTCTTCTAACTCATGAATACGATTTTGTAATTCTACATTTTGATCATATAATACCTCTAACAAACTCTCCTCAGGTACCTCTTCTTCCTCTTCTTCCTCACTCTCAACTGTTACCTCTACGACCATTTCGAGTGCAACTATCAATTCTTCACTCACCACATGGATTTCTCTAATTCCTTCTTCATCTAACATCACATTATCATGGTTAGTGATTAGAGGAATCTCCACAGTCTCATTCACTCCATTGTTAGCATTCTCAGCTGCCATTCTCAAATACTGCCATAAAACAAGGGTTAATTAAGCAAATTAATGTATCACATACTATCCGTATATTATGACCGACCAACAATTAAGCTTAGGTAGGACACACTAGTGAAGAATTTACTCATCTCTCCCCTCCTAGTCCTATTTCCCGATATCCGCCAAAGATCATATCCCTAAGCTCTGATACCAAATGTGATAACCCCAAAATAGGTCCATTCCATCCAACCTATTCTGAGTCGCCAAATACATGGTACAGAAAACAACTACAACTTAATTACAACAATTGTCGTGCAAAATACAACAACATATATGCTGTGAGTTTGGATACAAATATACACCAAATGTGACTCATGTCCCAACCGTGGACAGCACCTCACAATGACACCTTACATCAAGGTATAGTCAAAAACTGTTTTAGAAATTAGAATCTTTGGGAAGTGCTCAAGGAAACCTTCATACATGGGAGGCCATGCTTCTAGGTTCTGACAGATATCATATGACCACAGAATTATCCTTGGTTGACACAATATACCCCAAAGAAAAACGAGAAGATTACTATCATATTCTTCCCAATGGTGAGTCTTCTCTTGACTTATCATTATCTCCACTGTCTCTAATTGAGAATTATACTTCAAACAAACACCAAAATTATATAGGTAGTGCTCGTAAATATACTCAGCAAGTGGATGAGCATATTCCTGTCTTATGATGACACAAGGTTGTATGTCATTAGACATCTTGTATGATAGTGGCCAAACACCCTTCCAACGTTGGGTTCGCCTCACCCTAGTTGATTCACCAAATATAACTACCAAATGATGACCACCGTTCCATTTCCCTGTTACCCCCGCTCGACCCAGCTACACTCTTATTAGCTGAAAGGAATTGTGAAGCAAAAGGGTGAGTACAACTAGCTCAGTAAAGAATATCATAACTAAAGATAATTAAATTATCAATAGCCTTCATCAATAATAAATCAGAGATTTAGAACATATGGTAGATGATAAAAAAATTTCAACCATAGTTGTAGCGGAACGAGCAATCCATTAGAAGAGTCAAATAGACTACAAAGTCTATTATCTTCTCCATGTTAAAAATCCACCAACAATTTTTTTTCCCTGTAGAATCAATCAACAATTCTGGTCCACAATCATATGAATAACTCATAATCATAATTGTAATTCTAAATTCCTCTTCTCATCCAGGACGAAGATAATTTTAATCACCTATCTTTACCTGAAACATCAAAGATCATGGTTACACCAAATCACATTTCCTGTTCATAATCATACTAATAACTTCATCTTTGCACTACGACCAAAGATATTCATTTGTATCACCAGTTGGTCATGTTCATCTCAACATATGTTTATCTTTGCACTACTGGCCAAAGATATTCAACAACATGTCATCTTTGCACTACGGGCCAAAGATATTCATCAACAATTCATCTTTGCACTAATGGCCAAAGATATTCAACCACAGGTCATCTTTGCACTATGGGCCAAAGATATTCATCACCAGTTCATCTTTGCACTACAGGCCAAAGATATTTAACAATAGCTCATATTTGCACTACAGACCAAATATATATTCATCAACATTTCATATTTGCACTATAGGCCAAATATATTAATATTTCAAAGAAATATATAATCATTTCAGAATTTATATAAACAATAATTATAACCATGTTGATCAATTCACCTTTGTACTTAAGCTAAATATATTCAATTATAAATTCAATGGTCATGATCACACCAGTCAATAATTCAACTTTGCACTACTGGCCAAAAGAAACCCATAGTCATGATCATACCAAAAATTATCCCATCTTTACACTCAAGTCAAAGAGAAATATCATCATTAGGGTTATAAAAATGTTATATATGATAATAAAATTAATATAATCAACATATAAATTTAATCTCAAGAGTAATATTCATAAATCAACTATAATTTGGTCAGAAAAAGAAACCAATTTTGTCGTGAATAGTAACTCGTGAATAGTAACTCATGAATAGTTACTCGACATGAAAAGGTAGAAATTCCACAATAAAATCCATACCAATATTTCGGTATAATGATATTGAAATAATAATATTTATTAAGCTTATAAACAATTTATTTTAATTGTTTATACTTTACTAATTAATGCATTTAATCATCATAAAATGCCAACTCTTAAGATTTCATAACCAATAACCAAAATCCTCATCAAAAATCTGCATATAACTCATATATGATTCTCAAGCCATAAAATCATATTTTCTAATTTTCTTGCTTCACATAACATATTTAATTCATTTACTCATAACTAGACCATTTTCATAAAAAATACCAAATCAGTCCCAAAAATATTTCTTTTCTGGGATTTAGCAGAATATAGTCCCATATTGAACATATATTTTTTCCGAAATTTTTAAAATTCATTTACTATTTTCATATGGCCAAAACTGCCGAATATTTAGATATTTATCATAAATTGTACTTTTATCCAAAAATTCCAAAATTCACATAGTACACTGACATTATATAGATGTACTCCCAATAAAAATTTCATCAATTTTAGAGTTAACCACAAGGAGTTATAAGCGGTTACTTTTAAAATAGTCTTTTCTCATAAAATTTATAACTCTTAATCTATACATCCAAAAATCACCATTTTTGGACACAATCAATAAAACTCATCAAAATATCATTTCAAATTTGTTCAGAATTTTTGAAGGTCTGAAAAATTACGAAACTGAAAAATATAACAACCCTTAAAATCTCTTACTATCCCTTACCTCAAAAGAGCAGCACTTCTGACTGGATATAGGATATGACGCTGAAGGAAACTTGCACTGATGAATAGCAACTCACCAAGTATCTAAATACTCACAAAAAACACTCGATAATCTAGAGAGAAAAAGAGAGAAAACTTATGAATTCTGGTGTGATTTTCAATTCTAACTTAGTCCTCTATTTATAGGAAAATATTAGCACGCCGAAGCAGACTTGACCTGCTACCTGATGGCTTTACCTGCTACTATTCCACCCACCAAAAATTAGCCATCTTCCTCAACAACCAAAAGTGGGGCCCACCCATTTCTAGAAGTTTCCACCAAAATCATTTATAAACCTAATTTCCGAATCAGTCACCTCTTAAAATTCATAACAAATCATTCGTTCATTTTTAACGGTTCAAAATTTGTGAACATATACTCAACTTATATATGTATAACATATCCAAAAATCACAACGATCCAACGGTCAGATTAAAAATTATAACTCACACAATAAAGCTGTAAGAACACTGATTTGATCTTTTAATACCTCCAATCCGACAAAATACCTCAACATTAATTCCTTCATTTATAACAACATAAATAAATCCATCATTTATATCCACATCAAATAAATATTTCATTATCATATAAATCAATAATTAATTATTCACAAATAATATTACAGAATCACATTTATGACAACCAAGTAGTTCCTAGGAAAGAGAGGGCTTTTCGATAATGATTTCTCTTTACTGGCGCGCAATTAGATGACCAAACCTCTCCTTAGACAGAACTTTCTAGACATTGCCAATAATACTATCTAATAATATTATTCAAATAATATGAATTATTGATCTGATAATGGAAAATACTGTGCAGCGACAATTATTGAAACAACAATAATATAAAATATCAACGTAGCAATTATTGAATCAATAAAATAAAATATTGAACAGTAATTACTGTAACAATTATTGAGTAGTGCCTTCTTACGTAAGAATCAATAATTAAAAAAAATACTGTGCAATACCGTGTGCAACTGTGCAACTACGCGTATTACTGTATTTTAACCACCGGGTATTCCAACAGTGTTAACGGTAACAACTACGCCGTTATTTATAAAAACTCAATTTTGTCATTTTTTTCATCCGACAGTTATTTTGTTATGGGGCCCACATATGGCTGCGCCGTCGTACGAATATTCCCCGACAGAAAGAATATTCCACGACCAAAGGAATATTCCCCGACAACAATGATTATTTTATAACAACTTGTTTATTTTGAAAAATTTTTATATTTCACCCATAACTTTAACTTTTTATCAATTTAACCATTTACTGAATTGGAATTATAAGAAAAATTGAATACTTTTATTTCATAAAATTCGGGGTCTTACAGTTGCTGAAGCCCTATTTTTTTGTAGTGTCTCTTTAAAACCTTCGAAATTAAATTCCCTTATTAGATCAGTCACAAAACAAGCCCCACTATTACTTGCATAAGATCTGAGGCTAAGAATCAAGATTTTGTAAAGAGAGGTACAAAACCCTAAACTAGAATATGATCTTGGTTGTCATGTTAAATGTTATGATTTTATGTTAAAACATGTTGTTTATAGTATATATTGATGATCTGGGTTGCTAGATGTTAGATCCATAACATCTAGAGGCTCGGATTTGAAGTTTCTAAAAATTTGGAAAATTTTATTTTTGTTGCCTGACAATGAATGCCAGACCTCAGATCTCAGTGACGTTTAATTAGTTTTGTGTTTTGAAAGTTTGTAGCTGTTGTATGCTATGAGATCTTTGATCTGAAACTGGAATCTAGCCTAGATCATGAACAGGTTAAAAGTTATGAATGGTCAAAGGCCGTTGACCGACCATGACTTTTCAAATCTGGGAAACCCAGAAACTTACCCAGAACGTTCTGACAGTAAGTTCTTGAGTCCAGATCTCTCGCATGTTTATCGATTTGTTTCTGTTGTTGTTTACATGTTATAGTATGGTATATGTACTACATATTCAAGCTTTTATATAACCTAGATGACTAACAGGATGGATTTAATTGACGGTCAATCCAAGTAGCCCGATCACGTTTCTGTTTTCGGGGTAACCCAGAAAACATATGAACACTGTGACGCCCCCAAAATAGGTATACAACACCCATTCTGAGTCGCCAAATACATGGTACAAAAAGCAAACTACAACTTCAATAATACAATTGTCGTGCAAAATACGACAACACATACTGTGAGTTTAAATACAAATATTATCTTCTAGACAATATCCACACTCAAGTAAGTCCTCATTACAATTATTCAAACACTATTTTACAAAAATAGTGAGGACAGCTAAAATATCTTTCTAGAACCATCACTCCATATCCCGACTAGATCCTGCTATGTTCTCACCTCCTGAGAAGAAAAATGGAAACAAAAGGAAAAGGGTGAGCTCAACTAGCCCAGTAAAGAATATTATGACTAAGATAATATACAACAAATTATCATTAGTCTTCAACAGGGAAAAATCTGATAAAATATAATAGGCAACAAGTTTTAGATCAACAACTGCAGCGGAAACAACAAACCATTAGAAGAGTCAAGTAGAGAATGAGTTCTACTATCTTCTAAGATTTAAAAGTCCATCATCAATATTTTATCCATGTAACAACAATCAATAACCATCTTTAATCAAATATTCATCTTTGCACTACAGGCCAAAGATATTCATTTGTATCACCAGTCGGTCATGTTCATCTCAACACCTGTTCATCTTTGCACTACAGGCCAAAGATATTCATCAGGTAATCATACATATTTGCACTACAGGCCAAAGATATTCAGTAATATCATCATTTAGGATTGAGGATGATGAAAAATATCTTAAAAAAACGAATCCAGTGAGACAGAAGGACAAATAGTAGGGATTCGTATAACAGTTTATCCAACATCAATAATATCCCATAATAACCAATTTTGAAGCAGAATTCAAAAATAAAGATTAAAACATGGATACAATCAAAGATAGTAACTATAATAGACATCTTGTATAAAAAGGAAAAACTTTATTTTTTGGTGAATAGTGTCGTATACGTGAATAGTGCCGTATACGTGAATAGTAACTCCGACACAAAAAGTTCCAAATTTGATAAAAAACTCATATCAATATTTCAGCATAATGATATTGAAAAAAATAATATCATTTAAGAAGAAAATAATATCCCCTTACCTCAAAATAACCGTACTTCTGACTGAATATCGGATATGAAGCTGAATAAAACTTGTGCTGAATATCAACTTTCAAAGTATCTAAATACTGACAAAATACACTCAATAATCTAGAGAGAGAAAGAGAGAAAACTTATGAATTCTGGTGTGATTTTTAATTCTAATTTAGCCCTCTATTTATAGGAAAATGTTAGCACGCCGAAGCAGACTTATTGGCTTTACCTGCTACTATTCCCACCCACCACATTTGAATAAAAATCTCAGCACATTTCTTCACCAACTAAGAGTGGGGCCCACCAATTCTAGAATTTTCCACCAAAATGATTAACTCCGAAAATTCAACAATTTCTGAATCAGTCATCTCGTAAAATTCATAATAAATCATACGTTCATTTTTAACGGTTCAAAATTTGTGGACACATACTCAACTTATATATGTAAAACATATCCAAATATTACCACGATCCAACGGTTGGATAAAAAATTATAACCCTCACAAAATATCTCAAAAACCCTAATTTGATTTTCAATACCTCCGTTCTGACAAAAATACAGATAAAATACCTCAACATTAACTCCTTCATTTTTAACCACAAAAATATATCCCTCATTTATATCCACATAAAATAAATATTTCCTTATCATATGAATCAATAATTAATTATTCACAAATAATATTACAGAATCACATTTATGACAACCAGGCCGTTCCCAGAAAAGAGGGGGCTTTCCAATAAGGATTTCTCCTTACTAGCGCACAATTAGATGACCAAACCTCTCCTTAGACAGAACTTTCTAGACATTATCAATAATTCTATCTAATAATATTATTTAAATAATATGAATTATTGATCTGATAATGGAAACTATTGTGCAACAACAATTATTGAAACAACAATAATATTAAATATCAACGCAGCAATTATTGAATCAATAAAATAAAATATTGAACAATAACTACTGTAACAATTATTGAGTAGTGCCTTCTTACGTAAGAATCAATAATTGGTGCAATACCGTGTGCTATTGTATTTTAACCACCGGGTATTCCAAAAGTATTAAAGGTAACAACTACGCCGTTATTTATAAATAACTTATACTTGTCATTTTCTTCATCTAATCACTTTCCGTTATGGGGCCCACACAAGGCTGCGCTGTCGTACGAATATTCTCCGACAGAAAGAATATTCCACGACCAAACAAATATTCCCCGACAAAATGAATATTTTATAATCACTTGCTTATTTTACAAAATTTACATATTTCACCCATAACCAAAGTATTATATCAAATTAACCCCTTATTATTCACAATAATATTTAGAGAAAATTTGATTTTATTCATTAATAAGTTGGGGTCTTACAACCTACCCTCCTTATGAAATTTCGTCCTCGAAATTGACGTACGTACCTGGTGTTTCGAAAGGGTGAGGATACCTCACTTTCATTTTTGATTCCAACTCCCAGGTCATTTCTTAAATAGCATGGTTTCTCCACAAAACCTTAACTTGTGGTATAACCTTCGTGCGTAGAACATGCTCTTTCCTATCCAAGATCTTAACAGGTACCTCCTCGTACGTTAAATCTTCGGCTATCTCGTCTGGTTCTAACTCATTTATGTGGTTCGGGTCTTTCACATATTTACGAAGCACAGATACGTGAAAAACATTATGAACACGCGACATACTTAGCGTTAAGGCGAGTTTATAGGCCACAGTTCCTACTCGATCGAGGATTTCAAATAAATCGAAGGCTTGAGCTTTCTTCTCTTCATCGACTCTTACTTCTATAATAACATATTCTTGCACCTTCTTCTTTATATTCATCAGCTCTATGTCTGTAGCTTGAGCGGCTTTAACGTTATCGATTAAAGTCGATTTTACTCGTATATCATCACGTGAGTCCCTAGAGTCATTAACTTTATCTCTATCATTTATAAATTATACAAAATAGGTCTTTGTGTTCAACAATATCGCACGTACAATCTTCTACTCAACGCGTCAGCTACCACGTTCGCTTTTCCAGGATGGTACGGTCAGAACAGGTTCCAAATGAGTCGCCTCTTGAGCTATTAGAAAATCTTCTCGCATTCCTCACTCCATACGAATTTTGTATCTTTCTGAGTCAGCTAAGTTAACGGAGTAGCGATTCGAGAAAATCCTTCCACGAATCTCCGATAGTAACCAGTTAAGCCCAGAAAGCTACGTACTTTGGTCACCGACTTCGGTTGCTCTCAATTGTGATTCATATCCCAATCTTGGATAGCACGTCACAATGGCACCTATTGTTTTACCACCACACAAATATAGAGTCCCTTACGGAGAGTCTGGCTTTGGTGCATTCCATAAAGAAAGTCACCAGATAGAGGCTCGGGTACCAACCTCTATAGTTGAGTTTTTAACTCCTGAAGTTCAATAGGAGCTATTCAATATGAAATTTTAGAAATGGGTTTTGTATCGGGTAGAAGATCAATACAAAAATTCAATATCACGCTCTGGGTTAGGCCAGAAAATTCTTCAGGAAATATGTCAGGAAATTCACTAACAACAGAAATATCATTCAAATCTGACGTATTTTTGTTCAAGTCCATGACATGGGCTAAGAAAGCTTGACATCCGTTTTTCAATAAACGAATGGCTTTATGGCTTGGTATGACAGCGATTGATTTTAGTGGTTTGGTTGCTTGAATTTGCATAACAGGTTGGTTAGGAATATGAAAACTAACAACCTTATGAAAATAATCAATTTTGGCATGATGAGTAGTTAACCAATCAATTCCTAAAATCACATCAAAAGCAAGTATCTTTAAAGAGATAAGGTCAACAGGTAATGTGATTGTGCCAACTTGGATTAAGCAAGATTTATAAACTGTAGATGTAATGAAAGTTTCTCCTAACGGAGCCTCCACAGATAGGTCAAAGTCTAATTTCTCCGGAGTCAAGTTTAAACGTTGAGCACAAGTAGGAGAGATAAAAGAATGGGTAGAACAGGTATCTAGTAAGGTATAAACTTCGTAAGAATTTATAATTAACTAACCCGTTATACCTTCGTTCGAGTTCCTCGCGTTTTGGACAGTCACGACAAACGCTCTTCCAGAAACCGTCGACTTTATTTTGTCCGTATCCACCTTTGGTGTCACCGTCCCAGTTGGACTTGATTTCGCTATAGTACAATCTCGAGCGATATGTCCTTCCTTTTCACAATTATAACATACCTTGAACTGTTGTGGGTAGTTTGGACTTATATGTCCCTCCTCTCCGCATCTGTAACATCTAACTGGCGGTCGTTCTCCTCCCCTAGAATTTGTTCCTGGTGCTGGTGCTACTATCGACGTCTTCCTGTCATCGTTAAATCTTCTCTTCTTGAAATTTCCACTGGACTCACCTCTCCTATTATCATGGCCACGATGACCACCCGAGTGGTTACCACTTTTGTCTGTATTTTTCCCTCCTCGCTGGTTCTCATCGCTCCGATGACCCTGGTTGTGGTCCCTCGATTGAACATACTTATTATCTCGCTCTAATAATTGAGCCCTGTTTACAACATCTGAATATAAAGAAAATTTATGAGAGATAAGATATTGCCGAATCTCAGGTTTTAAACCTCTCAGAAACATCCTTGTCATTCGTTCCTCATTCTCGACCAAATGAGGTGCAAACCTGGATAACTCTGCAAACTTCGCATCGTATTGGGACACCGTCATGTTGTTTTGTTCCAGTCTAATAAACTCTACCTCCTTCATATGACGAATACTTTCAGGAAAGTACTTGTCATTAAATAGTTTTTGAAATGTTTCCAAGGACATGTTGAGTGCATCAGGCTGGGTACGTTTTACAGATTCCCACCAGTAATCTGCCTCACCACAGAACATAAATGTGACAAATGGAACCTTCTGTTCTTCCGTGCATCCCAAGACATCAAATATCTTGGTAATTTGCTTGACCCAC
This sequence comes from Panax notoginseng, assembly GCA_016801055.1. NCBI lineage: Eukaryota > Viridiplantae > Streptophyta > Magnoliopsida > Apiales > Araliaceae > Panax > Panax notoginseng. The sequence goes on along the minus strand of CM029021.1, from coordinate 71,647,534 downwards.
GTTTCCGCCATGATTGGATCCGGCTTTCCCTTAAATTCTGGTGGTCCCAATTCTTTGAACTGCTTGGCTGTGACAAACCTCGCGTTGTTATCATTTCCACCCGTACTTTGCACACGAGTCTCCCTCGTCTGATTTTGCATGAACTGCAAAAAGCTTCTAAACATCCCATCATTCCTAGTTTGCTCGGTAACGTTGTTTACAGGAGGAATATTGCCTTCCTGTTGCACGTTCCCTTGGGTGGTGATTAAAGGTGTCTCCACAGTCTCATTCACTCCATTTTTAACGTTCTCTGCTGCCATTCTCAAATACTGCCACAAAACAAGGGTTAATTGACATGTCACATATTATCCCTATATCTGACCGACCAAATAATTACCAAATAAACTTATTCAGGTCATACTAGCGAAGGAATTCCCCGTCTCTCCCCTCCTAGTTCTTGTCTCACATCTCAGCCAGGGATCATATCCCTAAGCTCTGATACCAACTGTGACGCCCCCAAAATAGGTATACAACACCCATTCTGAGTCGCCAAATACATGGTACAAAAAGCAAACTACAACTTCAATAATACAATTGTCGTGCAAAATACGACAACACATACTGTGAGTTTAAATACAAATATTATCTTCTAGACAATATCCACACTCAAGTAAGTCCTCGTTACAATTATTCAAACACTATTTTACAGAAATAGTGAGTACAGCTAAAATATCTTTCTAAAACCATCACTCCATACCCCGACTAGATCCTGCTATGTTCTCACCTCCTAAGAAGAAAAATGGAAACTAAAGGAAAAGGGTGAGCTCAACTAGCCCAGTAAAGAATATTATGACTAAGATAATATACAACAAATTATTATTAGTCTTCAACAGGGAAAAATCTGATAAAATATAATAGACAACAAGTTTTAGATCAACAACTGCAGCGGAAACAGCAAACCATTAGAAGAGTCAAGTAGAGAATGAGTTCTACTATCTTCTAAGATTTAAAAGTCCATCATCAATATTTTATCCCTGTAACAACAATCAATAACCATCTTTAATCAAATATTCATCTTTGCACTACAGGCCAAAGATATTCATTTGTATCACCAGTCGGTCATGTTCATCTCAACACCTGTTCATCTTTGCACTACAGGCCAAAGATATTCATCAGGTAATCATACATCTTTGCACTACAGGCCAAAGATATTCAGTAATATCATCATTTAGGACTGAGGATGATGAAAAATATCTTAAAGAAAACGAATCCAGTGAGACAGAAGGACAAATAGTAGGGATTCGTATAACAGTTTATCCAAGATCAATAATACCCCATAATAACCAATTTTGAAGCAGAATTCAAAAATAAAGATCAAAACATGGATACAATCAAAGATAGTAACCATAATAGACATCTTGGACAAAAAGGGAAAACTTTATTTTTCGGTGAATAGTGCCGTATTCATGAATAGTGTCATATACGTGAATAGTGCCGTATACGTGAATAGTAACTCCGACACAAAAAGTTCCAAATTTGATAAAAAAAACTTATATCAATATTTCAGCATAATGATATTGAAGAAAATAATATCATTTAAGAAGAAAATAATATCCCCTTACCTCAAAATAATCATACTTTTGACTGAATATCGGATATGAGGCTGAATGAAACTTGTGCTGAATATCAACTTTCAAAGTATCTAAATACTCACAAAATACACTCAATAATCTAGAGAGAGAACTTATGAATTCTGGTGTGATTTTCAATTCTAACTTAGCCCTCTATTTATAGGAAAATATTAGCACGCCGAAGCAGACTTAACCTACAACCTGATGGCTTTACCTGCTACTATTTCCACCCACCACATTTGAATAAAAATTTCAGCACATTTCTTCACAAACCAAGAGTGGGGCCCACCAATTCTAGAATTTTCTACCAAAATGATTAACTCCGAAAATTCAACAATTTCTGAACCAGTCATCTCGTAAAATTCATAATAAATTATACGTTCATTTTTAACGGTTCAAAATTTATGGATATATACTTAACTTATATATGTAAAACATATCCAAATATTACCACGATCCAACGGTCGGATTAAAAATTATAACCCTCACAAAATATCTCAAAAACCCTAATTTGATTTTCAATACCTCCGTTCCGACAAAAATACAGATAAAACACCTCAACATTAACTCCTTCATTTTTAACCACAAAAATATATCCCTCATTTATATCCACATAAAATAAATATTTCCTTATCATATGAATCAATAATTAATTATTCACAAATAATATTATAGAATCACATTTATGACAACCAGGCCGTTCCCAGGAAAAAGGGGGCTTTCCAATAAGGATTTCTCCTTACTAGCGCGCAATTAGATGACCAAACCTCTCCTTAGACAGAACTTTCTAGACATTGCCAATAATGCTATTTAATAATATTATTTAAATAATATGAATTATTGATCTGATAATGGAAAATATTGTGTAGCAACAATTATTGAAACAACAATAATATAAAATATCAACGCATCAATTATTGAATCAATAAAATAAAATATTGAACAATAACTACTGTAACAATTATTGAGTAGTGTCTTCTTACGTAAGAATCAATAATTGGTGCAATACCTTGTGCTACTGTATTTTAACCACCGGGTATTCCAACAGTATTAACGGTAACAACTACGCCGTTATTTATAAATAACTTATACTTGTCATTTTCTTCATCCAATCGCTTTCCGTTATGGGGCCCACACAAGGCTACGTCGTCGTACGAATATTTCCCGATAGCAAGAATATTCCACGACCAAACAAATATTCCCCGACAAAATGAATATTTTATAACCACTTGCATATTTTACAAAATTTGCACATTTCACCCATAACCAAAGTATTATATCAAATTAACCCCTTATTATTCACAATAATATTTAGAGAAAATTTGATTTTATTCATTAATAAGTTGGGGTCTTATAAACACCATCTCTGACATGGTTTGACCGGCATGGATCTAGAGATTTTGTTGTTGTTTATGATTTTATGTAATCAATTTGCTCATTTGCATGCTGGCTATAACCTGGAACCCTTAGATCACATAAAGCAAACCCAGAACTCAAGATATAAGGATCCAAAGTAGCACACTCGAACTGTTCTTCATTTCTGGAAAACCTAGAAATGAAGAACAACCTCTGACATGATTTTCTGAGGCCTAGATCTTTTAGCTTGATGTTTGTTAAACCTGATACGTGCTTGATTCATGTACCCTGATGGTTACTCTACACAGCCTGACGTCTAGAACACCTTTAACAAGAACCGATTGACGGGAATAAGGCCACCAAGGTCGTTGACCGGCCATGACCATATTTTCTGGGCAGCCCAGAAACTTGATGAACAGCTCTGACAGCCACTTTAGGCCTTTAGATCTTTCATTTGATGCATGTTATGACCATGTTTGTTGTTAGATCATGTAGTTTTGCACTAGCACTACAAGATCTGACCAACAACATGTTTAGAAACACAATACATACTGAATCAAACTTGGTCAAAGTAGCACACTCGAAACTGACTTTGAATATTCTGGGTTGCTCAAGAACACAATAGGCTACACTTTCTGTCGCTATAGGCTATAGCGACAGTTTTATTAATTTAATTTAATTTATTTTTCAAAAATCATTTAAAAATAGAAATTAATTATTAAAAATTCTAAAAATAGTTTTAAAAATTATTTTAAGTTATAAAAATTAACTTTTAATAATTTGACATATTTTTCATAAATATTAATATTTATTTGGATATTATTGATATTTATTTTATTTAATAAATACATTAAAAAAATCAATCAAAAATGATTTTATTATATTAAAAATCATTATTTAATATAAAAATAATAAAGTATTTAATAATATTTTAAGTTATAAAATATAACTTTTAATATTTTAAGATAAATTTAATTAATTATTTAATATTAATGATATTAGATTTATTTAGTAATTATATTAAATAATTAAATTAAAAATAATTTAATAATACTATAAAAATCATTTTTTTAAAAAATAAATAGTTAAAAATATTTTAAGTTATAAAATATAACTTTTAATATTTAAAGGTAAATTTTGTTAATAATTTAATATTAATGATGTTAGATTTATTTAATAAATATATTAAATAAATAGTTTAAAAATAGTTTTATTGATTTAAAACTTATTAAAAAGGAGATAAATGAATTAAAATAGTTTTAGGTTATAATTAATGACTTTTAATATTTTGATAAATGATACATTAATAATTAAATATAAATGATAAATTATTTAAAAATAATTTTATTTGTTTTAAAAAAATCATTTAAGAGTAATAAAAATGTTTAAAAAATATTTTGGGTTATTATAAATAAATTTAATATTTTTTGTAATGGTTTCACTATATTTAATATTAATTAAATATTAATGATAATAGAATTATTTAATATTTAAATCATTTAATAATGATTCAGATGTTTGAAAAATTATGATAAATTATACTAATTATTTAAAAATTATTATAGGCCATTTAAAAATAATATGACTAATATTTACAGTTATTGAATTACTGAATGGAGTTTTAGACTCGATAATTACCCGATAAAGCCGTCGGTACACCGTAATAATTCAGAAATTGATCCGGACTTAGATAATTAGACTAGATAAGTATTTGTTTGTGAATCAATGACTGATATAACTATGTGACAATGTGATTAGGTTATGCGTTGACTACAAATAGCAGTACTATGCGATATGATATATTATTCTAATCGAACAAATGATCTTATTAATGATAGGTTTCGGTATAAAAGATAAAACTAAGTTACGTTATTGTAAGCAGCAGCTCAGGCAAGTATCCTAACTTTGCATTTACTTTATGCAATGGACATGAGTAAGAAAGTTTCAGAATTATATTATCATTATGCCAAATTATTAACTCTATTGTTATCGATTATGTATCCAATCTTTGTATTCATACAAGTTCTTAAATTATCCGATCATTGTTTATCAACACAGTATTACTGTATAATTCAGATATTTATTTTGTTCGTTAATTTCTAAATAGGGTTAGACAAGTGTACTCACTTGGATAATCATTGTATTTAATCACATGTTGATACATACTTATTGGTTTCAAGTATGTATATATTGAATTAAAAAGCCATCTAAGCTATTTGATTCAGCTAGACATAAACTTAAAAATATTATTGAATAAGATATAACTTTATTGTATCCAACCAGATTGTTTTGGTTCGGATTCCCGACTACGTATAAACATCACGAACATGGAAAAACTTTTATGCACATAAGGTGGATAAGATGAACGATAATATCATTTTTGCATGTAGTATTGATCAATACATGGCACATTGGGATGATCACCCTCGCGCCCGTAAGTTATGACAGTTTGCGGATGAAGTTCTGCTAAACCTTAGCAAAAATTGAAAACGAAGTTTATAGTCTGTCGACTGCTCTTTATTTATAGTCAGTACATAGTTTCAAAATTTTGATATAGAATTGATATGTTGTTATTATTGGTTCAGCTTACTTCACAACTGTTGATTCGTTGTAGAAGTGTCATTCAAAGAAAATATTTAATTCTTTCAGTTTATATTTATTGTTGTTATTACTTGCTGGGCAATCAAATACTCATTCTTGCTTTAAATTTAAATATTTTTAGCTAAGCGTGATCAACCGGAATGTTCAGGCCAGAACAAGGGAAAAGGAAAGCAAGCAGAATAATCTTATGTTATCTTATGTAATAGTTTGACTTTATTAAGACAAAGATATCTATTAATTATCATGTAATGAATGTTTAAAGGTCGCGTACCAGGGATTAGACTTTGATATATGTAAATTAAGTTTAATATTTATATTTATATTATTATTATTAGTATTATTCCGCTCATAGAAATGATATCGTGAAGCACCGAGTTTGAGTTTCAAGTACCTGAATTTGGGGGCGTCACAATATTTGTTAGGGGAAGCTCTTTGGGGAAGAAATGAACCAGTAGCACCCATTCCCTAAGCAGTTCCAGTCACAAACTTTAAGGAATTTAGGAGTATAGGACCTCCAAAATTCATGGGTACTACCGATCCGATTGTGGCGCAGACGTGGGTCAAAGAGATGGAGAAGGCTTTCACCATCACTCGTGTGGGTGAAGACCAGAAGATGACGTTTGCAACCTGCATGATGAGAGGCGAAGCGCACTACTGGTGGGAGGAGAATCAATAGAGATCATGTGAAGGGATAGTAGCTTGGGAGAGATTTAAAACTCCATTCTTTGAGAATTACTTCCCGAAGAGCATGAAAAATAGGATGGAGGTGAAGTTCTTAGAACTTAAGTAGGGAGATATGACGGTGGTGCAATAAACAGCTAAGTTCAACGAGCTAGCTCGTTTTACAGAACACCAAGTAATAAATGAAGAGAGGAAAGCTAGGCGTTTTGAACAAGGACTGAAGCCTTGGTTGTTCAACAAGGTGTCAGTTCTTCAGATCGATTCTTTTGCGACATTGCTAGAAAATGCCATTATTGCAGAGGGAAGTAGTGAAGCTTTGAGTTTGCACAATAAGGAGAAGAAGGGTAAGAACACAGGATGAGATAGCCGCAGAGGAAGCAGTAGAGGGGGAAGCAATTTAGGAAAAAGGAAGTGGGAGAACAAAAACAACAACAAAAATCACAACAATCAAGTGGGGGAAGTTTCGTGGAGAGTTTAAGAACAAGGTAGAAGGATGACCGATGTGACGCCCCCAAATCCGGGTATCTTCAAACCCGACAGATGGTGCTCCACGATACTACAATTTATACAGTCATTCTATTGAGATAACAATAAAATGAGTGTACTAACTATATTTTTATTACATTAGTAATAAATCCTTTCCCAGGTTCATAAACCGAATACATTCTTTGTTATTCATAAGTATATTACATAAAAATACTCTAGTCTATTACAGGATAATCAATTATCCATCTTAGCCTTGCCCTTATCTCTTTTAGAACTCTCAGTTCGTTTAGCTTTAGCTGCAATTATATAATTCAAGCAAGAAGTGAGCATTACTAGCGCAGTAAGTCTAACAAAGGATAACATAAATACCACATCGAGAATTATATGATTATCTTCCATAACTGAACAAGTAACTATGAATCATCATGAAGCATTGACTTATTCTTCTTCTCATTACATAACAACAATTCTAAAGTATACATAATAGCTTAGGAATTCTGAATCGGTCAAAAGACCATGGACATACTCTTTGCATTTTCATTCTTGAAAAGGACATCCGACACTAAGGCCATCCATCCGGCATTACTTACGAGTACATCTAGGTGATCAGCCTATAGTACCCTATGTTGATCAACACTCTTCCGTTTAACGTATTTACGTTCAACATTTAGTAACCTCGCGTGCCCATCGAATAATCGATGAAAATACTTTTGTTTGTGCATAGAAAAACTTACCTTTACATCCGTACCAAATACTTGGCATAGGATAGCGTTAATAGTTCTATATCGAAAGACTTGTAAATAAATCAATCAATTCTTCAAGACTTGTCTAGCCGAGTTAAAACATGCATCGACTCTTTTTTTAAAACCATTCATGCATTTCAGAACATGAATCATAGAAAACTTGGTTAACACGGAGGTTAGACAAGCGTTAAGAAAACTTGCCTTCAAGCGTCTTTGAATATAATATTCAATCAATTCTCAGTCTTTACAGGATCTACATGATATATTCACATAGCACACTATAATTAGTTACCAAACAAACTTACTTTATTTATTTTAACCAACTTCTTTCTCTTCTATGACTTACTTGAATTTATTTCGTTAATAAAGTCAATTCATCTTTCTATGCTTAGTTACGGTTTGCTAACGTTCTTACGTTATTAATCGACATTCGATCATCATTGGTGAAAGACCAACGTTGAATCATCATTCACAGTTTACTTGCTTATACTTTTGCGTTCTTCGTTTAATTGTTATTAAACCATACTAAATCTTCTAATGTTATCACCTATAAGTGATTTAAGGTCAGCCTTATCATACATATTAAGTACATTCATGTCTTACTATTTGGTTTACCTTCCATTAGAATTAAAACCTAACTTGGTCAACCTTTTTACACTGTCGGCGCTGCGGCGCCTGTAAGACCCCAATTTTTATGAATAAAGATGAATTTTCTATAAATATCATTTTTGAATATTATGGAGTGAATTTGATATAATGTTATAGTTGTGGGTAATATTTATAAATTTTTCAAAGTACGCAAGTTGTTATATAATATTCGATTGGTCGGGGAATATTCGTTTTAACAGGGAATATTCGTACGACGGTATAATCATTGGTGGACCCCACAACAGAATTATTATCGGATTGAGAAAATTATAAAAATATCTTTTTATGAAAATAACGGCGGAAATTTTTACCGTTAACTGTTGAAACACCCGATGTTAAAAGTACAGTAATACGCGTGGTTGCATAGTAGCACACGGTATTGATTATTGATACTTACGTGATAAGTCACTCAGTTATATTCAATTATTACTACAGTAATTACTGCATAGTATCTCACATTATTGATTCAATTATTATCGATATTTTATATATTATTAAATTAATAATTGAGTTGACAGAGTTATTCGTATTATTATTTGCAATATTGACAATGTCTAGAAGTTCTGTCAAGGAGAGGTTTGGTCACCTAATTGCGCGCTAATAAGGAAAAATTCTTATTGGGAAGCCCCCTCTTTCCTGGAAACGACCTAGTTGTTAAATATTGCGAATTATAACAATGATAACAAATGTTGTTAAAAATATTGAGAAAATATTTATGAAGTATTTGTTGTAGGTTGGCGTATTATATGAACCCCCACCTTCTCATTTTTCAAAATTGTCGGGAGAAAGTTATCTCAGTTTTGCTTTATTACTTATATATATATATATATATATATATATATATATATATATATATATATATATATATATATATATATATATATATATATATATATTAAATGTGTGAGTGGGTGGGTGGATGTTGATTTTGGAGGATGTTGATTTTGTTGTGGGTGGATGTTGATTTTGGAGGATGTTAATTTTGTTGTATATGGGTGGGAGTTGATTTGTTTTTTTTTGTTTCAAAATAACATGTGTTATATATATATATATATATATATATATATATATATATATATATATATATATATATATATATATATAATATTTTTGGTTTGTAGCTGATTATTGCTTTGAAAATCAATACCTCGTAAGACGTCCGTGAATTTAAAAAAAAAAGTGTGCGTCCGTGAGAATTTTAAACAGTACCCCTTCCATTCTCCTATAAATAGGATGCTTAGTTAGAATTGAAAATCACACCAGAATTAGAGAATTCTTCTTCTATAATCTTGAGCGTATTTCTTTAGAGTTTTAGAAAGCTTTGAGCATAGAAAATAGTGAAAGTTTTCTTCAATAATATCACCGCCCTACAAGTCGGAATACTTTTCTTTTCAAGGTAAGGGATGTTATTTTTGTTCAATATTCGTTTGAAATAATATTTTCTTCCATACTCTATGGTATGTAAGTAATATTATTTCGTTTCAGATTTCGAATTCTATACTCGTTTTGTTAAAGTTTTGGCTTCTATACTCTATGAAATTAGTAGAATATCCTTCATATTTGGGCTTCATCTAGTACTTTTTTATGAAAATATTATTCTGAGCATTCTTGATAAGTTTTAACTTTTACATGCCGAGGTACTATTCACGGGGTTACTATTCTTGAAGTTACTATTCACCAAGTACTATTCACTCAGTTACTATTCATCCGGGATACTATTCATGATAAAAATTGATTACTTTTTGGTCCAAATCATTTTTGATACAATATTATTCTTGAATTTTACTCCACAAAGCAGTATCATGTTGAAAATTTGGACGTTATTGATTTCTAGATAAATTAAATTATAAATCTTTAAAAATTTATCCTTGAACTTGTTTTATTGAATTCTTATATCATTGTCATCATCCTCATGTTTATAATATGTTGAAAGTAATCTGTGGCCTGTAGTGCATAGATGGACTTGGTATGATTATGACCAGGGATTATTCGGTATAATCATGACCGTAATATTACAAATGATGTGGTAAAAGTCCTCATTGGCCAGTAGTGCATTAATGGACAGTTGTTGGCACGATCATGACCATTGATGAATACACGAATATCCTTGGCCCATAGTGCATTGATAATTTGTGGTCGTGATACTAAAGAATATCCTTGGCCGTAGTGCAGGGGTGATTCGATGATGTGTATTATTTATTAAGCTGAGTCTCAGCGATAAAAGTGATGAAAAACCTTTTAAATCATAGAAGATAGTAGATTTTATTCTCTACTTGACTCTTCTAATGGATTGCTTGTTCCGCTGCAGTTAAACTTGATGTTTGATATATTTTATTAGTTTAACACTGTTGAAGGCTAACAATAAATTATTCTACATTATCTTAGTCATAATATTTTTTACTGGGCTAGTTGAGCTCACCCTTTTGCTTTCATTATCCTCTTCGGGAAATTAGAACGTAGTCAGGACTAGTCAGGGAATGGAGTGACGGTCCAGATGATAGCATTAGTAGTCCTCACTATTCTATAAAATAGTGTGATAATAAATGTATTGAGGACTTATCTTGAGTTTGAATACTGTCTAAAAGACAATATTTGTATTAAAACTCACAGCTCATATTGTATATTTAAGTTTGTATTTGTATTCTGTACCATGTATTTGGCGACTCAGAATGGGTGATGTATACCTATTTTTGGGGCATCACAGTTGGTATCAAAGCTTAGGGATATGATCCATGGATGATATGTGAGACTAGAACTAAGAAGGGAGAGACGGGTAATTCCTTCGGTAGTATGACCTACCTAATTTATTTGTTATGTAATTGGTCAGTCAGAATATAGGGATAATATGTTGCATGCCAATTAACCATTGTTTTGTGGCAGTATTTAAAAATGACATCCGATAATGTTGAGAATAGCAATGAAGCACATGAGACTGTTGAGTCACCACAGATCAACACCCAGGATAATGTGCATCAGGAAGGCAATAATCCTCAGGTGAACAACAACACCGACCAAATGGCAAATGACAGAATGTTTAGGAGCTTTCTACAATTCGTACAACATCAGGTAAGAGAGACTCCTGTCCAAAATGTAGGTGGAAACACTGAAAACTCTCGGACGGTCACCGCTAAACAGTTCAAGGAGTTGGGACCACCGGAGTTTATTGGAGAGCCAAAACCACTTAAGGCGAAAACGTGGATAAAGCAGATCACCAAGATATTTGATGTCTTGGGATGCTCCGAGAAGCAAAAGGTTCCCTTTGCCACCTTTATGTTGCGAGGAGAGGCAGATTACTGGTGAGAATCGGTAAAGCGTACTCAACCTGTCGCACTAAAGATGTCTTGGGAGAAGTTCCAAGAACTATTCAACGACAAGTACTTTCCCGAAAGTATTCGTCACATATGACCGTGTCGCAGTACTAAGCTAAGTTTGCCGAGTTATCCCGGTTTGCGTCTCACTTGGTTGATAATGAGGAGAGAATGACGCGGATATTTCTAAGAGGTTTGAAACCCGAGATACGTCAATATCTAATTTCTCATAAACTCTGATTGTATTCAGATGTAGTAAATAGGGCTCAATTATTAGAGCGCGATAACGAGTCAACCCAACCAAGAGAAAGCAGCCGACAAATTGATAATACCAGTGGTTGCAGTCATCGAAGCGATGACAACAAACGTGGAGGGAATCAACATGCCAGAAATGGTAACCACTTTGGTGGTAATCATGGCCAAGACACTAAGAATGGACATTTCAAGAAGAGGAGATTCAACAATGATGGAAAGACGTTATCACCAGCACCCGTTGTTAAGGAAGGAAAACGACCACCTATCATATGCTTCAAATGTGGGAGGGACACATCAGTCCAAACTGTGCATAGCAGTCCAAAACGTGTTAAATTTGTGGAAGAGAAGGTCACCTAGCTAGATTTTGTCGTACTAGGAAGCCAAGTCCAGTTGGAACGGTGACACCAAATGTCGTCCCAGATAAGTCAAAACCAGTAGTTCAAGGGAGAGCGTTTGTTGTGACTTCCCAGAAAGTAAGAAACCCGAACGAGGTCATCACGAGTAAGCTTATCATAAACTCTAGCGAAGTACATACCTTATTTGATACCGGTTCTACCCATTCTTTTATTTCTCCTACTTGCGCTATACGTTTAAATTTGAATTCGGAGAAATTAGACTTTGGCTTATCTGTTGAAACTCCGTTGGGAGAAACTTTCATTACATCCACTGTTTATAAGTCTTGTTTGGCTCAAATCGGTACCCTCACATTACTTGTCGATCTTATTTCATTGAAAATACTTGCATTTGACGTAATTCTAGGGATTGATTGGTTAACTACTCATCATGCAAAAATTGATTATTTTTGTAAGGTTGTTAGCTTTCATATTCCTAACCAACCTATTATGCGAATTTAAGTAACCAAACCATTAAAATCAATCACTGTCGTCTCAAGCCATAAAGCTATTCGTTTATTGAAAAATGGATGTCAAGCTTTCTTAGCTCATGTCACGGATTTAAACAAAAATACGTCAGTTTTGAATGATATTTCTATTATTAATAAATTTCCTAACGTATTCCCTAAAGAACTTCCTGGCCTACCCCTAGAGCGTGAAATTAAATTTTTTATCGACCTTAAACCCGGTACAAAACCCATTTCCAAAGTTCCATATCGAATGACTCCTATTGAACTTCAGGAGTTAAAGACCCAATTACAGGAGCTGTTAGACATCGGTTTCATTCGTCCTAGTACGTCTCCTTGGGGTGCTCCTGTTCTATTCGTGAAGAAGTAAGATGAGAGTATGCGACTTTGTATTGATTATCGGGAGTTGAATCATGTCACCATCAAAAATAGGTACTCATTTCCACGTATTAATGACCTGTTTGACCAGTTGCAAGGCACCAAATTCTTTTCAAAGATCGATCTTCGTTCTGAATATCACAGTTAAAGATTAAAACCGATGACATTCTAAAGACGACTTTCAGAACTCGGTACAGACATTATGAATTCCTAGTCACATCCTTTGGATTGACTAATGCTCCTGCTGCCTTCATGGATATGATGAACCGAGTATTCAAGGAATATTTTGATCATTTTATGGTTGTCTTTATTGATGACATTCTCATATATTCCAATAGCCGTGAAGATCATGAGCAACACTTGAGGCTGATACTCCAAAAGCTTCGTGAAAACAAGCTTTATGCCAAGTTAAAGAAATGCGAGTTCTGGCTTGAAGAAGTAGCATTCCTTGGGCACGTAGTATCAAGTCATGGAATATCTGTTGACTCGGCTAAGATTGAAGCAATATAAAGCTGGGAGCAACCTAAATCAGTGACCGAAGTACGTAGCTTTCTCGGCTTAGCTGGTTATTATCGGAGATTTGTAGAAGGGTTTTCTCGAATCGCTACTCCATTAACTCAGCTGACTCGAAAAGATATAAAATTCGGTTGGAGTGAGGAATGTGAGAAGAATTTTCAAGAACTCAAGAGAAGACTTATTTCAGCACCTGTTCTGACAATACCATCTGGCTTGGAGGGATTTGTCACCTACAGTGATGCTTCGGGCAAAGGGTTAGGATGTGTTCTCATGCAACATGGGAAAGTCATAGCCTATTCCTCACGATAACTCAAAGAATATGAGAGGAATTATCCTACTCATGATCTAGAGTTGGCAGCAGTCATTTTTGTACAAAAAATTTGGAGGCATTACTTGTATGGGGAGAAAGTGGAGATCTTTACGGATCATAAAAGCCTCAAATATTTCTTCACTCAAAAGGAGCTCAACATGCGACAACGACGTTTGTGATAACCCCAAAATAGGTCCATTCCATCCAACCTATTCTGAGTCGCCAAATACATGGTACAGAAAACAACTACAACTTTATTACAACAATTGTCGTGCAAAATACAACAACATATATGCTGTGAGTTTGGATACAAATATATACCAAATGTGACTCATGTCCCAACCGTGGACAACACCTCACAATGACACCTTACATAAAGGTATAGTCAAAAACTGTTTTAGAAATTAGAATCTTTGGGAAGTGCTCAAGGAAACCTTCGTACATGGGAGACCATGCTTCTAGGTTATGATAGATATCATATGGCCACAGAATTATTCTTGGTTGACCCAATATATCCCAAAAAAAACGAGAAGATTACTATCATATTCTTCCCAATGGTGAGTCTTCTCTTGACTTATCATTATCTCCACTGTCTCTAATTGAGAATTATACTTCAAACAAACACCAAGATTATATAGGTAGTGCTTGTAAATATACTCAGCAAGTGGATGAGCACAATCCTGTCTTATGATGACACGAGGTTGTATGTCATTAAACATCTTCTATGATAGTGGCAAAACACCTATTCAAACTCCAGAAGATTTATTAAGACTCTGTGTACTTGACTTCAAGGGAAGTTGGGACAAGTTCTTACCATTGGTAGAATTTTCCTACAACAACAGTTATCAAGCAAGTATTGGCATGGCTCCATTCGAAGCATTGTATGGAAAAAAATATCGTTCTCCAGTATGTTGGGATGAGGTGGGTGAAGCAACGTTGTTGGGACCGGAGTTGGTATGTATGACTACAGAAAAGATTCAAACGATCCGACAACGTATAAAAACCTCACAAGATCGACAAAAGAGTTATGCTGATCTTCATCGAAAGGACGTGGAATTTGATGTAGGAGATCATGTGTTCTTACGTGTTGCTTCATGGAAAGGAGTTACGAGATTTAGAAAGAGAGGAAAGCTCAATCCTCGATTCATCGGTCCATTTTTAATCCTCGATCGAGTAGGAACTGTGGCTTATAGACTCGCTTTACCGCCAAGTATGTCTCGTGTTCATAACGTTTTTCACATATCCATGTTACGCAAATATTTGGAAGACCCGAACCACATTATTGAGTTAGAACCGGATGAAATAGCGGAGGATTTGACGTATGAAGAAGTTCCTATTCAAATCTTGGATAAGAAGGAACATATTCTACGCTCCAAGGTTATACCTCAAGTCAAAGTTTTGTGGAGAAATCACGATGTTGAGGAAATGACTTGGGAGTTAGAATCTAAAATGAAATCAAGGTATCCTTACCTCTTCGACATACCAGGTACGTAACCTAATTTTGAGGGCAAAATTTCATAAGAAGGGGAGGTTGTAAGACCCCAACTTTTATAAATAAAGACGAATTTTCTATAAATATCATTTTTGAATATTATGGAGTTAATTTGATATAATGTTATAGTTGTGGGTAATATTTATAAATTTTACAAAGTACGCAAGTTGTTATATAATATTCGATTGGTCGGAGAATATTCGTTTTAACAGGAAATATTCGTACAACGGCACAATCATTAGTGGACCCCACAACAGAATTATTGTCGGATTGAGAAAACGACAAAAATATTTTATTAAAAATAACGGCGGAAGTTTTACCATTGTTACTGTTGAACTACTCGGTAGTAAAAGTACAGTAATACGTGTGGTTGCATAGTAACTCACGGTATTGATTATTAATGCTTATGTGAGAAGTCACTCAGTTTAATTCAATTATTGTCAGTTAATAATATGAATTATTTAGCGATAATGAAGTTTTGTTTTATTCGTATTATTAACGTAATAAAACAGAATACTTTATTAAAGTTATTTTATAAATAGAATATATTATATTTTATTTTAAAAAAATTTCTTTAAATATGGACCGTCAGATTAAAGTAATCAATCTGGACCGTTCATGGATTAGTTACTATGCATTCCATTTTTCTATAAATAGCAGCTCATTCCTTCATTATTTCTTACGAATTCACTGAACTCTAGAGAGAGAAACTATAGAGAGAAATTATAGAGAGAGAGAAGAAAAGTATTCTGCTACTTAACTACTTCCTTATTTCAGCTCTTCTTTAAAACGGTAAGGGGTGTTATTCTTTCTTATTCATGAAGAGAACTGTTGTTATTTCATTATTTATTATTCTGTTGGAATAACCTGTATACGCGGTCTACCCTATACTTGGTGACATTCTTCTGTTATTCTGTTGGAACATCCTGTCTGTGTGTTTTACACCGGACCTGGTTCTGTTTTTATTATTATTCTGTTGGAACATCCTGTCTGTGTGTTTTACACCGGACCTGGTTCCATTATTTATTATTCTGTCGGAATATCCTGTCTGTGTGTTTTACACCGGACCTGGTTCTATTATTTATTATTCTGTCGAAATATCCTGTCTGTACGTTTACGCCAGACCTGGTTTTATTATTTATTATTCTGTTGGAATAACCTGTCTATGCGGTCTATCGCATACCGGGTGATTTCTGTTGTTATTCCATTCTTTATTATACTCAGTTGGTTAAGTTTTGACTTCTATACTCCATGAAATTAGTGGAATATCCTTAATAATTACGGTTCATCCAGTATCTTTTTATGAAAATATTCTTCAAAGCATTCTTGAATTTTACTCCACAAAGCAGTATCATGTTGACAATTTGGACGTTGTTAATTCTTGGATAAATTAATTCTTGAACTTGTTTTATTGAATTCTTATATCATTGTCATCATCCTCATGTTTATAAAATGTTAAAAGTCATCTGTGGCCTGTAGTGCATAGATGGACTTGGTATGATTATGATCAGGGATTATTCGGTATAATCATGACCGTAATGTTACAAATGATGTGGTAAAAGTCCTCATTGGCCCGTAGTGCATTGATGGACAGTTGTTGGCATGATCATGACTATTAATGAATACACGAATATCCTTGGCCGTAGTGCAGGGGTGTTTCGATGATGTGGATTATTTTATTAAGCTGAGTCCCAGCGAGCACAATGTTGAAAAACCTTTTAAATCATAAAAGATAGTAGAGTTTATTTTCTACTTGACTCTTTTAATGGATTGCTTGTTCCGCTGCAGTTAAACTTGATGTCTATTATATTTTATCAGTTTAACATTGTTGAAGGCTAATGATAATTTATTCTGCATTATCTTAGTCATAATATTTCTTACTGGGCTAGTTGAGCTCACCCTTTCTTTCACTGTTCTCTTCAGGAAATGAGAACGTAGCTGGGGCAAGTCGAGGGATGGAGTGATGGTCCGAATGATAGTATTAGTTAGTAGTCCTCACTATTCTATGTAATAGTGTGTTAATAAATGTAATGAGGACTCCTTTTAAGTATGAATACTCTCTAGAAGATAATATTTGTATTCAAACTCACAGTTTATATTTTGTCGTATTGTACACGACAGTTGTATTAGTAAGTTGTATTTGTATTCTGTACAATGTATCTGACGACCCAAGATGGGTGATGCATACCTAATTTTGGGGGCGTCACATACACCAAATCACATTTCCTGTTCATAATCATACTAATAACTTCATCTTTGCACTACGGCCAAAGATATTCATTTGTATCACTAGTTGGTCATGTTCATCTCAACACATGTTCATCTTTGCACTACTGGCCAAAGATATTCAACAACATGTCATCTTTGCACTACGGGCCAAAGATATTCATCAACAAATTATCTTTGCACTACTGGCCAAAAATATTCAACCACAGGTCATCTTTGCACTATGAGCCAAAGATATTCATCACCAGTTCATCTTTGCACTGCAGGCCAAAGATATTCAACAACAGTTCATATTTGCACTACTGGCCAAATATATTCATCAACAGTTCATATTTGCACTACAGGCCAAATATATTAATATTTCAAAGAAATATATAATCATTTCAGAATTTATATAAACAATAATTATAACCATGTTGATCAATTCACCTTTGCACTTAAGCTAAAGATATTCAATTATAAATTCAATGGTCATGATCATACCAGTCAACAATTTAACTTTGCACTACTGGCCAAAAGAAACCCATAGTCATGATCATACCAAAAATCTACCCATCTTTACACTCAAGTCAAAGAGAAATATCATCATTAGGGTTATAAAAATGTTATATATGATAATAAAATTAATATAATCAACATATAGATTTAATCTCAAGAGTAATATCCATAAATCAACTATAATTTGGTTAGAAAAAGAAACCAATTTTGTCGTAAATAGTAACTCGTGAATAGTAACTTATGAATAGTAACTCGTGAATAGTAACTCGACATGAAAAAGGTAGAAATTCCACAATAAAATCCATACCAATATTTCGGTATAATGATATTGAAAGAATAATATTTCTTAAGCTTATAAACAATTTATTTTAATTGTTTACACTTTACTAATTAATGCATTTAATCATCATAAAATGCCAACTCTTAAGATTTCATCACCAATAACCAAAACCCTCATAAAAAATCTGCATATAACTCATATATGATTCTCAAGCCATAAAATCATAGTTTCTAATTTTTTTACTTCACATAATATATTTAATTCATTTACTCATAACTAGACTATTTTCATAAAAAATACCAAATCAGTCCCAAAAATATTTCTTTTCTGAGATTTAGCAGAATATAGTCCCATATTGAATTTATATTTTTCTCGGAATTTTTAAAATTCATTTACTATTTTTCATATGGCCAAAACTGCCGAATATTTAGACATTTATCATAAATTGTACTTTTATCCAAAAATTCCGAAATTCACAGAGTACACTGACATTATATAGATGTGCTCCCAATAAAAATTTCATCAATTTTGGAGTTAACCACAAGGAGTTATAAGCGGTTACTTTTAAAATAGTCTTTTCTCATAAAATTCATAACTCTTAATCTATACATCTAAAAATCACCATTTTTGGACACAATCAATAAAACTCATCAAAATATTATTTCAAATTTTTTCAAAATTTTTGAAGGTCTGGAAAATTACGAAACTGAAAAATATAACAACTCTTAAAATCCCTTACTATCCCTTACCTCAAAAGAGCAGCACTTCTGACTGGATATAGGATATGACGCTGAAGGAAACTTGCACTGATGAATAGCAACTCACCAAGTATTTAAATACTCACAAAATACACTCGATAATCTAGAGATAAAAAGAGAGAAAACTTATGAATTCTGGTGTGATTTTCAATTCTAACTTAGCCCTCTATTTATAGGAAAATATTAGCACGCCGAAGCAGACTTGACCTGCTACCTGATGACTTTACCTGCTACTATTCCACCCACCAAAAATTAGCCATCTTCCCCAACAACTAAAAGTGGGGCCCACCCATTTCTAGAATTTTCCACCAAAATTATTTATAAACCTAATTTCCGAATCAGTCACCTATTAAAATTCATAACAAATCATTCGTTCATTTTTAACGGTTCAAAATTTGTGAACATATACTCAACTTATATATGTATAACATATCCAAAAATCACAACGATCTAACGGTCAGATTAAAAATTATAACTCACACAATAAAGCTGTAAGAACACTGATTTGATCTTTTAATACCTCCAATCCGACAAAATACCTCAACATTAATTCCTTCATTTATAACAACATAAATAAATCCATCATTTATATCCACATCAAACAAATATTTCATTATCATATAAATCAATAATTAATTATTCACAAATAATATTACAGAATCACATTTATGACAACCAGGTAGTTCCCAGGAAAGAGAGGGCTTTCCGATAAGGATTTCTCCTTACTGGCGCGCAATTAGATGACTAAACCTCTCCTTAGACAGAACTTTCTAGACATTGCCAATAATACTATCTAATAATATTATTCAAATAATATGAATTATTAATCTGATAATGGAAAATACTGTGCAGCGACAATTATTGAAATAATAATAATATAAAATATCAACGTAGCAATTATTGAATCAATAAAATAAAATATTAAATAGTAATTACTGTAACAATTATTGAGTAGTGCCTTCTTACGTAAGAATCAATAATTAAAAAAAATACTGTGCAATACCGTGTGCTACTGTGCAACTACGTGTATTACTGTATTTTAACCACCGGGTATTCCAACAGTGTTAATGGTAATAACTATGCCGTTATTTATAAAAACTCAATTTTGTCGTTTTTTTCATCTGACAGTTATTCTGTTATGGGGCCCACAAATGGCTGCGCCGTCATACGAATATTCCCCGACAAAAAGAATATTCCACGACCAAACGAATATTCCCCGACAACAATGATTATTTTATAACCACTTGTTTATTTTGAAAAATTTTTACATTTCACCCATAACTTTAACTTTTTATCAATTTAACCATTTACTGAATTGTAATTATAAGAAAAATTGAATACTTTTATTTTATAAAATTCGGGGTCTTACAATCTCCCCTCCTTATGAAATTTCGTCCCCGAAATTTACGTACCTGGTATTTCGAAAAGTTGAGAATACCTTGCTTTCATTTCAAATTCTATCTCCCGGGTCATCATGATTTCTCCATTGCTCATCTCCCGTGATAACTTCATTTGGGTTCTTCACTTGTTGAGAAGTTATGACAACCGCTCTCCCTTAAACTACCCGGCTTTGACTTGTCTGGGGCAGCATTTGGCATCATCACTACCGTTGGAATATACTTTTCTATAGGGCATATTCCTCCCTCAACTGCCTCGTCGTACTCTTGATTCATGATTTGAATCATCAATCTTCGATCCATAACGAATTCAAGTTGACCGCTCTGTACCGGTTAATTCAAAACTCGATGTTGGGTTCTCCCAATTGCTTTTCAAAAAGAGAAATTCATATCATCTATTTTAGCCTTCTTAGATCGGACATCTCTTTCCACAATATCCACGTGTCGTGCGACTTTTGCCCATGCATCACTTATTCTCACTCGTTCAATTTTTTCTTCTTTCAGCTCAGATTCCATCTTTACCATCTTATACTCTGCCAAAGAATGCTTCTGTTCAAGCATCACATGTCGGGTAACACAAGCTTGAATTGTTGCATCCTTTTGTTCCACGACCGCCTGTCGTTCTTCAGCCTGCTCTTATAACTCATGAATACGATTTTGCAATTCTATATTTTGATCATATAATACCTCTAACAAACTCTCCTCAGGTACCTCTTCTTCCTCTTCTTCCTCACTCTCAGCTGTTACCTCTGCGACCATTTCGGGTGCAACTATCAATTCTTCACTCACCACATGGATTTCTCTAATTCCTTCTTCATCTAACATCACATTATCATGGTTAGTGATTAGAGGTATCCCCACAGTCTCATTCACTCTATTGTTAGTATTCTCAGCTGCCATTCTCAAATACTGTCATAAAACAAGGGTTAATTAAGCAAATTAATGTATCACATAATATCCGTATATTATGATCGACCAATAATTAAGCTTAGGTAGGACACACTAGTAAAGAATTTACTCATCTCTCCCCTCCTAGTCCTATTTTCCGATCTCTACCAGAGATCATATCCCTAAGCTCTGATACCAAATGTGACAACCCCAAAATAGGTCCATTCCATCCAACCTATTCTGAGTCGCCAAATACATGGTACAGAAAATAACTACAACTTTATTACAACAATTGTCGTGCAAAATACAACAACATATATGCTATGAGTTTGGATACAAATATATACCAAATGTGACTCATGTCCCAACCGTGGACAGCACCTCACAATGACACCTTCCATAAAAGTACAGTCAAAAACTGTTTTAAAAATTAGAATCTTTTGGAAGTGCTCAAGAAAACCTTCGTACATGGGAGGCCATGCTTCTAGGTTATGATAGATATCATATGGCCACATAATTATCCTTGGTTGACCCAATATACCCCTAAGAAAAACGAGAAGGTTACTATTATATTCTTCCCAATGGTGAGTCTTCTCTTGACTTATCATTATCTCCACTGTCTCTAATTGAGAATTATACTTCAAACAAACACCAAGATTATATAGGTAGTGCTCATAAATATACTCAGCAAGTGGATGAGCACAATCCTATCTTATGATGACACGAGGTTGTATGTCATTAGACATCTTGTATGATAGTGGCAAAACACCCTTCCAACGTTGGGTTCGCCTCACCCTAGTTGATTCACCAAATATAACTACTAAATGATGACCACCATTCCATTCCCCTGTTGCCCCCGCTCGACCCAGCTACACTCTTATTACCTGAAAGGAATTGTGAAGCAAAAGGGTGAGCACAACTAGCTTAGTAAAGAATATCATAACTAAAGATAATTAAATTATCAATAGCCTTCATCAATAATAAATCAGAGATTTAGAACATATGGTAGATGATAAAAAAATTTCAACCATAGTTGTAGCGGAACGAGCAATCCATTAGAAGAGTCAAATAGACTACAAAGCCTATTATCTTCTCCATGTTAAAAATCCACCAACAATATTTTATCCCTGTAACATCAATCAACAATTCTGGCCCACAATTATATGAATAACTCATAATCATAATTGTAGTTCTAAATTCCTCTTCTCATCCAGGACGAAGATAATTTTCATCACCTATCTTTACTTGAAACATCAAAGATCATGGTTACACCAAATCACATTTCCTGGTCATAATCATACTAATAACTTCATCTTTGCATTACGGCCAAAGATATTCATTTGTATCACCAGTTGGTCATGTTCATCTCAACACATGTTCATCTTTGTACTACTGGCCAAAGATATTCAACAACATGTCATCTTTGCACTACGGGCCAAAGATATTCATCAACAATTCATCTTTGTACTACTGGCCAAAAATATTCAACCACAGGTCATCTTTGCACTATGGGCCAAAGATATTCATCACCAGTTCATCTTTGCACTACAGGCCAAAGATATTCAACAACAGTTCATATTTGCACTACTGGCCAAATATATTCATCAACAGTTCATATTTGCACTACATGCCAAATATATTAATATTTCAAAGAAATATATAATCATTTCAGAATTTTTATAAACAATAATTATAACCATGTTGATCAATTCACCTTTACACTTAAGCTAAAGATATTCAATTATAAATTCAATGGTCATGATCATACCAATCAACAATTTAACTTTGTACTACTGGCCAAAAGAAACCCATAGTCATGATTATACCAAAAATCTACCCATCTTTACACTCAAGTCAAAGAGAAATATCATCATTAGGGTTATAAAAATATTATATATGATAATAAAATCAATATAATCAACATATAGATTTAATCTCAAGAGTAATATTCATAAATCAACTATAATTTGGTCAGAAAAAGAAACTAATTTTGTCGTAAATAGTAACTCGTGAATAGTAACTCGTGAATAGTAACTCGACATGAAAAAGGTAGAAATTCCACAATAAAATCCATACCAATATTTCGGTATAATGATATTGAAAGAATAATATTTCTTAAGCTTATAAACAATTTATTTTAATTGTTTACACTTTACTAATTAATGTATTTAATCATCATAAAATGCTAACTCTTAAGATTTCATTACCAATAACCAAAACCCTCATAAAAAATCTGCATATAACTCATATACGATTCTCAAGCCATAAAATCATATTTTCTAATTTTCATAATTCACATAATATATTTAATTCATTTACTCATAACTAGACTATTTTCATAAAAAATAACAAATCACTCCCAAAAATATTTCTTTTCTGGGATTTAGTAGAATATAGTCTCATATTGAACATATATTTTTTCTGGAATTTTTAAAATTCATTTATTATGTTTCATATGGCCAAAACTGTCGAGTATTTAGACATTTATCATAAATTGTACTTTTATCCAAAAATTCCGAAATTCACAGAGTACACTGACATTATATAGATGTACTCCCAATAAAAATTTCATCAATTTTGGAGTTAACCACAAGGAGTTATAAGCGATTACTTTTAAAATAGTCTTTTCTCATAAAATTCATAACTCTTAATCTATACATCTAAAAATCACCATTTTTGGACACAATCAATAAAACTCATCAAAATATCATTTCAAATTTTTTCAAAATTTTTGAAGGTCTGGAAAATTACGAAACTGAAAAATATAACAACTCTTAAAATCCCTTACTATCGCTTACCTCAAAAGAGCAGCACTTCTGACTGGATATAGGATATGACGCTGAAGGAAACTTGCACTGATGAATAGCAGCTCACCAAGTATCTAAATACTCACAAAATACACTCGATAATCTAGAGAGAAAAAGAGAGAAAACTTATGAATTCTGGTGTGATTTTCAATTCTAACTTAGCCCTCTATTTATAGGAAAATGTTAGCACGCCGGAGCAGACTTGACCTGCTACCTGATGGCTTTACCTGCTACTATTCCACCCACCAAAAATCAACCATCTTCCCCAACAACCAAAAGTGGGGCCCACCCATTTTTAGAATTTTCCACCAAAATCATTTATAAACCTAATTTTCGAATCAGTCACCTCTTAAAATTCATAATAAATCATTCGTTCATTTTTAACGGTTCAAAATTTGTGAATATATACTCAACTTATATATGTATAACATATCCAAAAATCACAACGATCCAACGGTCAAATTAAAAATTATAACTCACATAATAAAGTTGTAAGAACACTGATTTGATCTTTTAATACCTCCAATCCGACAAAATACCTCAACATTAATTACTTCATTTATAACAACATAAATAAATCCATCATTTATATCCACATCAAATAAATATTTCATTATCATATACATCAATAATTAATTATTCATAAATAATATTACAGAATCACATTTATGACAACCAGGCAGTTCCCAGGAAAGAGGGGGCTTTCCGATAAGGATTTCTCCTTATTGGCGCGCAATTAGATGACCAAATCTCTCCTTAGACAGAACTTTCTAGACATTGCCAATAATGCTATCTAATAATATTATTCTAATAATATGAATTATTGATATGATACTGGAAAATACTGTGCAGCGATAATTATTGAAACAACAATAATATAAAATATCAACGTAGCAATTATTGAATCAATAAAATAAAATATTGAACAGTAATTACTGTAACAATTATTGAGTAGTGCCTTCTTACGTAAGAATCAATAATTGAAAAAAATACTGTGCAATACCGTGTGCTACTGTGCAACTACGCGTATTACTATATTTTAACCACCGGGTATTCCAACAGTGTTAACGGTAACAACTACGCCGTTATTTATAAAAACTCAATTTTGTCATTTTTTTCATCCGATAGTTATTCTGTTATGGGGCCCACAAATGGCTGCGCCGTCGTACGAATATTCCCCGACAGAAAGAATATTCCACGACCAAACGAATATTCCCCAACAAAAATGATTATTTTATAACCACTTATTTATTTTGAAAATTTTTTACATTTCACCCATAACTTTAACTTTTTATCAATTTAACCATTTACTGAATTGTAATTATAAGAAAAATTGAATACTTTTATTTCATAAAATTCGGGGTCTTACAACGTTGGCTTAAATTGTTGAAAGATTATGATCATACTATTCAATACCATCCTGGAAAAGCAAACGTAGTAGCTGACGCATTGAGTAGAAGATCATACGTAGGTACGAGTGCAATATTGTCAATGCAAAGGCCTATTTTGTATGACTTACAAAGGATGGAGATAGAGTTAAAGACTCCAGGGACCCATGTAATGATGGCGAATATACGAGTAGAACCGACTTTAATCGATAAAGTTAAAGCTGTTCAAGCTACAGACCTGGAGCTGATGCTTATGAGAAAAAAACTGCAAGAAGGTGCTATGCCGGAAGCAAGAATCGATGAAGAAAGAATACTTTGAGTTAACTCCAGACTTTGTGTTCCTAACGACCCTGATTCAAAGTATAAAATCATGATGGAGGCGCACAACACACCGTTTGCAATCCATTCTGGGAGTACCAAAATGTATCATGATCTTCGACATATATTTTGGTGGAACAATATGAAGAGAGAGATCGCGGAGTTTATCTCAAGGGGTCTAACTTATCAACGAGTTAAGGCAGAGCATCAAGTACTAAAAGGTCTATTGCAACCACTTGAAATTTCAGAATGAAAGTGGGAGCACATTACCATGGATTTCATTACTGGTCTTCCCAAGGTTTCTCAAGGCATAGATGCGATTTGGGTCATTGTTGATAGATTGACCAAGTCGGCTCATTTCTTACCTATACGAAAAACTTATACACTTGAACGTCTTGCTCGTATATACATAAATGAGATTGTAAGACTGCATGGTATGCTAGTATCCTTAGTTTCTGATCGAGACCCAAGATTCACTTCACGATTTTGGGTTAGTTTGTAGAAAGCTATGGGCAAGGATTTACGATTTAGCTTGGCATATCATCCTCAAACGGATGGGCAGTTAGAGAGGACTATTCAAACTCTTGAAGATCTATTAAGACTCTGTGTTCTTGACTTCAAGGGAAGTTGGGACAAGTTCTTACCATTGGTGAAATTTTCCTACAACAAAAGTTATCAAGCAAGTATTGGCATGGCTCCATTCGAGGCGTTGTATGGATGAAAGTGTCGTTCTCCAGTATGCTGGGATGAGGTGGGTGAAGCAACGTTGTTGGGACTAGAGTTGGTACGTATGACTACGGAAAAAATTCAAACGATCCGATAACATATAAAAACCTCACAAGACCGACAAAAGAGTTAAGCTGATCTTCATCGGAAAGACGTGGAATTCAATGTTGGACAACATGTGTTGTTACGTGTTGCTCCATAAAAGGGAGTTACGAGATTTGGAAAGAGAGGAAAGCTCAATCCTCGATTCCTTGGCCCATTTGAAATACTCGATCGAGTAGGAACTATGGCCTATAGACTCGCTTTACCGCCAAGTATATCTCATGTTCATAACATTTTTTACATATCCATGCTACGTAAATATGTGGAAGACCCGAACCACATTATTGAGTTAGAACTGAACGAAATAGCGGAAGATTTAACGTATGAAGAGGTTCCTGTTAAAATTTTAGACAAGAAGGAACATATTCTACGCTCTAAGGTTATACCTCAAGTCAAAGTTTTGTGGAGAAACCACGATGTTGAGGAAATGACCTGGGAGTTAGAATCTGAAATGAAATCAAGGTATCCTTACCTCTTCGACATATCAGGTACGTACCCTAATTTTGAGGGCAAAAATTCATAAGGAGTGGAGGTTGTAAGACCCCAACTTTTGTGAATAAAGATGAATTTTCTATAAATATCATTTTTGAATATTATGGAGTGAATTTGATATAATATTATAGTTGTGGGTAATATTTATAAATTTTACAAAGTACGCAAGTTGTTATATAATATTCGATTGGTCGGGGAATATTCGTTTTAATAGGGAATATTCGTATGATGGCACAATCATTGGTGGACCCCACAACGAAATTATTATCGGATTGAGAAAACAATAAAAATATCTTTTTATGAAAATAACGGCGGAAGTTTTTACCGTTAACTATTGAAACACCCGATGTTAAAAGTACAGTAGTACGCGTGATTGCATAGTAGCACACGGTATTGATTATTGATGCTTACGTGAGAAGTCACTCAGTTATATTCAATTATTGCTACAGTAATTGCTTCATAGTATCTCACATTATTGATTCAATTATTGTCAATATTTTATATATTATTAAATCAATAATTGAGATGACAGAGTTATTCATATTATTATTTGCAATATTGACAATGTCTAGAAGTTCTGTCAAGGAGAGATTTGGTCACCTAATTGCGCGCCAATAAGGAAAAATTCTTATTGGAAAGCCCCCTCTTTCCTGGGAACGACCTGGTTGTTAAATATTGCAAATTATAATAATGATGATAAACGTTGTTAAAAATATTGAAGAAATTTTTATGAAGTATTTGTTGTAGGTTGGCGTATTATATGAACCCCCACTTTCTCATTTTTCAAAATTGTCGGGAGAAAGTTATCTCAGTTTTGCTTTATTACTATATATATATATATATATATATATATATATATATATATATATATATATATATATATAAGATTTATATGTATATATATAAGGTACGTATTTATATATATTATATATATGTAAAGTTGACAAGTAGAGGGGGGAAGAAAAAGATCACAGGTGGGGGAAGAAAACTGGTGAGGTTATATATATATATATATATATATATATATATATATATATATATATATATATATATATTAAATGTGTGAGTGAGTGGGTGGATGTTGATTTTGGTGTATACGGGTGGGAGTTGATTATTCACACCAAAATCAACATCCACCCACCCACTCACACATTTAATATATATATATATATATATATATATATATATATATATATATATATATATATATATATATATATATATATGGCTTGTAGCTGATTATTGCTTTGAAAATCAATCCCTCGTAAGATGTCCGTGAATTTTAAATAAAAATTGTGCGTCCGTGAGAATTTGAAACAGTACCCCTTCTATTCTCCTATAAATAGGATGCTTAGTTAGAATTGAAAATCACACCAGAATCAGAGAATTCTTCTTCTATAATCTTGAGCGTATTTCTTTAGAGTTTTAGAAAGCTTTGAGCATAGAAAACAGTGAAAGTTTTCTTCAAGAATATTCTCGCCCTATAAGTCAAAATACTTTTCTTTTCAAGGTAAGGGATGTTATTTTTGTTCAATATTCACTTGAAATAATATTTTCTTCCATACTCTGTAGTATGTAAGTAATATTATTTCGTCTCAGATTTCGAATTTTATACTCATTTTGTTAAAATTTTGGCTTCTATACTCTATGAAATTAGTAGAATATCCTTCATATTTGCGCTTCATCCAGTATCTTTTCATGAAAATATTATTCTGAGCATTCTTGATAAGTTTTAACTTTTACATGATGGGGTACTATTCACGGGGTTACTATTCACAAAGTTACTATTCACCGGGTACTATTCACTCAGTTACTATTCATCTAGGGTACTATTCATGACAAAATTTGATTATTTTTCGGTCCAAATCATTTTTGATACAATATTATTCTTGAATTTTACTCCACAAAGTAGTATCATGTTAAAAATTTGGACGTTATTGATTTCTGGATAAATTAAATTATAAATCTTTAAAAATTTATCCTTGAACTTGTTTTATTGAATTCTTATATCATTGTCATCATCCTCATGTTTATAATATTTTGAAATTCATCTTTGGCCTGTAGTGTATAGATGGACTTGGTATGATTATGACCAGAGATTATTCAGTATAATCATGACCGTAATGTTACAAATGATGTGGTAAAAGTCCTCATTGGCCAGTAGTGCATTAATGGACAGTTGTTGGCATGATCATGACCATTGATGAATACACGAATATCCTTGGCCCGTAGTGCATGGATAATTTGTGGTCGTGATACTAAAGAATATCATTGGCCGTAGTGTAAGGGTGATTCGATGATGTGGATTATTTATTAAGCTGAGTCTCAGCGATAAAAGTGATGAAAAACCTTTTAAATCATAGAAGATAGTAGATTTTATTCTCTACTTGACTCTTCTAATGGATTGCTTGTTCCGCTGCAGTTAAACTTGATGTTTGTTATATTTTATCAGTTTAACACTGTTGAAGGCTAACGATAAATTATTCTACATTATCTTAGTCATAATATTTCTTACTGGGCTAGTTGAGCTCACCCTTTTGCCTTCATTGTCCTCTTCAGAAAATGAGAACGTAGCCGGGACTAGTTAGGGAACGGAGTGACGGTCCAGATGATAGCATTAGTAGTCCTCACTATTCTATTAAATAGTGTGATAATAAATGTATTGAGGACTTATCTTGAGTTTGAATACTGTCTAGAAGATAATATTTTTATTAAAACTCACAGCTCATGTTGTATATTTAAGTTTGTATTTGTATTCTGTACCATGTATTTGGCGACTCAGAATGGGTGATGTATACCTATTTTGGGGGCGTCACAGCGCCAGTCTCTAGTATATCTTCGGCGCTGTGGTGCCAATTAACAGGGCAAAAGGGTAGATCCGGCGCTGCGGTGCGACCATTTTGTGCTGGGTTTGGCGCTGCGGTGCCGCCCCTGTGCACCATTTGGGCAGGACAGTTGGTTTTTCCAACGAAACTCCCGGCTTCATAACTTATTCGTTTTACCTCTGAATTGACTCATTCGAAAGCCCACAACTCACAAATTATATACTCTAGGTGTTCATATAAGAATTTTACATTTTTGAATCCGTTAACTCAGAATTCACCTTTTGGTTCATTTTGAGTGTTCGTTTATCATTTTCGAGCATTCAATACTTGTTTTCTTCGTTATAAGTCAGAATTCGACAATTCTCGAGTCCACAACTCTTGAATACCTTATCTCACGTGTTGGAATTGAAAACCAACGTTTTTAAGTCACACAGCAACTTTTGACTCTTAATCCGAGATTTCTACGATTTCGACGTTTAACGTCTATTTTCGTAAAATTTGCCATAACGTCGTTACTCATGTTCTATAAGCCAAATTAAATGGAACACTCCATTGATTCATTATCTCCATCCTAACCAAACAATATGCACATACCCTAGGTAAGATGGTTTTCAAATACGTTCACGTTCATAACTTTCAACTATTTTAACTTACGTAAACCTTACGATCTCTATTCAATCATGACTTATCAATGTTTTCATCATTAATAGTCATCCTTATTCCTCCTTACTAAACACGCTCCACCAATCTACGATTCTCTATGAGAAAGAAATCGAAAAAGATGAAGACTATTGTTTATGAGAATATTACCTTTGTCGTTCTTAGCGTTTTTTATAAACGTCTTATGGTTTGCTTGGAAGTAGATTGATTATATGTTTCTAGCTCTTTCTCTCTCTCAATATGTATTAGAAAATGTTTGTAAAACACTAAAAGTCCAACTTAAGCTTTGTATTTATAGGAAATCCAAATGGAGGGAAAAATGGTCCAAATGGCCACCTCCTTACTATTCCACCTCCTCTTTAACTTATTCACCAAGTAATCACTTTACTTGGTGGCCAAGTGGCCGACTCACATGCCCATGGGTCTTCCCATGGGTTGCCCCATGGATTTTACCCATCCTGTGACCCGTCGGTTCGATCCACGGTTTAACTTCTTGGATTGGGCTTGTCTTAAATTAATATTGGGCCTTGACTTGGGCTTGCTTACCTAATTCATTGGGCTTGCAATTAATCCAAGTCCAATTGGATTATACCAAATCCTTAACTCATAATCCAATAAGACTAATTTTATCCTACGCGTATAACTCACGTATTCTCTTTGTTTAATATTCATACGATATTCGTATTATACGTCGTATGATTCTTCATACCATACTCGTATTCTAACTAGTATAATACTCGTATCTCATACGTATAATAATCTAAATGTTTATACGCATTACATTTCTCTTTTAGAAATCTCTTTCACTAACCCTTAGGTTTTAAGTCCGCAATCGAAAACTTTGTTTGCCATAACGAAAATATTATCGGATATTCCATTATATCTTCATATTCTATCATTACGTGTTTCTCGGAATTTCGAACCTAAGCTCCAAACGAAATCGGATGAATAGTGTTTTTACGAGAAAATTCTCGAAAAATATTCCTTTTTGTCTTGGTAATTCAAAACAATTAATCCTAGCACATAGCCAGAATACTAACCACATCCGCACATTCTAGGTCATAGAACGACCTTCACATATCTTACTCACATAATTAATCAATTAAATTCATTTAATCCACATAATCAAATAAAAATTTAATTCATTAAAAATCTGAAATTCTCGGGCGTTACATTCTTCCCTCCTTACTAGGATTCTGTCCCCAGAATCTCGCTATTCTTACATAAACAAATGAGGAAACTTTTCTTTCATTTTACTTTCGAGCTCCCACATTACTTCTTCAGCATTGTGGTTACTCCATATTACCTTTACTGAAGGTATTACTTTATTTCTCAAGACTTGCTCCTTCCTATTAATAATTTGAATAGGAAGTTCTTCATATGTTAAGTCTTTTTCTACTTGAATAGACTCATATTCTATTACATGCTTGTAGTCCGGTTTATACAGATGCAACACTGACATGTGAAACACATTATGTATTCTTTCCATCTCGGGAGGTAAGGCTACTTCATAAGCTACCTCTCCTACCCTTCTTAAAATTTCAAAAGGTCCTACAAACCTTGGACTTAACTTCCCTTTCTTCCCAAAACATATCTTCCATTTCCAAGGTGACACTTTTAGAAAGACAAACGATCCTACTTCAAATCCTCTATTCTCTCGATGAGGATCTGCATATTTTCTTTGTCTATCTTGAGCTGCTACCAATCGAGTTCTTATCAGCTTAACCATGCCTGCCGTTTGTTGTACCATCTCAGGTCCGAACATTCGACGTTCACCTACTTCATCCCAGCAAAGTGGTGTTCTGCACTTCCTCCTATACAACATTTTGTAAGGCGAAATGCCTATACTAACGTGAAAACTATTGTTGTAAGCGAATTCTACCAAAGGTAGATGTTCTTCCCAACTCCCCTTGAAATCCATAACGTAAGATCTTAACATATCTTCTAGCGTCTGAATTGTCCTTTCACTTTATCCATCCGTCTGTGGATGATACGCCGTACTCAATCTTAAATGCGTTCCCATTTGTTCTTGTAAACTCCTCCAAAAGTTCGACGTGAATCTTAGATCACGATCAGACACAATCGACACAGGTACTCCATGTCTAGAAATAATTTCCTTGACATAAAACTTAGCTAACTGCTCTAGGTTATACCTAACTCCTATTGGTAGAGAGTGAGCCGATTTGGTTAACTGATCCACTATTACCCAAATAGCATCGTATCCTTTTCTTGTTGTTGGAAGTCCCACCACAAAGTCCATGGTGATATGCTTTCATTTCCATTCTGGAATCTCTAGTGGATGCAACAACCCACTCGGTCTTTGGTGTTCAGCCTTAACTTTTTGACAAGTTAAGCACTTACTAACATATTCTACGATCTCCCTCTTCATATTCGGCCACCAAAAGTTCTGACGAAGGTTTTGATATATTTTAGTACTACCAGGATGTATCGAGTACTTCAAACTATAAGCCTCACACATAATTTCCTCTTTTAAATTAGAATTATTTGGAACCCAAATTCTTCCTTCAAAACGAAGTAAACCTTCTTTATCAAGGTTATACTTAGTCTTCACATCATCTTTCACTATCTTTTTCATTCGCTCGCATTCTTCAATACTTATCTGTACTTCCTTAACCCGTTCCACTATCGTTGGTCGAGTCTCTATTGAGAATAACATCTCCACCGTTTCACTTGGTAACTTAACATCTAACTCTATCTTTGCCATCTCTGTTATTAACTCATCCTGAGTCGTTAACGTTGACAGCTTTTCCCTACCCTTCCGACTTAATGCGTCGGCTACTACATTCGCCTTCCCTAGATGATATAAGATATCACAGTCATAATCTTTTATCAACTCTAACCACCTTCTCTACCTCATATTCAACTCCTTCTATGTGAAGATATATTTCAGACTTTTATGATCCGTGTATATCTCACACTTCTCCTGGTATAAATAATGTCTCCATATTTTTAAGGCAAAGACTACATGTGACGCCCCCAAATCTTGGTTCCCTAACCTCGGGTTTGGTGCTCACGATCCATCATATATATCACATCTAACTGTTCATTCGTTAATGAAAAACATCATTCATAATATTCTTTAATACAACTTATAACAATATCCCAGGTTAACTAACCTTGACATAACTTACATACCCTTATATAATCAAAAGGTTTACATAATTAATTACATAATAAAACATAACCATTAAAAGTTGACACTAACTACTCCTGAGCCTTGCCTTTGCCTTTGTTCCTATTAGAACCTTCTGCTACATCGGCATTAACTGAAATATTTTATTTAAGCAAGAGTGAGCAACGAGTTTGCCCAACAAGTTAAAATATACAATAAATGATATATATCATAAATAGAAGAGTCTAGCTTCTTTAGAACTTCAACAATAATCAAAAGATTTCGAAGTAGCTGAATAATAATTCAATCTCAATAATAAAACTTTCTCCCATTTCATACTGAATAACATATCAGAGATGAAAGAGTAAAATTCTTTCAAAGATTCAATAATATTCAATTGAATAATAAGAATTAACAATACTGCAACAATATTCAATAAAGTGGGATATACCCAGATTTCATGCTGAGTGATCACAAAAGGATCATAAACTACTAGAGGAATCATTTAGTTATTAAAACTAAATTATTCCACAAGAATATAAATTAGTTATAAAAATTAAACTATACTCTTCTGCAAGTACCTGGAGTGGCCAACTCCTTTGTACCCTATATTATGCATAATACTCAATAATAGCGCATAGGTCGATTTACGACATTAAAGTTTGTTCATCTCAGTCTTACATCACGAGTCCGTACCACAACAATATGGTTTGGATTACTTTCAAAGAAATACTATGATTTCAATAATTAATAACAATACTAATCTAGCCGAAACCAATGGCATAGATCTTCCAATAATAATTCAGTTCATAATAAATAGAACATTTCATGCTTTAACAAATATTAGTCTCGCCAAAACAATTAGCTGAGACATGACTTATAAACAATTCAAATAATAGAATAAGAATCAATTACACTACGTGCGAATTACAATAATCGTTATAGATGTGAATAACTATCAATTATTATTCACTACAATGCTTGAAAAATAATAACTCAAGTTGAGTTAGGAACTTGCCTGATTCGTTGACTACTGCTACGCAATTTAAGTTAACTTCTTTTGTAAGACCTATCATTGATAAAATCGATCTCTTAATTAATATCACATATCTTACTCATAGCAATTTAACATGAAATCACATAACCTATCATTAGTGAGTACACTATAATATCTTAGACTTAACAATTACTCGTTCATTTATAAGTTCGTAAAATAACTTGACAAACTATTTATGAACTCAGTAGACTTAATATATCATTTCAGTTTCTATTTCAGCAAGCTAAAACAAAACTAACTTCACTTCCTGACATTTCAGTTTCCCTTTTCAGCAACTTGAAATGTTCATTTCGGGAAGCTAAAATACACTATTCACAAAAATATGAAATCAGCTTATTCTTTTCTAATCTTTTGGCCAATCATATATACATATATTCCATACACAAAAAGTATTTTTCTGGAATTTTTTAACTCCCTCAAGTATTTTTCAAAAATCAATTTCTAGTTAATTCCTTAAGAAATTAGCTACCTCATACTTAACTCTAAAAATTCCCAAATCTTGGCGGGATCTTACACATTTTAACGTAAGCTTGCAGTTTAAATTTCAAGGCCATCGGAGTTATACAACTCCGGTTATAGCGATTTTCGTCGGGAAAACGCAAAAATTGAAATAGTCATAACTTCCTCATTTTAAGTCGGAATGAGCTCATTTTTGGACACAACCTACTTTATCCCATATATTTTCATCCCCCAAAAGGCCGGATTTTATTTCATTAAATAAGTGGCCAAAACAGCCCTTCCAATATTTTGGGCAGCAGCTTTTTAAGTATTTCTAGATTTTTCATCCTTACTAAAATCATTCCACACGAAAATCTACAAACCCTTTTTAAGTAATTCCACTTGGATATATTAGAAGACTCGTATATCTAACTCTAGGACTTGACCACACTCAAAAATTCAAAGTAGAATGAGAGATATGGTCATTTCCATATCATACTTTGTTTTCTCAAAAATTTGTTTTTTAACTCTCTATGTTTTGTATGAAAACTTTCATGATCTCTCATAAAACCAACATAACTCATCATATTAACTCAAAATAACTCATATACTCATGGATCTAACATGATCCATGGTTTAATTCACCAAATAATCAACAATCATAAGATCAAACACAACAAAAGCTAAGAAAAATTTGATTTTTGAACTTTTGAAAAACCTAACTCATATTTCTTAGTTTAAATTTCACTTTTGATCTACAAAAGAGTTGGATCTAAACATAAAACACTTTTAAACACCAAAATCTAAGGTTTTAAGCCTCAAGATCATAGTTTTACAAAAATCAAAACTCAAATCATCACAAAGAGAAATTAAACTATAAAAGTAGGGATTTTTTTTATACCTTCTCTTGATTCCTCTTCTTCTTAATTCTAATACTTAGATTATGGAAGTAAGCAACTATCAAAACTCTCCCTTTTTCTTTCCCTATATGGCTGAATCCCTCTTGCACTCTCTCTCTCTCTAGTTTTGCTTTTTGAGCTAGGAAGTGTGAGAGATGAAATGAAGTAAATATTTGTTTTTAGCAAAAAGTAAATAGATATAATGTATATATCTATTAGTATTAACCAATCTCTTACTCTTTCTCTCTCTTATCATTATGAGGTTGCTTGTAAGCTTAAATAATGTGTTGGTGAAATGGGAGGATGACACCAAAAGTGGGTTAGTAAGGAGTTGTTAAGAGTTGATAATTTTTTTAATCATTACATCACATGCTTCCTTTTCTCTCCCTAAGATGTCCGGCCATGTGGCCAATTTTTTTGTCCAAGTTTGGTTTCCTTTTATGCTTATATAATGACAATAATACCCCTCCTTAAGTGGATTTTAATTGGGCCAAGCTTGGGCTCCCTTTTTATTTCTTTTTGGGCTTGCACTTTCTTATTCCTTTGCCTACTAATTAAAATGAGCTTGGGCTCCTCCACCAAATAAATTGGGTCATCACTAAACTTGCCCTTTATATTAAATATTGGGCTAACTCAATAATTTAATTGCTATTAAATCAAATAGCCACAAGCCTCTTGCTCAAATAAACACTTGGGCCACAAATAAATTCTTTGGGCCTTAATATCATATTAGTCCCATATTTTAATCTTGATCATACCCTAATCATTTAGTTAGGGTCTCCTTACACACATTAGTAATTTAATTCCTTACTCACATATCTTTAATTTTCATAATCCAATTAGACTTGCTATTCCTAGGTTATAAAATTAATTAATAGAGACGTATAAAATAAATCTCTAAGGATTAGTATATGTTTTTATATGCTATCATTCTCTTAAATCATAACCCATTAGGTTATTTAATTATCATACCTAACATATGCATTAGGTTACATAACTTTATTCTTCATCTCTTTACAAAATAAATGTACACACATTATATAATACATATTTACGCAATCACGTACCTAATTCACATATGTCCTAACATATTTCTCCTAGTTTATTAACTTATTATCACAAATTGACTTAATAAGTTATAAGCACATATATACTCATATCAATAATCAATTACTTAAGGATTGTAAATCCTTTTAATTTAGTAATCAAGGCTAACATTCAAGCTATGTTAATTTCTTACATAACTTTCATTACTCTTCCTTGAAAATGATTAAGTATACTTCTTAGTTAAAAAAATTAACTATCTAGCCTAATTATCATATACACTTATATGATTCAAGTACTTTCATAAAACAAATTATTCAAAAATTTTGAATTATGTGAAATTCTGGGTTCTCACACTACAGCTGCCAATTCTAGGTCATTAGTAGGATAAACCTTCTCATAATCCTTTAACTGGCGTGACGCATACACAATGACCTTTCCATGCTGCATGAGCACCCAACCAAGTCCTCTATGCGAAGCATCATTATAAACTACAAAATTCCCCATATCATCTGGTAAGGATAATACAGGTGCCTTACTCAACCTCCTTTTTAGTTCTTGAAAACTATTTTCACACTTTTCTGTCCACTCATACTTCACCGACTTTCTTGTCAGATTCGTCAACGGAGTAACTAATTTAGAAAAATCCTGAATGAACCTCCTATAGTATCCCGCTAACCCCAGAAAACTCCGAACCTCAGTTAGCATTTTTGATTGTTCCCACTCATTTACTGCTTCCACCTTCGATGGATCTACGAATATGCCATCTTAATCTATAACATGTCCTAGAAACTGCACTCGTTCAAGCCAAAATTCACACTTAGTGAATTTCGCATATAACTTCTCCCTCCATAGTGTTTCTAACACTATTCTTAAATGTTCAACATGATCTTCTGGCGTCTTTGAATAGACTAAAATATCGTCAATGAACACTACAATGAACTTGTCCAAATACTGTTTGAACACTATGTTCATCATATCTATAAAATGCGGCTGGCGTATTTGTCAACCCAAACGACAGAACCAGAAACTCGTATTGCCCATAATGAGTTCTGAACGCCGTCTTAGGTACATCCTCTTTCCTCACTTTCAGTTGATGATACCCCATACGCAAATCTATCTTAGAAAAATACTTTGCCCCTTTTAACTGATCAAATAGATCATCGATCCTGGGTAACGGGTATTTATTCTTGATCGTTAACTTGTTCAACTCTCGATAGTCGATACAAAGTTGTAGTGACCCATCCTTCTTCTTTATAAACAATACCGGGGTTCCCCATGGAGACACACTCGGTTGAATATACTTTCTATCTAATAGTTCCTGTAATTGAACCATTAACTCCTTCATTTCTACTGGTGCCATTCTATATGGTGCCTTTGAAACTGGTGCCATACCCGACAGCAAATCAATCACAAATTCTGCATCCCTATCTGGCGGAATACCCCTCCAGAAATACATCTGCAAACTCTTGAACTACCGCTATCTGTTCCAATGATGCTCCCACTCTTTGGGTATCCACCACATGGCATAGGTAACCCTTACACCCCTTCTTCAACATCTTTCTAGCTTGTGTCATGGTTAGACAACAAGAATGTCCCGGTGATTTATTTTCATAAAACACCACCTCAGGTTTCTTAGAAAGCCTTAGGTTTACACTCTTTCTATGACAATCTATTATTGCTCTATGGTTAATTAACCAATCCATACCTAAAATTACATCGAATTCTCTTAACCTTATCGTTAAAAGATCTACGGATAATCTGTTACCCCTAATATCTACGAAACAATTCCTATGAATGTTTTCAATGGGAATTATCTCTTCGTTTGCTACCTTAACGTCTAGTGGTATTTCTAACTTTTCATGGTTTAATCCCAGTTGCTTAGCAATTAATTGCTATTAATTCACATGCTTATAACTATGTGTTCACATGTGTGTACTATTGATTCACATGATTTACTATTAGGAGAGTTGGTGCAAGATTGATAATACTTGCATGACTAAATTAGAAATGGAGGTATAGTTGAAGGTATTATACTATAATTAATTTTTTCACATGTTTAGAACTATTAAGTCACATGATTTACTATTGATTTACATGATTTACTATTAGGGGAGGTGGTGCAAGTTTGATAATACTTGCAGCACTAAATTAAAAATAAAGAAAAAGAGGAAGGTATTGTACTGTAATATTTCGAGTCCCAAAATGTGCAATTATTGAAACTATATTTTTCTATAAATAGAAGCTCATTCTTCCTTTATTTCTCACCAATTCACTAAAGCTATAGAGCAATTATTATAGAGAGAAATTATATAGAGAAAGAAGAAGAGAAGTCTGATACCTCACCATTCCAGTATCCAGTTTTCTTCTAAGATAAGGGGTATTATTTCTTTCGTATTCATGAAGAGAGCTTCTGTTATTCCATTTTTTATTATTATGTTGGAAGAACCTTTCTATGCTAAGTACCGCATACATGGTGAAATTCTTATGTTATTCCATTCTTTATTATTATGTTGGAATAACCTGTCTATGCGAAGTATCGCTTACATAGTGAAATTCTTCTGTTATTCCATTCTTTATTATTCTGTTAGAATATCCTGTCTATGCAGATTACGCATGACCTGGTTCCATTCTTTATTATTCTGTTAGAATATCCTGTCTGTGCGTATTACACATGACCTGACTCTATTATTTATTATTCTGTTAGGAATAACCTGTCTGTGCGGTCTATCGCATGCCTGGTGAATTCTTCTGTTATTCCACTCTTTATTATTCTGTTAGAAATGATCTGTCTACGTGGATTATCGCATGGCGGATAAAAATC
The DNA here is from genome assembly GCA_016801055.1 of Panax notoginseng. Classification (NCBI taxonomy): domain Eukaryota; kingdom Viridiplantae; phylum Streptophyta; class Magnoliopsida; order Apiales; family Araliaceae; genus Panax; species Panax notoginseng. Next base: position 71,607,531 of record CM029021.1, on the reverse strand, counting down.
CATTTGAAGTTTCGTATATTCTATTACACTCGTATGAGATATTATTTTTTTTGTACTCGTCATGGAATATCATTTTCTTTGATATTTTTCTTTTACGAGTTACTATTTACAGGTTACTATTCACTCTAGTATCATTCACTCGGGTATTCAGGGCACTTTTCGTATCGGAGTACTATTCACGAGTTACTATTCATGAGTTACTAGTCACCCAAATTACTATTCACCTGAATATTATTCACTCAGGTATTTGGGGTACTTTTCATGTCGGGGTACTTTTCACGAGGTACTATTCCTGAAGTACTATTCACGGGGTACTATTTACCTGAAAAATATATATCTTTTCTGTCCAAATTATTTTTGGTACATGAATATTATTCTTGAATTTTACTCCACAAAGCAGTATCATGTTGACAATTTGGACGTTATTGATTTCTGGATAAATTAAATTATAAATCTTTAAAATTTATTCTTGAACTTGTTTTATTGAATTCTTATATCATTGTCATCATCCTCATGCTTATATTGTGATGAAAGTCATCTTTGGCTTACGTGCATAGATGGACTTGGTATGAGTATGACCAGGGATTATTCAGTATAATCATGACCGTAATGTGACGAATGATGTGGTAAAAGTCCTCATTAGCCTGTAGTTAATTGATGGACAATTATTGGTATGATTATGACCAGGGATTATTCGGTATAATCATGACCATTGATGACTACATGAATATCCTTGGTCGTGGTGCAAGGATGATTCGATTTTATTTATTAAGCTGAGTCTCAGCGATAAAGTTGATGAAAAACTTTTTAAATCATAGAAGATAGTAGATTTTATACTCTACTTGACTCTTCTAATGGATTGCTTATTCCGCTGCAGTTGTTGATCTAAAACTTATTGTCTATTATATTCTATCAGTTGTTATACTGTTGAAGGCTAAGGATAATTTATTCTGCATTATCTTAGTCATAATATTTCTTACTTAGCTAGTTGAGCTCACCCTTTCTTTCACTGTTCTCTTCAGGAGACGAGAATATAGCTGGGACGAGTCGAGGGAACAGAGTGACGGTCCAGATGATAGCATTAGTAGTCCTCACTATTCTATTAAATAGTGTGATAATAAATGTAATGAGGACTCTATTGAGTGTGGATATTGTCTAGAAGACAATATTCATGTTTAAACTCTCAGCTATGTTTTGTCTTATTTTTACACGACAGTTGTATAATTAAGTTTGTATTTGATTTATGTACCATGTATTTGGCAACCCAAGATGGGTGATGTATACCAGTTTTGGGGGCGTCACAGTTGGTATCAAAGCTTATGGATATGATCCCTGGCTGAGATGTGAGATAAGAACTAGGAGGGGCGAGACGGGAAATTCCTTCGCTAGTATGACCTACCTAAGTTTATTTGGTATTTAATTGGCCGGTTAGAGTATAGGGATAATATGTGATATATTAATTAACCCTTATTTTGTGGCAGTATTTGAAAATGGCATCCGAAAATGTTGAGATAAGCAATGAAGCACATGAGATCGTTGAGTCACCAACGATCAATACCCAGGGTAATGTGCAGTAGGAAGATAATAATCCTTAGGTAAATAATAACACCGATGAAATGATGAACGATAGGATGTTCAGAGGCTTTATTCAATTCATGCAATAACAGGTGAGAAAGACTCCTGCTCATAATGCAGGTGGAGAAAGACTCCTGCTCATAATGTAGGTGGAAACAATGGCAACCCACAGTCGGTCACCGCTAAGCAGTTCAAGGAGCTGGGACCACCGGAGTTTTTGGGATAGCCAGAACCACTTAAGGCGGAGACGTGGTTAAAGCAGATCACCAAGATAATTGATGTCTTGGGATGCTCCGAGGAGCAAAAGGTTCCCTTTGCCACCTTTATTTGCGAGGAGAGGCAAATTACTGGTGGAAATCAGTAAAATGTACCCAGCCTGCCGCACTGAAGATGTCTTGGGAGAAGTTCCAGGAATTGTTCAACGATAAGTACTTTCCCAAAAGTATTCGTCACATGAAGGAGGTGGAGTTCATCAAGCTGGAACAAAATAATATGACTGTGTCGTAATACGAGGCTAAATTTACAAATTTAGCGGAGTTATCCCGGTTTGCATCCCATTTGGTCGATAATGAGGAGCGAATGACGTGAATATTTCTAAGAGGTTTGAAACTAGATATACGTCAATACCTCATTTCTCACAAACTTTGTTTATATTCAGATGTAGTGAATAGGGCTCAGTTATTGGAGCGCGATAATGAGCCAGCCCAACCAAAAGGTAATGACCGGCAACACGATAATAATCATACTGGTGGCAACGGCCATCGGAATAATGATAACCATCATGGGGGAAATTATCATGCTAAGAATGGTAACCACTTCGGTGGTAATCATGGCCAAGATAATAGGAGTGGAAATTTCAAGAAGAGAAGGTTCAACAACGATGCAAAGACAGCAGCACCAACACCCGTTTTAAAGGAAGGAGAACGACCAACAATCGTATGCTTCAAATGCGGAGGGGAGGGACATATCAGTCCAAGCTGCACGATGCAGTCCAAAGCATGTTACAATTGTGGAAAAGAATGTCACCTAGCCCGATTTTATCGTGTAGCAAAATCAAGTCCAGCTGGGACAGTGGCACCGAAGGCGGATACGGACAAAACAAAGTCGGTGGTTTCAGGAAGAGCATTTTTCGTGACTTCTCAAAAAGCGAGTAACCCGAACAAAGTTAGCACGGGTTAGTTAATTATAAATTCTTACGAAGTCTATACCTTATTAGATACCGATTCTACCCATTTTTTTTATCTCTCTTGCTTGTGCTCAACGTTTAAATTTGACTCCAGAGAAATTAGACTTTGACTTGTCGGTTAAAGCTCTGTTAGGAGAAACCTTCATTACATGTGCTATCCAAGTCTTGGATGAGAGTCACAGTTTTGAATGATATTTCTATTGTTAATAAATTTCCTGACGTATTCTTGAAGACTTCTTAGCCTACCCCTAGAGCGTCAAATCGAATTTTGTATTGACCCCAATACAAAACTCATTTCTAAAACCCTCAAATATTTCTCTTCACCCAAAATGAACGTATAATGTGCCAAAGACGTTGGCTCGAGCTGTCGAAGATTAATATCGTACCATTCAATACCATCGTGGAAAAGCGAACGTGGTACCTGACGCGTTGAGTAAAAGATCGTATGCGTCTACGAGTGCGATGTTAACATAAAACCCATTTCGTATAACTTACAAATGATGAAGATAGAGTTAAAGACTCTAGGGACCCACGTGAAGATAACGAATATCCGAGTAGAATCAACTTTAATCGATAAAGTTAAAGCCACTCAAGCTACATACTCTGAGCTGATGAATATGAAGAAGAAGGTCCAAGAAGGCGTTATTCTAGAAGCAAGAATCGACGAAGAGAGGAAATCTCAGCCCTCGATTTAATTGGCCCATTTGAAATCCTTGATTGAATAGGAACTGTGGCCTATAGACTCGTTTTACCGCCAAGTATGTTGCGTGTTCATAACATTTTTTATGTATCGATGTTACGTAATTATGTGGACGACCCGAACCATATTATTGAATTAGAATTAGACGAGATAGCAAAAGATTTAACATATGATGAGATACATGTTAAAATCTTGGATAAGAAGGATCATTTTCAACACTCAAAAGGATATACCTCAAGAGTTAGAATCTGAAATAAAGTCAAGGTATCCTCACCTTTTTGGCATACCAGGTACGTACGTAAATTTCGAGGGCAAAATTTTATAAGGAGGGGAGATTGTGAGACCCCAAATTTTATGAATAAAGATTTAAATTTCTTGAAATATTTTTTTTTAAATATTATGGTGTGGATTTCATATAATGTTATAATGAAGGGTGATATGTGAAAATTTTGCAAAGTAAGCAAGTTGTTATAAAATATTTGTTTGGTCGGAGAATATTCTGTTTGTCAGAGAATATTCGTACAATGGCACAATCATTGGTGGACCCCATAACGAAAGAATTGTCGTAGTAAGAAAACGACAGAATTATCATTTTATAAAAATAACGACGAAAATGTTACCGTTAAAACTGTTGAACTATCTGGTAGTAAAAGTACAGTAATACGCATGGTTGCATAGTAGCACACGGTATTGATTATTGATGCTTACGTAAGAAGTCACTCAGTTATACTCAATTATTACTACAATAATTGCTGCATCATATCTCTCATATTATTGATTCAATTATTGTCAAAGTATCATCTGTATAATAAGTTATATTATTAAATCAATAATTGAGACGACAAAGTTATTCATATTATTATTTACAATATTGATAATGTCTAGAAGTTCTGTCAATGAGAGGTTAGATAATCTAATTGTGCGCCAATAAGGAGAAATCTTATCGAAAAGCCCCCTCTTTCCTGGGAATGATCTGCTTGTTAAATATTATGAATTATAATATTAATGATGAATGAGTTCGTGTTGATTAAAGATAAAATTGATAGTTCCATTGTGTTGGAATTATTAGTGTTAGCGGAAATTGACATTTATTTCGATAATAATTGATGTCTGGAAGTTATCAGGTAATTAACTGGATAAATGAGCAATTAATTGCAATTTATTCACATGCTTATAACTATGTGTTTACATGTGTGTACTATTAATTCACATGATTTACTATTAGGAGAGTTGGTGCAAGATTGATAATACTTGTATGGCTAAATTAGAAATGGAGGTATAGTTGAAGGTACTATACTATAATTAATTTTTTCACATGTTTAGAACTATTGAGTCACGTGATTTACTATTGATTCACATGATTTACTATTAGGGGAGGTGGTGCAAGTTTGATAATACTTGCAGGACTAAATAAAAAATAAAGAAAAAGAGGAAGGTATTGTACTGTAATATTTTGAGCCCCAAAATGTGCAATTATTGAAACTATATTTTTTATAAATAGAAGCTCATTCTTCCTTCATTTCTCACCAATTTACTAAAGCTATAGAGCAATTATTATAAAGAGAAATTATAGAGAGAAAGAAGAAGAGAAGTCTGCTACCTCACTATTCCAGTATCCAGTTTTCTTCTATGGTAAGGGATATTATATCTTTCGTATTCATGAAGAGAGCTTCTGTTATTTCATTCTTTATTATTATGTTGGAATAACCTGTCTATGCGAAGTACCGCATACATGGTGAAATTCTTTTGTTATTCCATTCTTTATTATTATGTTGGAATAACCTGTCTATTCGAAGTACCGCATACATGGTAAAATTCTTCTGTTATTTCATTCTTAATTATTCTGTTGGAATATCCTGTCTGTGCGGATTACGCATGACCTGGTTCCATTATTTATTATTCTGTTAGAATATCATGTCTGTGCATATTATACATGACCTGGTTCCATTATTTATTTTTCTATTGGGAATAACCTGTCTGTGAGGTCTATCGCATGCCTGGTGAATTCTTTTGTTATTCCAATATTTATTATTCTGTTGGAAATGAACTGTCTACGTGGATTACCGCATGACGGATGAAAATTCATTTGCAGTTTCGTATATTTTATTATACTCATATAAGATATCATTTCTTTTGTACTAGTCATAGAATATCATTTTCTTTGATATTTTTCTTTTACGAGTTACTATTCACGGATTACTATTCACCTGATTACTATTCACTCTAGTATCATTCACTCGAGTATTCGGAACACTTTTCATATCGAAGTACTATTCACGAGTTACTATTCACAGGTTACTATTTACCCAAATTACTATTCACCAGAATATTATTCACTCGGGTATTTGGGGTACTTTTCATGTCGGGGTACTATTCACGAGGTACTATTCTCGAAATACTATTCACGGGGTACTATTTACCTGAAAAATTTATTTCTTTTCTGTCCAAATTATTTTTGGTACATGAATATTATTCTTGAATTTTACTCCACATAGCAGTATCATGTTGACAATTTGGACGTTATTGATTTTTGGAAAAATTAAATTATAAATCTTTAAAATTTATCCTTGAACTTGTTTTATTGAATTCTTATATCATTGTCATCATCCTCATGCTTATATTGTGATGAAAGTCATCTTTGGCTTACGTGCATTGATGGACTTGGTATGATTAAGACCAGGGATTATTCGGTATAATCATGATCGTAATGTGACGAATGATGTGGTAAAAGTCCTTATTGGCCTGTAGTTCATTGATGGACAGTTATTGGTATGATTATGACCAGGGATTATTCGGTATAATCATGACCATTGATGACTACATGAATATCCTTGGCCGTGGTGTAAGGATGATTCGATTTTATTTATTAAGCTGAGTCTCAGCGATAAAGTTGATGAAAAACTTTTTAAATCATAGAAGATAGTAGATTTTATGCTCTACTTGACTCTTCTAATGGATTGCTTATTCCGCTGTAGTTGTTGATCTAAAACTTGTTGTCTATTATATTTTATCTGTTGTTATACTGTTGAAGGCTAAGGATAATTTATTCTACATTATCTTAGTCATAATATTTTTTACTGGGCTAGTTGAGCTCACCCTTTCTTTCATTGTTCTCTTCAAGAGATGAGAATATAGCTGGGATGAGTCGGGGAACGGAGTGACGGTCCAGATGATAGCGTTAGTAGTCCTCACTATTCTATTAAATAGTGTGATAATAAATATAATGAGGACTCCATTGAGTGTGGATATTATCTAGAAGACAATATTCTTGTTTAAACTCTCAGCTATGTTTTGTTGTATTTTTACACGACAATTGTATAATTAAGTTTGTATTTGATTTATGTACCATATATTTGGCGACTCAAGATGGGTGATGTATACCTGTTTTGGGGGCGTCACATTTAGGATCCCCGTGTCTCACTCTAGTATTCCCAGAGTTAAAATTCTTTCTTTTAGGCATACTGCCACTACTACTGGAAACCTCTGCCTTAGTTCCTCCATCTCCCTTACTCTTATTCTTTCGTTCCTTGTGGTATTGGGTCAATGCCTCACTACCACCCTCTGCTATTATTGCCTTTTCTAGAATGGTCCCATAGGAAGCACTCTGGAAAACCAAAATCATACTATAGAGCCAAGGTTTTAGGCCCTGCTCAAACCTACGAGCCTTCATCTCCACCATGTCCACTTGGTGTGGAGCAAACCTTGCCAATTCATTGAATTTGGCCGCATATTGGGGAACCGTCATGTCCCCTTGCTTAAGTTCTAAGAACTTAATTTCCATCCTCCCTTGCATGCTAGTAGGGAAGTAGTTCTCGAAGAATACCTTCTTGAACTGTTCCCATGTAACAGCATCAACTCTAGCCCCACCCTGGTGAGCCTCCCACCAGTAGTTGGCTTCCCCCTTCAACATATAGGTCGCAAAAGAGGTCTTTTGTGCCTCAGCTACATTTGTAATAACAAATGCCTTCTCTATTTCCTTAACCCATGTCTGGGCCTCCATTGGGTCCGTCGTTCCATTGAACTCAGATGGACCTACACTTATAAATTCCTTAAAGGTAGTTGTTCGGGCTATCCCAGGTCTTGCGGGTGCTCTACCCCCGGCTTGGTTAAATGCAGCCATTAATAAATTAACAAACTCTTGCATAGGGTTATTTGGACCCCCCCTGATTATCGTTATGCGATTCCGCCTCTTGATTACGTTTTCTTCTTCTTGGCGGCATTTCTGATTAAATAAATAAAGTCCCGTTATTACTTATTTGCTTACGTAGTTATTAGTTGCTGAACAACTTGAACATTAACTCATGCACAACAAGGCACATTAAATAAAAACTTCTTTATATTAATATTCTTCTTCATAGTCCCAGACTATTTAAAATTTACTTTCCATAGCCAAAAGCTATTACATTTATATCTCGCAATTGACTTTCACAAAAATTGGGATTTATAAAAAGAATACCCTTTAATTATACAAAAGAGGGTGTTACATCACTACACAAAAATATTTACCATTCTAACTTCTAATACTGCCTAACAGCATTCTCATGCTTCTCGTTCGCTAGAATCGACACAATATCTCAACTTATAGTATGTCGAGTCTGTCCCGACTTAATAGAATAACAAGCTATTTTAAGCTTGAAATCCTTGTGCGCACAGTCATTAATATATGACATTCGTGCTATCTTCTGGTCTTTCTCAACTAGTTTCTTATGAAGTTCTACAACCTCGTTCTTATAGTCTCTGGCCTTATCTATCATGAGCACCTTCTCATCATGCTCTATCTCAAAGTCTGACTCTGCAGACTCCTTAGCCCTATAGAGATCATTGATCTCTTCCTTCTGATGCTGCACCATATTGTGTAGTTGCACGTTACGGTCAAGCACTGAGAGGTACATTGCCATCATCGTCTCTGTAGGTGTTAACTCTAAGGCAGACATCACCGTATTAACCGATGTTACCTCCATATCATCCTCCACATCTATCATCATATTCAAATATGATGTCAATCCCATGGTCCCCTCCAAATAGTCCTCCTCTGAGAAATACTCCTCGGGCTCTATTCTTCTAGAATCACTAAAGGTATCTCCGCTACAGGCATAGGTATTGGCTCTACTCTATTCACGGACTCCTCGCTCACCACATGTATATCCCTATACATCAAGTTATCTATTGACATATACAATAACACATAACAAGTTGATTAGTACATAATACACAATAATATAAGCACAAATCACATTTAATCCATTTAGGGTTACTTTCCATCTTTTAAAACTTTCGGTACTGAGTTTTCTCAATACCTTATTAACTCATTTGACTCGAGTTAACTTTCTTCGGACTTTTCCTTTCCTAACGAGGTTATTAGCCTAAGGTTCTTCCCCCCTTAAGTTTTATAACCTAATGCTTTGATACCAACCTGTGACGCCCCCAAATTCGAGTATCTTTCAACCCGACAGATGGTGCTCCACGATACTACAATTCATACAGTCATTCCATTAAGATAACAACAAAAAGAGTGTACTTACTATATTTTTATTACATTAGTAATAAATCCTTTCCCAGGTTCATAAACTGAATACATACTTTGTTTTTCATAAGTATATTACATACAAATACTCTAGTCTATTACAGGATAATCAATTATCCATCTTAGTCTTGCCCTTATCTCTCTTAGAACTCTCAGTTCGATCGGCTTTAGCTACAATCATATAATTCAAGCAAGAAGTGAGCATTACTAGCTCAGCAAGTCTAACAAAGGATAACATAAATACCACATCGAGAATTATATGATTATCTTCCATAAATGAACAAGTAACTATAAATCATCATGAAGCATTGACTTATTCTTCTCATTACATAACAACAATTCCAAAGTATACATAATAGCTTAGGAATTCTGAACCGGTCAAAGGACCATGAACATACTCTTTGCATTTTCATTCTTGAAAAGGACATCCGGCACTAAGGCCATCCATCCGACATTACTTACGAGTACATCTAGGTGATCAGCCTATAGTACCCTATGTTAATCAACACTCTTCCGTTAAACGTATTTACGTTTAACATTTGACAACCTTGCGTGCCCATCGAATAATCGATGAAAATACTTTTGTTTGTGCATAGAAAAACTTACCTTTACATCCGTACCAAATACTTGACATAGGATAGCATTAACAGTTCTATATCGAAAGACTTGTAAACAAATCAATCAGTTCTTCAAGACTTGTCTAGCCGAGTTAAAACAGGCATCAACTTTTTCATTAAAACCATTCATGCATTTCAGAACATGAATTATAGAAAACTTAGCTAACACGAAGGTTAGACAAGCATTAAGAAAACTTACCTTCAAGCGTCTTCGAATATAATATTCAATCAATTCTCAGTCTTTACAGGATCTACATGATATATTTACATAGCACACTGTAATTAGTTACCAAACAAACTTACTTTATTTGTTTTAACCAACTTCTTTCTCTTCTATGACTTACTTGAATTTATTTCATTAATAATGTCAATTCATCTTTCTATGCTTCGTTACGGCTTGTTAACGTTCTTACGTTATTAACCGACATTCGATCATCATTGGTGAAATACCAACGTTGAATCATTATTCACAGTTTACTTGCTTATACTTTTGCGTTCTTCGTTTAATTCTTATCAAACCATACTAAATCTTCTAATGTTATCACCTATAAGTGATTTAAGGTCAGCCTTATCATGTAAATTAAGTGCATTCATGTCTTACTATTTGGTTTACCTTCCATTAGAATTAAAACCTAACTTGGTCAACCTTTTTACACTGCCGGCGCTGCGGCCCCGGTCTCTAGTATCTCTTCGGCGCTGCGACGCCAATTAACAGGGGACAAGGCCGAATTTGACGCTGCGACGCGGCTATTTTGTGCTGGGTTTGGCGCTGCGGCGCCGCCCCTGTGCACCAGTTGGGCAGGATAGTTGGTTTTTCCAACGAAACTCCCGACTTCATAACTTATTCGTTTTACATCCGAATTGGCTCATTCGAAAGCCCACAACTCACAAATAATACACTCTAGGTGTTCATGTAAGAATTTTACATTTTCGAATCCGTTAACTCGGAATTCACCTTTTGGTTCATTTTGAGCATTCGTTTATCATTTTCGAGCGTTCAATACTCGTTTTCTTCGTTATAAGTCAGAAATTGACGATTCTCGAGTCCACAACTCTTGAATACCCTATCTCACATGTTGGCATTAAAAACCAACATTTTCAAGTCACACGACAACTTTTGACCCTTAATCCGAGATTTTTACGATTTTGACGTTTAACGTCTATTTTTGCAAAATTCGCCATAACTTCGTTACTCGTGTTCTATAAGCCTAATCAAATGGAACACTCCATTGATTCATTATCTCCATCCTAACCAAACAATATGCACATACCCTATCTATGATGGTTTTTAAATCGTCCAATCACAACTACATTCACATTCATAACTTTCTACGGTTTTAACTTACGTAAACCTTACAATCTCTATTCAATCATGACTTATCAATGTTTTCATTATTAATAGTCATACTTATTTCTCCTCACTAAACATGCTCCACCAATCTACGATTCTCTACGAGAAAGAAATCAAAAAAGATGAAGACTATTATTTACGAGAATATTACCTTTGTCGTTCTTCGCGTTTTTGATAAACGTCTTATGGTTTGCTTGGAAGTAGATTGATTATATGTTTCTAGCTCTTTCTCTCTCTAAATATGTATTGGACAATGTTTGTAAAACACTAAAAGTCCAACTTAAGCTTTGTATTTATAGGAAATCCAAATGGAGGGAAAAATGGTCCAAATGGCCACCTCCTTACTATTCCACCTCCTCTTCAACTTAGCCACCAAGTAATCACTTTACTTGGTGGCCAAGTGGTCGGCTCACATACCTATGGGTCTTTCCATGGATTGTCCCATGGGTTTTACCCATCCTATGACCCGTCGGTTCGACCCACGATTTAACTTCTTGGATTGGGCTTGTCTTAAATTAATATTGGGCCTTGACTTGGGCTTGCTTACCTAATTCATTGAGAGTGTAATTAATCCAAGTCCAATTGGATTATACCAAATCCTTAACTCATAATCCAATAAGACTAATCGTATCCTACGCGTATAACTCACATATTCTCTTTGTTTAGTATTCATACGATATTCGTATTATACGTCTTACGATTCTTCATACCATACTCATATCTCATACGTATAATAACCTAAATATTTATACTTATTACATTTCCCTTTCGAAAATCTCTTTCACTAACCCTTAAGTTTTAAGTCCGCAAGCGAAAACTTCGTTTTCCATAACAAAAATATTATCGGATATTCCATTATATCTTCATATTCTATCATTACGCGTTTCTCAGAATTTCGAACCTAAGCTCCGAACGAAATCAGATGAAAAGTGTTTTTACGGGAAAATTCTCGGAAAACATTCCTTTTCGTCTTTGATAATTCAAAATAATTAATCCTAGAACATAGCCAGAATACTAACCATATCCGCACATTCTAGGTCATAGAACGATCTTCACATATCTTACTCACATAATTAATTAATTAAATTTATTTAATCCAAATAATCAAATAAAAATTTAATTCATTAAAAATTCAAAATTCTCGGGCGTTACACCCGAAGTGTGGGAGGTATCACCAAGACGAATGCTGGAAGGGGCATAGTGTTTGTTACAACTGCGAACCAAGAGGGGCATATTTTGCCAAACTCCCCGAAGCCGAAGAAGATCAAAGGTTGTTTCGCTTGTGGCTCATCGGACCACCTGATTAAGGTCTGGCCAAAGAGAGGAAGCGACGGAGGAAGCGGTCATCAAGGGGGAAGCAACAAACTAATGATTGGTGGACTGACGCCATCCAACTGTCTAACTACCAGAATGTTTAACATGACTGTCCAGGACGCAATAGCTGCGAAGGACGTGGTGTCAGGTATCATCCTGATCAATGATATAAATGCCTATGTATTATTTAATTTGGGTGCCACCTGTTCCTTTGTATCTGGGGAATTTGCTAGTCGACTAAATTTACCCCGTGAACGATTAGGAAATCCCTTGAACATAGAATTTACGAATAAGGAAGTAATCCCTGTAGAATATATTTATCAAAATTGTCGCGCCAACATTAGAAATCATGAACGAAGAGTAGAATTGATCCCGATAAGATTGGGAGAGTTTGATATAAAATTGGGAATGGATTGGTTGTATAACCATGCTGCCATAATTGATTGTCCGGACAATAGTGTAAACCTTCAGACTCCAAATAAGACTAAGGTAGTATTTTATGGTAGCTCATCGCTTAAGCAATTGTGTTGCCTTACGATGATGCAAGCCAAGAGATTGTCAAAGAAGGGATGTGTAGGTTGCTTAGCTTACATTGTTGATACACGGAAGAAAGGAGTAAAAATTAAGGATATATCCGTAGTAAGAGAATTCCAAGATGTATTTTCGGACGATCTGCCTGGTCTTCCGCTAGACAGAGAAATCGAATTTGTAATAGACTTAGAACTAGGGACGACACCGATTTCAAAAGTCCTATATCATATGGAGACAGTAGAAATGAAGGAATTGATGATATAATTACAAGAGTTGCTAGATAAGGGTTATATTAGGCCAAGTGTGTCTCCTTGGGGAGCACTAGTGTTCTTTGTTAAAAAGAAGGATGGATTGATGAGGCTCTGTATCGATTATCGAGAACTGAACAGAGTAACAATTAAGAATAGATATCCATTACCAAGGATAGACGACCTTTTCGATCAACTAAAGGGAGCAAAGTGTTTCTCGAAGATAGATCTACGGACGGGTTATCACCAGTTGAAGGTATGAGAGGAGGACATATCAAAGACGACATTCCAAACTAGTTACGGACAGTTCGAATTTCTTGTGATGTTATTCGAGCTGAGAAATGCTCTGGCAGCATTTATGGACTTGATGAACCGAGCCATTCTTAGATAAATTCATAGTAGTTTTCATCGACGATATCTTGATCTACTCAAAAACAGAAGAAGAACACGCCGAACATCTGAAGATGGTTTTGGAGGCGCTAAGAAAGGAGAAGCTATACGCAAAATTTTCCAAGTGTGAATTTTAGATGAAGAAGGTTCAATTCTTAGGACACGTGGTGGATAAGGATGGAATTTTAGTAGATCCTACAAAGGTAGAAGTAGTGAGTAATTGAGAGAAACCGAAGACGCCAATCGAAGTAAGAAGTTTCTTAGGGTTAGCTGTGTACTATCGAAGATTTATCCAGGATTTTTCTAAGATAGCAATCTATTGACCAATCTAACGAGGAAGACGGTTAAGTTCGTATGGACAGACAAGTGCGAAGAAAGTTTCCAAGAACTAAAGAAGAGATTAAGCGAAATGCCTGTATTATTATTACCAGATGATAAGGGAGGATTTGTGGTGTATAGTGATGCGTCGCACAGAGGACTTGGTTGTGTGCTACTGCAGTATGAAAAGGTCATTGTGTACGCATCGCGACAACTGAAGAATTATAAAAAATAATACCCTACTCATGACTTAGAGATAGCGGCAGTAGTTTTTGTGTTAAAAATTTGGAGACATTATTTTTACAAAGAGAAATGTGAATATACACGGACCACAAGAGTCTAAAATATATCCTCACACAGAAAGAGTTGAACATGCATCAGAGAAGGTGGTTAGAATTAATCAAGGACTATGACTGCGATATTCTTTATCACCTGGGAAAGGCAAACGTAGTAGCCGACGCGATAAGTAGGAAAGGAAGGGAGAAGTTATTTCAACTGACACTCATGAATACTTAATAAGAGAAATGGAGAAATTAGAAATAGAAGTAAAGGGACCGGAGAGGTCTGAAGAAAAATTATTTGTAGTGGAAGCTCGTCCAACATTGTTGGACAGAATAAAGGAATCACAAGAAAAGGATGAGGATTGCGAGAAAAACAAGAAGAGGATCACAAAAAATGAGGAAGAAAAATTCAAGGTGGATAAAGGTGGTATTGTGAGATTCGAAGGGAGAGTGTGGGTGCCAGTAATAACCGAGTTGAGAGAAGAAATATTGCACGAGGCACACAATACGACGTATTCCGTTCATCCAGGAAGCACAAAGATGTACCGAGATTTGAGGCAACATTTTTGGTGGTTTAATCTGGAACGAGAAATCTCAGAGTGCGTTAGTAGATGTATTACTTGCCAACGGATCAAAGTAGAGCACCAGAGGTCGAGTGGTTTACTTCAACCGTTGGAAATACCAGAGTGAAAATGGGAGCACATTACAATGGACTTCGTGGTGGGACTTCCAGTCACACAAAAAGGTTTTGATGCCATTTGGGTTATTGTAGATCGACTAATAAAGACAACTCATTTTGTGCCGATCAAGATCCGATATAGTTTGAATCAGCTAGCGAATCTGTATGTAAAAGAAATTGTTTCACGACAGGGAGTTTCGGTATCGATTGTCTCTGACCGAGATCCACACTTCACGTCAAAATTCTAAAAAAGCTTACAATAAAGGATGGTGACACAGCTGAGGTTGAGTACTTCTTATCATCCATAGATAGATGAACAAAGTGAGCGAACAATACAAACGCTTGAGGACATGCTTAAAACTTGCATGATGGACTTCAAAGGAAGTTGGGACGATCACTTACTCCTAGTAGAATTTGCATATAACAATAGTTATCATGCAAGTATAGGCATGCCACCGTACGAAGCTCTTTACGGGAGAAAGTGTAGAACACCATTGTGTTGGGATTAAGTCGGGGAACAAAAAATGTTGGAACTAGAGTTAGTGCAACAAACCACAGATATGGCGACAGTGATAAGAGCCAAACTAGAAGCGGCATAAGATCGCCAGAAGAAATACGTAGATTTGCATCGTCAGGACCGCGACTTTGAAGTCGGAAGTTACGTTTTCTTAAAAGTATCTCCCTGAAGGGAAAAATACGATTCAACAAGAAGTGAAAACTGAGTCTGAGGTTCATAGGACCATTCAAGATATTGAAACGAGTGGGCGAAGTGGCGTACAAAGTTGCATTACCACCTGAGTTGGAGCACATCCACAATGTGTTTCACATCTCTGTGTTGCGTCCGTACAAGCTTGACTACAAACACATGATTTCTTACGAGCCCATTCAAGTGGAGAAGAATCTGGCGTATGAAGAAATTCTTGTCCAGATATTAGATAGGAAAAAGCAGACATTAATAAATAAAATTATATCTTCTGTGAAAGTACTTTGGCGAAACCACGACGCCGAGGAGGCCGCGTGTGAATTAGAAGATAAGATGATAAAGGACTATCCCCAATTATTTGAATAACCTTGTACCAATTCTGAGGACGAAATTTTTATAAGGGGGGAGGATGTAAGAACCGTGAATTTCATGAATAAATATTATTTTGATATAATAAGAAAATGAATATTTATTTGAATATAAATATTGATGTGTTGTGAGATGAATAATTTAATTATTTAAAAATTGAATTTATAAGAATTGAGAAAGATGTGGAGTTTATGAGGAGATTGTAAAATGTCTTGTGTGGCATGAGAATGGAAATTTGAATGGCTTGATTTAATTAAGGAATTAATAAATTAAGAAGTGAATGATTAATTAATATTATATTATTAATTAATCGTTATTGTGAATAATAAATTATGAATAAGCAAAGTAATTTACATAATTAGAATTATATTATTCATTTAGTTAGTGTGTGCAAGATATGTGATAGTATATAGTTCCTACATTAAAAAGGAAGTGTAGTGTGTGTGTGTGTGTGTGTGTGTGTATATATATATATATATATATATATATATATATATATATATATATATATATATATATATATATATATATATATATATATATATATATATAACTATATAGTAAAATGAAAGGGATTTTAAGTGACATAAATAATGCTTATGTGCCAACATATGTGTGTAAGAATATTAAAGATGTACTATATCAAAGAATTATAAATTATCTCAATAAGTGAGTCTAATTGGAATAATAAAGTTGTAAGGAAATACTGAATCATTAGTGACCAATTAAATTGAGTCCATACACGTTATAAATATTAATTAGACTATACTAATGTACATGGATTATATGACGTGGATACATAAATAATCCCTAACTTTTCATTATGTAATAGCATTAACACATTAAAATTATATTTTTGGAAGTCCAAGGAACCAAACTAAGTATTATAGTCACATTGTTGAGATTTAAAACTCATCTGTTACCCAAACAGTAGCCTATCTTCTTCATTGCGTGAACTTCATCGGCTATAATCCATGGTGATGATGGCTACAAGGTTGGCAGTTGGCCAACTCCTTTATACCCATTGTTTCCTTCCATTTTCCATTGAATCAAACCATAGAGCAAAGCTATGAACTGGGCAACCAATTCTCTATATAAAGCACCCTATTCTTCTCAATTCTCAGTTACTAAAACTTTGTCTGATAAGTATACATTGAGAGTGAGAGCTACTGAGCATTAAGGGAGTATAATTAGTGCATTGAAGAATCAATTTAAGCTTTAAAGATGTATAAATTCTATTTTTGTGTTCTTAATATTGAGTTTTGTCAAATTCTAGTAATTACATGAATTCTCTATTAATTAGTATGGATTAGCATGCCATTATGTTGTTCAAGTTTGTATGCATGTTCAGAAGCTTTAGAGCTAGTTTGGGTTACAACAGAAGAAGTTTTGTAATCTAGTGTTAAGGTTCTGCAGAAGTAGAGCCAAATTTTTTGCCTTGCTCGAAGTGGCGCGGTCGCGCCGCTTCTATAACACTACACCGCGCGGTGGCGCGGGCTGTCAGTGTTGGAAAACAAATTTTGTTGTTTCTGTTATGCTGAGCATGCTAGTTAAACTTGATACTTGTTATAAATGTCCCTGACATGATAACATAGGTTGCCTTACTTGTAGTCACTCACATTAACTTAATTTAAGTTGAGTTTTCAAGAAAACTTCAAGATTCGGAAAACTAGAAATTGTGAACATGGAGTAATATATATTCTGATCTTGTGAGTATGTGTAAATAATCTAGATATCTACGTGCAAGTTTATAACGTAAGGCATAAGCTTGCTTCATGTATAATGAGTTTTACTAGCTTGGTTTCTTATGGTTTTTCTAAAAAGAAAACTTAAAGTTTGAAATAAGAAACTTAGAAGACCTTGTGACTTTATGAATTTAGAACTTTTGAGCATGTTTAGATGACTTAATTATATATATGCATGAATATAAAATGTGTGTTCAAAAGTTCTTTGCATGCTTAGTTAGTTAACATGAGATTTTCAAGAAAAATGTTAAAGTTGAAAACCAACTTTGTTGGGGGAATACCCTATTAGTATTTTGGACTTTTGGACAATCATGATAGGACACTTTATGCATCCAGACATGAATGATATGTGTATCCATCTAGCTAAGTATGTTGTGAACTAGTTAAGCATAGTTTCAAAAGATTTCTAAAGAGATAAAAACTATGTTGAATTGGAATACATGGGTAGAATAACTTGAGCATGTATATTTAAGATTTATTAACCTCATTATGTGGTATAATGGTTAACCATGAGTAGCTTGTTGAAAATTGATCATTTAGCCTTGCTGAGATAGAAATTTCTCTAAAAACAAAACTATAGTATTAAAAGAATCTTGGAATAGCCATAGAAGAGACCAAACTTAAATTATAGACATCATAACATGTATGATTATGCAAGTGTTATCCTAAATGTGTTTGGGTGTGCAAGTCTGGCCTAGCTTCAGTTTAGCAGTCTTGGTTTGCACTAGGAGCAACGCGGCCGAGCCACTCCTTAGTACAAACCAAGCGTGGTCGTGCCACCCTGTATTGAGATTTATTTTCTGCTAATAATTTGAGAGTTGTTGCATGCTTATATTGTTATATTAACCTGTAATATATGTCCAGTGCAATATTCATGTGTCAATAAGCATGTTAATGGAAGAACCCTATGTTGGATAAGTGTTTATAACTTTAAGTCAAAATGTGATTTCAAACTATGCTCTTTAAGGTCATAGTGTATTAGAAACTGATTTTTGTGCCATGTGATGACATGCATATGAGGTCATATGACTAAGAGAAGACTAGCAGCATATGTTTATTATCGATAATTTACACTTGTGTATCATAACAAATTAAGATAATAGGTGTACATGTCGAACTTGTATAACTAATGTGATTATACATGAATAGGATATTATAATTCATTGGAGTGGTATTAAGCTTTACTTTGGTAAACTACGCTTAAGGCCAGTATCCGAACTGTAAGATGTAAGACCCCGAATTTTATGAAATAAAAGTATTCAATTTTTCTTATAATTACAATTCAGTAAATGGTTAAATTGATAAAAAGTTAAAGTTATGGGTGAAATGTAAAAATTTTTCAAAATAAACAAGTGGTTATAAAATAATCATTGTTATCGGGGAATATTTGTTTGGTCGTGGAATATTCTTTCTGTCGGGGAATATTCGTACGACGGCGCAGCCATTTGTGGGCCCCTTAACAGAATAACTATCGGATGAAAAAAAACGACAAAATTGAGTTTTTATAAATAACGGCGTAGTTGTTACCGTTAACACTGTTGGAATATCCGGTGGTTAAAATACAGTAATACGCGTAGTTGCACAGTAGCACACGGTATTGCACAGTATTTTTTTCAATTATTGATTCTTACGTAAGAAGGCACTACTCAATAATTGTTACAGTAATTACTATTCAATATTTTATTTTATTGATTCAATAATTGCTACGTTGATATTTTATATTATTGTTGTTTCAATAATTGTTGCTGCACAGTATTTTCTATTATCAGATCAATAATTCATATTATTTGAATAATATTATTAGATAGCATTATTGGCAATGTCTAGAAAGTTCTGTCTAAGGAGAGGTTTGGTCATCTAATTACGTGCCAGTAAGGAGAAATCCTTATCGGAAAGCCTCCTCTTTCCTGGGAACTGCCTGGTTGTCATAAATGTGATTCTGTAATATTATTTGTGAATAATTAATTATTGATTTATATGATAATGAAATATTTATTTGATGTGGATATAAATGATGTATTTATTTATGTTGTTATAAATGAAGGAATTAATGTTGAGGTATTTTGTCGGATTAGAGGTATTAAAAGATCAAATCAGTGTTCTTACAGCTTTATTGTGTGAGTTATAATTTTTAATCTGACCGTTAGATCGTTGTGATTTTTGGATATGTTATACATATATAAGTTGAGTATATGTTCACAAATTTTGAACCGTTAAAAATGAACGAATGATTTGTTATGAATTTTAAGAGGTGACTGATTCGAAAATTAGGTTTATAAATGATTTTGGTGGAAAATTCTAGAAATGGGTGGGCTCCACTTTTGGTTGTTAAGGAAGATGGCTGATTTTTGGTGGGTGGAATAGTAGCAGGTAAAGTCATCAGGTAGCAGGTCAAGTCTGCTTCGGCGTGCTAACATTTTCCTATAAATAGAGGGCTAAGTTAGAATTAAAAATCACACCATTATTCATAAGTTTTCTATCTTTTTCTCTCTAGATTATCAAGTGTATTTTGTGAGTATTTAGATACTTGCTGAGTTGCTATTCATCAGTGCAAGTTTCCTTCAGCGTCATATCCTATATCCAGTCAGAAGTGCTGCTCTTTTGAGGTAAGGGATAGTAAGAGATTTTAAGGGTTGTTATATTTTTCAGTTTCGTAATTTTTTAGACCTTCAAAAATTTTAAAAAAATTTGAAATGATATTTTGATGAGTTTTATTGATTGTGTCCAAAAATGGTGATTTTTGGATGTATAGATTAAGAGTTATGAATTTTATGAGAAAAGACTATTTTAAAAGTAACTGCTTATAACTCCTTGTGGTTAACTCCAAAATTGATGAAATCTTTATTGGGAGTACATCTATATAATGTCAGTGTACTCTGTGAATTTTGGAATTTTTGGATAAAATTACAATTTATGATAAATGTCTAAATATTTGGCAGTTTTGGCCATATGAAAAATAGTAAATGAATTTTAAAAATTCTGAAAAAAAATATATGTTCAATATGAGACTATATTCTGCTAAATCCCAGAAAAGAAATATTTTTGGGACTGATTTGGTATTTTTTTATGAAAATAGTCTAGTTATGAGTAAATAAATTAAATATGTTATGTGAAGTAAGAAAATTAGAAAATATGATTTTATGGCTTGAGAATCATATATGAGTTATATGCAGATTTTTGATGAGGGTTTTGATTATTGGTGATGAAATCTTAAGTATTGGCATTTTATGATGATTAAATGCATTAATTAGTAAAGTGTAAATAATTAAAATAAATTATTTATAAGCTTAAGAAATATTATTCTTTCAATATCATTATACCGAAATATTGGTATAGATTTTATTGTGAAATTTCTACCTTTTTCATGTCGAGTTACTATTCATGAGTTACTATTCACAAGTTACTATTCATGAGTTACTATTCACGAGTTATTATTCACGACAAAATTGGTTTCTTTTTCTGACCAAATTATAGTTGATTTATGAATATTACTCTTGAGATTAAATTTATATGTTGATTATATTGATTTTATTATCATATATAACATTTTTATAACCCTAATGATGATATTTCTCTTTGACTTGAGTGTAAAGATGAGTAAATTTTTGGTATGATCATGACTATAGGTTTCTTTTGGCCAGTAGTGCAAAGTTGAATTGTTGACTGGTATGATCATGACCATTGAATTTATAATTGAATATCTTTAGCTTAAGTGCAAAGGTGAATTGATCAACATGGTTATAATTATTGTTTGTATAAATTCTGAAATGATTATATATTTCTTTGAAATATAAATATATTTGGCCTGTAGTGCAAATATGAACCGTTGATGAATATATTTGGCCTGTAGTACAAATATGAACTTTGTTGAATATCTTTAGCCTGTAGTGTAAAGATGAACTGGTGATGAATATCTTTGGCCCATAGTGCAAAGATGACCTGTGGTTGAATATCTTTGGCCAGTAGTGCAAAGATGAATTGTTGATGAATATCTTTGGCCCGCAGTGCAAAGATAACATGTTGTTGAATATCTTTGGCCAGTAGTGCAAAGATGAACATGTGTTGAGATGAACATGACCAACTGGTGATACAAATGAATATCTTTTGCCGTAGTGCAAAGATGAAGTTATTAGTATGATTATGAACAAGAAATGTGATTTGGTGTAACCATGATCTTTAATGTTTCAGGTAAAGATAGGTGATAAAAATTATCTTCGTCCTGGATGAGAAGAGGAATTTAGAACTACAATTATGATTATGAGTTGTTCTTATGATAAAATATTGTTGGTGGATTTTTAACATGGAGAAGATAATAGACTTTGTAGTCTATTTGAGTCTTCTAATGGATTGCTCGTTCCGCTGCAACTATGGTTGAAATTTTTTTATCGTCTACTATATGTTCTAAATCTCTGATTTATTATTGATGAAGGCTATTGATAATTTAATTATCTTTAGTTATGATATTCTTTACTGAGCTAGTTGTGCTCACCCTTTTGCTTCACAATTCCTTTCAGGTAATAAGAGTGTAGCTGGGTCGAGCGGGGGTAACAGGGGAATGGAACGGTGGTCATCATTTAGTAGTTATATTTGGTGAATCAACTAGGGTGAGGCGAACCCAACGTTGGAAGGGTGTTTTGCCTCTATCATACATGATGTCTAATGACATACAACCTCGTGTCATCATAAAACAGGATTGTGCTCATTCACTTGATGAGTATATTTAGGAGCACTACCTATATAATCTTGGTGTTTGTTTGAAGTATAATTCTCGATTAGAGACAGTGGAGATAATGATAAGTCAAAAGAAGACTCACCATTGGGAAGAATATGATAGTAATCTTCTCGTTTTTCTTTGGGGTATATTGGGTCAACCAAGGATAATTCTATGGCCATATGATATTTATCATAACCTAGAAGCATGGCCTCCCATGTACGAAGGTTTCCTTGAGCACTTCCCAAATATTCTAATTTCTAAAACAGTTTTTGACTATACCTTTATGTACGGTGTCTTTGTGAGGTGTTGTCCATGGTTGGGACATGAGTCACATTTGGTATATATTTGTATCCAAACTCACAGCATATATGTTGTTGTATTTTGCACGACAATTGTTGTAATAAAGTTGTAGTTGTTTTCTGTACCATGTATTTGGCGACTCAGAATAGGTTGGATGGAATGGACCTATTTTGGGGTTGTCACATTTGGTATCAGAGCTTAGGGATATGATCTCTGCGGAGATCGGGAAATAGGACTAGGAGGGGAGAGATGAGTAAATTCTTCACTAGTGTGTCCTACCTAAGCTTGATTGTTGGTCGGTCATAATATACGGATATTATGTGATACGTTAATTTGCTTAATTAACCCTTGTTTTATGACAGTATTTGAGAATGGCAGCTGAGAATGCTAACAATAGAGTGAATGAGGCTGTGGGGATACCTTTAATCACTAACCATGATAATGTGATGTTAGATGAAGAAGGAATTAGAGAAATCTATATGGTGAGTGAAGAATTGATAGTTGCACCCGAAATGGTCGCAGAGGTAACAACTGAGAGTGAGGATGAAGAGGAAGAAGAGGTACCTGAGGAGAGTTTGTTAAAGGTATTATATAATCAAAATGTAGAATTACAAAATCGTATTCATGAGTTAAAAGAGCAGGCTGAAGAACGACAGGCGGTCGTGACAATTCAAGCTTGTGTTACCCGATATGTGATGCTTGAACAGAAGCATTCTTTGGCAGAGTATAAGATGATAAAGATGGAATCTAAGCTGAAAGAAGAAAAAACTGAACGAGTGAGAATAAGTAATGCATGGGCAAAAGCCGCACGACACATGGATATTGTGGAAAGAGATGTCCGATCTAAGAAGGCTAAAATAGATTATATGAATTTCTCTTTTTGGAAAGTAATTGGGAGAACCCAACATCGAGTTTTGAATTACCCGGTACAGAGCGGTCAACCTGAATTCGTTATGGATCGAAGATTGATGATTCAGATCATGAATCAGGAGTACGACGAGGCAGTTGAGGGAGGAATATGCCCTATACAAAAGTATATTCCAACGGTAGTGATGACGCCAAATGCTGCCCCAGACAAGTCAAAGCCGAGTAGTTCAAGGGAGAGCGGTTGTCATGACTTCTCAACAAGTGAAGAACCCAAATGAGGTTATCACGGGAGATGAGCAATGGAGAAATCATGATGACCCGGGAGATAGAATCTGAAATGAAAGCAAGGTATTCTAAACTTTTCGAAATACCAGATACGTAAATTTCGGGGACGAAATTTCATAAGGAGGGGAGATTATAAGACCCCGAATTTTATGAAATAAAAGTATTCAATTTTTCTTATAATTACAATTCAGTAAATGGTTAAATTGATAAAAAGTTAAAGTTATGGGTGAAATATAAAAATTTTTCAAAATAAACAAGTGGTTATAAAATAATCATTGTTGTCAGGGAATATTCGTTTGGTCGTGGAATATTCTTTCTGTCGGGGAATATTAGTACGACAGCGCAGCCATTTGTGGGCCCCATAACAGAATAACTGGCGGATGAAAAAAATGACAAAATTGAGTTTTTATAAATAACGGCATAGCTGTTACCGTTAACACTGTTGGAATACCCGGTGGTTAAAATACAGTAATACGCGTAGTTACACAGTAGCACACGGTATTGCACAGTATTTTTTTCAATTATTGATTCTTACGTAAGAAGGCACTACTCAATAATTGTTACAGTAATTACTGTTCAATATTTTATTTTATTGATTCAATAATTGTTACGTTGATATTTTATGTTATTTTTGTTTCAATAATTATCGATGCACAGTATTTTCCATTATCAGATCAATAATTCATATTATTTGAATAATATTATTAGATAGCATTATTGGCAATGTCTAGAAAGTTCTGTCTAAGGAGAGGTTTGGTCATCTAATTGCGCGCCAGTAAGGAGAAATCCTTATCGGAAAGCCCCCTCTTTCTAGGAACTGCCTAGTTGTAATAAATGTGATTTTGTAATATTATTTGTGAATAATTAATTATTGATTTATATGATAATGAAATATTTATTTGATATGGATATAAATGATGGATTTATTTATGTTGTTATAAATGAAGGAATTAATGTTGAGGTATTTTGTCGGATTGGAGGTATTAAAAGATCAAATCAGTGTTCTTACAGCTTTATTGTGTGAGTTATAATTTTTAATCTGACCGTTGGATCGTTGTGATTTTTGGATATGTTATACATATATAAGTTGAGTATATGTTCACAAATTTTGAACCGTTAAAAATGAATGAATGATTTGTTATGAATTTTAAAATGTGACTGATTCAAAAATTAGGTTTATAAATAATTTTTTTTATAAAAAATTCTAGAAATGGGTGGGCCCCACTTTTGATTGTTGGGGAAGATTGCTAATTTTTGGTGGGTGGAATAGTAGCAGGTAAAGCCATCAGGTAGCAGGTCAAGTATACTTCGGCGTGCTAACATTTTCCTATAAATAGAGGGCTAAGTTAGAATTAAAAATCGCACCATAATTCATAAGTTTTCTATCTTTTTCTCTCTAGATTATCGAGTGTATTTTGTGAGTATTTAGATACTTGCTGAGTTGCTATTCATCAGTGCAAGTTTCCTGCAGCGTCATATCCTATATCCAGTCAGAAGTGATGCTCTTTTGAGGTAAGGGATAGTAAGGGATTTTAAGGGTTGTTATATTTTTCAGTTTCGTAATTTTTCAGACTTTCAAAAATTCTGAAAAAATTTGAAATGATATTTTGATGAGTTTTATTGATTGTGTCCAAAAATGGAGATTTTTGGATGTATAAATTAAGAGTTATGAATAATATGAGAAAAGACTATTTTAAAAGTAACCGCTTATAACTCCTTATGGTTAACTCTAAATTTGATGAAATTTTTATTGGGAGTACATCTATATAATGTCAGTGTACTCTGTGAATTTCGGAATTTTTGGATAAAAGTACAATTTATGATAAATGTCTAAATATTCGACAGTTTTGGCCATATGAAAAATAGTA
Organism: Panax notoginseng; assembly: GCA_016801055.1. Taxonomy (NCBI): domain Eukaryota; kingdom Viridiplantae; phylum Streptophyta; class Magnoliopsida; order Apiales; family Araliaceae; genus Panax; species Panax notoginseng. The sequence continues at coordinate 71,581,966 of CM029021.1, read as the reverse complement.
AATGAATTTTTAAAATTCTGGGAAAAATATATGTTCAATATGGGACTATATTCTGCTAAATCTCAGAAAAGAAATATTTTTGGGACTGATTTGATATTTTTTTATGAAAATGGTCTAGTTATGAGTAAATGAATTAAATATGTTATGTGAAGTAAGAAAATTAGAAAATATGATTTTATGGCTTGAGAATCATATATGAGTTATATGTAGATTTTTGATGAGGGTTTTGGTTATTGGTGATGAAATCTTAAGTGTTGGCATTTTATGATGATTAAATGCATTAATTAGTAAAGTGTAAACAATTAAAATAAATTATTTATAAGCTTAAGAAATATTATTCTTTCAATATCATTATACCGAAATATTGGTATGGATTTTATTGTGGAATTTCTACCTTTTTCATGTCGAGTTACTATTCATGAGTTACTATTCACGAGTTACTATTCACGAGTTACTATTCATGAGTTCTATTCACGAGTTACTATTCACGACAAAATTGGTTTCTTTTTCTGACCAAATTATAGTTGATTTATGAATATTACTCTTGAGATTAAATCTATATGTTGATTATATTAATTTTATTATCATATATAACATTTTTATAACCCTAATGATGATATTTCTCTTTGACTTGAGTGTAAAGATGGGTAAATTTTTGGTATGATCATGACTATGGGTTTCTTTTGGCCAGTAGTACAAAGTTGAATTGTTGACTGGTATGATCATGACCATTGAATTTATAATTGAATATCTTTAGCTTAAGTGCAAAGGTGAATTGATCAACATGGTTATAATTATTATTTATATAAATTCTGAAATGATTATATATTTCTTTGAAATATTAATATATTTGACCTGTAGTGCAAATATGAACTGTTGATGAATATATTTGGCCTATAGTGTAAATATGAACTGTTGTTGAATATCTTTGGCCTGTAGTGCAAAGATGAACTGGTGATGAATATCTTTGGCCCATAGTGCAAATATGACATGTGGTTGAATATCTTTGGCCAGTAATGCAAAGATGAATTGTTGATGAATATCTTTGGCCCGTAGTGCAAAGATGACATGTTGTTGAATATCTTTGGCCAGTAGTGCAATGATGAACATGTGTTGAGATAAACATGACCAACTGGTGATACAAATGAATATCTTTGGCCGTAGTGCAAAGATCAAGTTATTAGTATGATTATGAACAGGAAATGTGATTTGGTGTAACCATGATCTTTGATGTTTAAGGTAAAGATAGGTGATAAAAATTATCTTCGTCCTGGATGAGAAGAGGAATTTAGAACTACAATTATGATTATGAGTTATTCATATGATTGTGGACCAGAATTATTGATTGATGTTACAGGGATAAAACATTGTTGATGGATTTTTAACATGGAGAAGATAATAGAATTTGTAGTCTATTTGACTCTTCTAATGGATTGCTCGTTCCGCTGCAACTATGGTTGAAATTTTTTTATCATCTTCCATATGTTCTAAATCTCTGATTTATTATTGATGAAGACTATTGATAATTTAATTATCTTTAGTTATGATATTATTTACTGAGCTAGTTGTGCTCACCCTTTTGCTTCACAATTCCTTTCAGGTAATAAGAGTGCAGCTGGGTCGAGCGGGGGTAACATGGGAATGGAACGGTGGTCATCATTAATAGTTATATTTGGTGAATCAACTAGGATGAGGCGAATCCAACGTTGGAAGGGTGTTTTGCCACTATCATACAAGATGTCTAATGACATACAACCTCGTGTCATCATAAGACAAGATTGTGCTCATCCACTTGCTGAGTATATTTACGAGCACTACCTATATAATCTTGGTGTTTGTTTGAAATATAATTCTCAATTAGAGACAGTGGAGATAATGATAAGTCAAGAGAAGACTCGCCATTGGAAAGAATATTATAGTAATCTTCTCATTTTTCTTTGGGGTATATTGGGTCAACCAAGGATAATTCTGTGGCCATATGATATCTATCATAACCTAGAAGCATGACCTCCCATGTACGAAAGTTTTCTTGAGCACTTCCCAAAGATTCTAATTTCTAAAACAGTTTTTGACTATACCTTTATGTAAGGTGTCATTATGAGGGGTTGTCCACGGTTGGGACATGAGTCACATTTGGTATATATTTGTATCCAAACTCACAGCATATATGTTGTTGTATTTTACACGACAATTGTTGTAATAAAGTTATAGTTATTTTCTGTACCATGTATTTAGCGACTCAGAATAGGTTGGACGGAATGGACCTATTTTGGGGTTGTCACATAAGACCCCAACTTTTTATGAATAAAATTGAATTTTCTTTATTTATTATTTTGATAGAGTAAGGGTTTGATTTGATTAATGTGGTTAGTTATGGGTAAAATTTGCAAATAATTTAAGTAAACAAGTGGTTATAAAATATTCATTGTTGTAGGGGAATATTCGTTTGGTCGTGGAATATTCTTGCTGTCGGGGAATATTCATACGAAGGCGCAGCTATTTGTGGGCCCTATAACGGAAAACTCTCGGATGAAGAAAACGACAAGTATGAGTTTTTTTTAAATAACAGCGTAGTTGTTACCGTTAACACTGTTAAAATACATGGTGGTTAAAGTACAATAATACGCATGGTTGCACAGTAGCGCACGGTATTGCACAATATTTGTGGATTATTGATTCTTACGTAAGAATGTACTACTCAATAATTGTTACAGCAATTACTATTCAATATTTTATTTTATTGATTCAATAATTGCTACGTTGATATTTTATATTATTGTTGTTTCAATAATTATCACTGCACAGTATTTTCTATTATCAGATCAATAATTCATATTATTTGAATAATATTATTGGATAGAACTATTGGTAATTTCTAAGGAAGTTCTGTCTAGGAAAAGGTTTGGTCACCTAATTGCGCGCCAGTAAGGAAAAATCTTTATCAGAAAGTCCCCTCTTTTTTGGGAACGACCTGTTTGTCATTATTGTGATTCTGTAATATTATTTGTGAATAATTTTTTATTTATTTATATGATAAGGAAATATTTATTTTATGTGAATATAAATGAAGAAATTAATGATGATGTATTTTGTAAGACCCAAAATTTTATGAAATAAAAGAATTCAATTTTTTTTTATAATTACAATTCAGTAAATGGTTGAATTGATAAAAAGTTAAAGTTATAGGTGAAATGTAAAAAATTTTCAAAATAAATAAGTGGTTATAAAATAATCATTGTTTTCCGGAAATATTCGTTTGATCGTGAAATATTCTTTCTGTCGGGAAATATTCGTACGACGGCGCAGCTATTTGTGGGCCCCATAACAGAATAACTGTCGGATGAAAAAAATGACAAAATTGAGTTTTTATAAATAACGGCGTAGTTGTTACCGTTAACACTGTTAGAATACCCGGTGGTTAAAATACAGTAATACGCGTAGTTGCACAGTAGCACACGGTATTGCACAGTATTTTTTTTAATTATTGATTCTTACGTAAGAAGGCACTACTCAATAATTGTTACAGTAATTGCTGTTCAATATTTTATTTTATTGATTCAATAATTGCTACGTTGATATTTTATATTATCGTTGTTTCAATAATTATCGCTGCACAGTATTTTCTATTATCATATCAATAATTCATATTATTTGAATAATATTATTAGATAGTATTATTGGCAATGTCTAGAAAGTTCTGTCTAAGGAGAGGTTTGGTCATCTAATTGCGCGCCAGTAAGGAGAAATCCTTATCGGAAAGCCTCCTCTTTCTTGGGAACTGCCTGGTTGTCATAAATATAATTCTGTAATATTATTTGTGAATAATTAATTATTGATTTATATGATAATGAAATATTTATTTGATGTGGATATAAATGAAGGAATTAATGTTGAGGTATTTTGTCGGATTGAAGGTATTAAAAGATCAAATCAGTGTTCTTACAGCTTTATTGTGTGAGTTATAATTTTTAATCTAACCGTAGGATCGTTGTGATTTTTGGATATGTTATACATATATAAGTTGAGTATATGTTCACAAATTTTGAACCGTTAAAAATGAACGAATGATTTGTTATGAATTTTAAGAGGTGACTGATTCGGAAATTAGGTTTATAAATAATTTTGGTGGAAAATTCTAGAAATGGATGGGCCCCAATTTTGGTTATTAGGGAAGATGACTGATTTTTGGTGGGGTGGAATAGTAGCAGGTAAAGCCATCAGGTAGCAGGTCAAGTCTGCTTCGACGTGCTAATATTTTCCTATAAATAGAGGGCTAATTTAGAATTGAAAATCACACCAGAATTCATAAGTTTTCTCTCTTTTTCTCTCTAGATTATCGAGTGTATTTTGTGAGTATTTAGATACTTGGTGAGTTGCTATTCATCAGTTCAAGTTTTCTTCAGCGTCATATCCTATATCCAGTCAGAAGTGTTGCTCTTTTGAGGTAAGGGATAGTAAGGGATTTTAAGGGTTGTTATATTTTTTAGTTTCGTAATTTTTCAGACTTTCAAAAATTCTGAAAAAATTTGAAATGATATTTTGATGAGTTTTATTGATTGTGTCCAAAAATGATGATTTTTGGATGTATAGATTAAGAGTTATGAATTTTATGAGAAAATACTATTTTAAAAATAACCGCTTATAACTCCTTGTGGTTAACTCCAAAATTGATGAAATTTTTATTGGGAGTACATCTATATAATGTCAGTGTACTCTGTGAATTTTGGAATTTTTGGATAAAAGTACAATTTATGATAAATGTCTAAATATTCGGCAGTGTTGGCCATATGAAAAATAGTAAATGAATTTTAAAAATTCCGTAAAAAATATATGTTCAATATGGGACTATATTCTGCTAAATCCCAGAAAAAAAATATTTTTGGGACTGATTTGGTATTTTTTTATGAAAATGGTCTAATTATGAGTAAATGAATTAAATATTTTATGTGAAGTAAGAAAATTAGAAAATATGATTTTATGGCTTGAGAATCATTTATGAGTTATATGCAGGTTTTTTATGAGGGTTTTGGTTATTGGTGATGAAATCTTAAGAATTAGCATTTTATGATGATTAAATGCATTAATTAGTAAAGTGAAAACAATTAAAATAAATTGTTTATAAGCTTAAGAAATATTATTCTTTCAATATCATTATACCGAAATATTGGTATGGATTTTATTGTGGAATTTCTACCTTTTTCATGTCGAGTTACTATTCATGAGTTACTATTCACGAGTTACTATTCATAAGTTACTATTCACGAGTTAATGTTCGCGACAAAATTAGTTTCTTTTTCTGACCAAATTATAGTTGATTTATGAATATTACTCTTGAGATTAAATCTATATGTTGATTATATTGATTTTTTTATCATATATAACATTTTTATAACCCTAATGATGATATTTCTCTTTGACTTGAGTGTAAAGATGGGTAGATTTTTGGTATGATCATGACTATAGGTTTCTTTTGGCCAGTAGTGTAAAGTTGAATTGTTGACTGGTATGATCATGACCATTGAATTTATAATTGAATATCTTTAGCTTAAGTGCAAAGGTGAATTGATTAACATGGTTATAATTATTGTTTATATAAATTCTTAAATGATTATATATTTCTTTGAAATATTAATATATTTGGCCTGTAGTGCAAATATGAACTGTTGATGAATATATTTGGCCTAAATGCAAATATGAATTGTTGTTGAATATCTTTGGCCTGTAGTGCAAAGATGAACTGGTGGTGAATATCTTTGGCCCATAGTGTAAAGATGACATGTGGTTGAATATCTTTGGCCAGTAGTGCAAAGATGAATTGTTGATGAATATCTTTGGCCCGTAGTGCAAAGATGACATGTTGTTGAATATCTTTGGCCAGTAGTGCAAAGATGAACATGTGTTGAGATGAACATGACCAACTGGTGATACAAATGAATATCTTTGTCCGTAGTGCAAAGATGAAGTTATTAGTATGATTATGAACAGGAAATGTGATTTGGTGTAACCATGATCTTTGATGTTTAAGGTAAAGATAGGTGATGAAAATTATCTTCGTCCTAGATGAGAAGAGAAATTTACAACTATAATTATGATTATCAGTTATTCATATGATTGTGGACCAGAATTGTTGATTGATGTTACAGGGATAAAACATTATTGGTAGATTTTTAACATGGAGAAGATAATAGACTTTGTAGTCTATTTGACTCTTCTAATGGATTGCTCGTTCCGCTGCAACTATGGTTGAAATTTTTTTATCGTCTACCATATGTTCTAAATCTCTGATTTATTATTGATGAAGGCTATTGATAATTTAATTACCTTTAGTTATGATATTCTTTACTGAGCTAGTTGTGCTCACCGTTTTGCTTCACAATTCCTTTCAGGTAATAAGAGTGTAGCTGGGTCGAGCGAGGGTAACAGGGGAATGGAACGGTGGTTATCATTTAATAGTTATATTTGGTGAATCAACTAGGGTGAGGCGAACCCAACGTTGGAAGGGTGTTTTGCCACTATCATACAAGATGTCTAATGACATACAACCTCGTGTCATCATAAGACAGGATTGTACTCATCCACTTGCTGAGTATATTTACGAGCACTACCTATATAATCTTGGTGTTTGTTTAAAGTATAATTCTCAATTAGAGACAGTGGAGATAATGATAAGTCAAGAGAAGACTCACCATTGGGAAGAATATGATAGTAATCTTCTCGTTTTTCTTTGGGGTATATTGGGTCAACCAAGGATAATTCTGTGGCCATATGATATATATCATAACCTAAAAGCATGGCCTCCCATGTACGAAGGTTTCCTTGAGCACTTACCAAATATTCTAATTTCTAAAATAGTTTTTGACTATACCTTTATGTAAGGTGTCATTGTGAGGTGCTGTCCACGGTTGGGACATGAGTCACATTTAGTATATATTTGTATCCAAACTCACAGCATATATGTTGTTGTATTTTGCACGACAATTGTTGTAATAAAGTTGTAGTTATTTTTTGTACAATGTATTTGGCGACTCAGAATAGGTTGTATGGAATGGACCTATTTTGGGGTTGTCACATTTGGTATCAGAGCTTAGGAATATGATGTAAGACCCCAAATTTTATGAAATAAAAGTATTCAATTTTTCTTATAATTACTATTCAGTAAATGGTTAAATTGATAAAAGTTTAAAGTTAATTTTGAAATGTGCAAAATTTTCAAAATAAGCAAGTGGTTATAAAATAATCATTGTTGTCGGGGAATATTCGTTTGGTCGTGGAATATTCTTTCTGTTGGGGAATATTTGTACGACGGTGCAACTATTTGTGGGCCCCATAACAAAAAACGGTCGGGGGAAGATAACGACAAAAATTGAGTTTTTATAATTAACGGTGTAGTTGTTACCGTTAATACTGTTGAAATACCCGGTAGTTAAAAATACAGTAATACGCGTGGTTGCACAGTAGCACACGATTTTGCACAGTATTTTTAAATTATTGATTCTTACGAAGGAAGACACTACTCAATAATTGTTACAGTAGTTACTGTTCAATATTTTATTTTATTGATTCAATAATTATTGCGTTGATATTTTATATTATTGTTGTTTCAATAATTATCACTGCACAGTATTTTCCATTATCAGATCAATAATTCATATTATCTGAATAATATTATTAGATAACATTATTGGCAATGTCTAGAAAGTTCTGTCTAAGGAGAGGTTTGGTCACCTAATTGCGCGCCAGTAAGGAGAAATCCTTATTGGAAAGCCCCCTCTTTCCTGGGAACGGCCTGGTTGTCATAAATGTGATTATATAATATTATTTGTAAATAATTAATTATTGATTCATATGATAAGGAAATATTTATTTTATGTGGATATAAATGTTGGATATATTTATTGTGGTTAAAAGTGTAGGAGTTAATGTTGAGATTTTTATCAGTATTTTTGTCGGAATGGAGGTATTAAAAATCAGGGTTTTTGAGATATTTTGCTGGGGTTATAATTTTTAATCCGACCGTTGGATCGTTGTGATTTTTGGATATGTTATACATATATAAGTTGAGTATATGTTCACAAATTTTGAACCGTTAAAAATGAGCGTATGATTTGTTATGAATTTTGAGAGATGACTGGTTCAGAAATTGTTGAAGTTTCAGAATTTATCATTTTGGTGAAAAATTCTAGAATTGGTGGGCCCCACTCTTGGTTGGTGAAGAAATGTGCTGAGATTTTTATTCAAATGCGGTGGGTGGAAATAGTAGCAGGTAAAGCCATCAGGTTGCAGGTTAAGTCTGCTTCGGCGTGCTAATATTTTCCTATAAATAGAGGGCTAAGTTAGAATTAAAAATCACACCAAAAACATAAGCTTTCTCTCTTTCTCTCTCTATATTATGAAGCATATTTTGTGAGTATTTAGATACTTTAAGAGTTACTATTCAGTGCAAGTTTTCTTCGGCTTTGCATTCCAGTCAGAAATACTGCACTTTTGAGGTAAGGGATAGTAAGGGATTTTAAGGGTTATTATATTTTTCAGTTCGTACTTCTTCCGACCTTCAGAAAATTTTGGAAAAATTTGAAATGATATTTTGATGAGTTTTATTGATTGTGTCCAAAAATGGTAATTTTTGGATGTATAGAATAAGAGTTATGAATTTTATGAGAAAAGACTATTTTAAAAGTAACCACTTATAACTCCTTGTGGTTAACTCCAAAATTGATAAAAAATTTTATTGGGAGTGCATGTATATGATAGGAGTATACTCTGTGAATTTCAGAATTTTTAGATAAAAGTACAATTTTTGATAAATGTATAAATATTCGGCTGTTTTGGCCATATGAAAAATAGTAAATGACTTTTAAAAATTTTGAGAAAAATATATGTTCACTATGGGACTATATTATGCTAAATTCCAGAAAAGAAATATTTTTAGAACTGATTTAGTATTTTTTCATGAAAATAGTCTAGTTATGTGTAAATGAATTAAATATGTTTTGTGAAGTAAGAAAATTAGAAAATAGGATTTTATGGCTTGAGAATCCTATATGAGGTATATGCAGATTTTTGATGAGGGTTTTTGGTTATTGGTGATGAAATCTTATGAGTTTGGCATTTTAGAATGATTAAATGTATTATTTAGTAAAGTGTAAACAATTAAAATAAATTGTTTATAAGCTTAAGAAATATTATTCTTTCAATATCATTATACCGGAATATTGATATGTATTTTATTATAGAATTTTTACCTTTTTGTGTCGAGTTACTATTCACGAGTTACTATTCATAAGTTACTATTCACGAGTTACTATTCACGAAAAAATTGGTTTCTTTTTCTAACCAAATTATAGTTGATTTACGAATATTACTCTTGAGATTAAAACTATATGTTGATCATATTATTTTTATTATTATATATAATATTTTTATAACGCTAATGATGATATTTCTCTTTGACTTGAGTGTAAAGATGGGTAGATTTTTGGTATGATCATTACTATGGGTTCTCTTTGGCCAGTAGTGCAAAGTTGAATTGTTGACTAGTATGATCATGACCATTGAATTTATAAGTGAATATCTTTGGCTTAAGTGCAAAGGTGAATTGATCAACATGATTATAATTATTGTTTATATAAATTCTGAAATGATTATATATTTCTTTGAAATATTAATATATTTGGCCTGTAGTGCAAATATGAACTATTGATGAATATATTTGGCCGTAGTGCAAATATGAACTGTTGAGGAATATCTTTGGCCTGTAGTCCAAAGATGAATTGTTGATGAATATCTTTGGCCTGTAGTGTAAAGATGAATTGTTGATGAATATCTTTGGCCAGTAGTGCAAAGATGATATGTTCAATATCTTTGGTCAGTAGTGTAAAGATGAACAGATGTTGAGATGAACATGACCAACTGGTGATACAAATAAATATCTTTGGCCGTAATGCAAAGATCAAGTTATTAGTATGATTATGAACAGGAAATGTGATTTGGTGTAACCATGATCTTTGATGTTTAAGGTAAAGATAGGTGATGAAAATTATCTTCGTCCTTGATGAGAAGAGGAATTTAGAACTACAATTATGATTATGAGTTATTCATATGATTGTAGACCAGAATTGTTGATTGATGTTACAGGGATAAAATATTGTTGGTAGATTTTTAACATGGAGAAGATAATAGACTTTATAGTCTATTTGACTCTTCTAATGGATTGCTCGTTCCGCTGCAACTATGGTTAAAATTTTTATCATTTGCCATATGTTCTAAATCTCTGATTTATTATTGATGAAGGCTATTGATAATTTAATTATCTTTAGTCATGATATTCTTTACTGAGCTAGTTGTGCTCACCCTTTTGCTTCACAATTCCTTTCAGGTAATAAGAGTGTAGCTGGGTCGAGCGAGGGTAACGGGGAAATAGAACGGTGGTCTCTAGCTATGGAGGTTCTCCCGAAGCAGTATAGAAAAGTTCATTTAGTAGTTTTATTTGGTGAATCCAATAGGGTAAGATGTACCCAACGTTGGAAGGGTATTTTGCCACTATCATGTAAGATGTCTAACGACATACAACCTCGTGTCATCATAAGATACGGTTGTGCACATCCACTTGCTGAGTATATCTACGAGCACTACCTATATAATTTTTGTGTTTGTTTGAAGTATAATTCACGATTAAAGACAGTAGAGATAATGATAAGTCAAGAGAAGACTCACCATTGGGAAGAATATGATAGTAATCTTCTCGTTTTTCTTTGGGGTATATTGGGTCAACCAAGGATAATTCTGTGGCCATATGATATCTATCATAACCTAGACGCATGGCCTCCCATGTACGGAGGTTTCCTTGAGCACTTCCCAAAGATTCTAATTTCTAAAACAGTTTTTGACTATACCTTTGTGTAAGGTGTCATTGTGAGGTGCTGTTCATGGTTAGGACATGAGTCACATTTGGTATATATTTGTATCCAAACTCATAGCATATGTGTTGTTGTATTTTGCACGACAATTGTTGTAATAAAGTTGTAGTTATTTTCTGTACCATGTATTTGGCGACTCAGAATAGGTTGGATGGAATGGACCTATTTTGGGGTTGTCACATATAATCTATGTCGGAGATCGGGAAATAGGACTAGGAGGGGAGAGATGAGTAAATTCTTCACTAGTGTGTCCTACCTAAGCTTAATTGTTGGTCGGTCATAATATACGGATATTATGTGATACGTTAATTTGCTTAATTAACCCTTGTTTTATGGCAGTATTTGAGAATGGCAACTGAGAATGCTAACAATGGAGTGAATGAGACTGTGGGGATACCTCTAATCACTAACCATGTTAATGTGATGTTAGATGAAGAAGGAATTAGAGAAATCCATGTGGTGAGTGAAGAATTGATAGTTGCACCCGAAATGGTCGCAGAGGTAACAGCTAAGAGTGAGGAAGAAAAGGAAGAAGAGGTACCTGAGGAGAGTTTGTTAGAGGTATTATATGATCAAAATGTAGAATTACAAAATCGTATTCATGAGTTAGAAGAGCAGGCTGAAGAACGACAGGCGGTCGTGGAACAAAAGGATGCAACAATTCAAGCTTGTGTTACCCGATATGTGATGCTTGAACAGAAGCATTCTTTGGCAGAGTATAAGATGATAAAGATGGAATCTGAGCTGAAAGAAGAAAAAACTGAACGAGTGAGAATAAGTGATGCATGGGCAAAAGCCGCACGACACGTGGATATTATGGAAAGAGATGTCCGATCTAAGAAGGCTAAAATAGATGATATGAATTTCTCTTTTTGGAAAACAATTGGGAGAACCCAACATCGAGTTTTGAATTACCTGGTACAGAGCGGTCAACCTGAATTCGTTATGGATCGAAGATTGATGATTCAGATCATGAATCAGGAGTACGACGAGACAGTTGAGGGAGGAATATGCCCTATAGAAAAGTATTTTCCAACGGTAGTGATGACGCCAAATGCTGCCCCAGACAAGTCAAAGCCGAGTAGTTCAAGGGAGAGCTGTTGTCATGACTTCTCAACAAGTGAAGAACCCAAATGAAGTTATCACGGGAGATGAGCAATGGAGAAATCATGATGACCTGGGAGATAGAATCTGAAATGAAAGCAAGGTATTCTCAACTTTTCGAAATACCATGTACGTAAATTTCGGGGACAAAATTTCATAACGAGGGGAGATTGTAAGACCCCGAATTTTATGAAATAAAAGTATTCAATTTTTCTTATAATTACAATTCAGTAAATGATTAAATTGATAAAAAGTTAAAGTTCTGGGTGAAATGTAAAAATTTTTCAAAATAAACAAGTGGTTATAAAATAATCATTGTTGTCGGGGAATATTCGTTTGGTCGTGGAATATTCTTTCTGTTGGGGAATATTCGTACGACGGTGCAGCCATTTGTGGGCCCCATAACAAAATAAATGTCGGATGAAGAAAATGACAAAATTGAGTTTTTATAAATAACGGTGTAGTTGTTACCGTTAACACTGTTAGAATATCCGGTGGTTAAAATACAATAATACGCGTAGTTGCACAGTAGCACACGGTACTGTACAGTATTTTTTTTAATTATTGATTCTTACGTAAGAAGGCACTACTCAATAATTGTTACAGTAATTACTGTTTAATATTTTATTTTATTGATTCAATAATTGCTACGTTAATATTTTATATTATTGTTGTTTCAATAATTATCGCTGCACAGTATTTTTTATTATCATATCAATAATTCATATTATTTGAATAATATTATTAGATAGCATTATTGGCAATGTCTAGAAAGTTCTGTCTAAGGAGAGGTTTGGTCATCTAATTGCGCGCCAGTAAGGAGAAATCCTTATCGGAAAGCCTCCTCTTTCTTGGGAACTGTCTGGTTGTCATAAATGTGATTCTGTAATATTATTTGTGAATAATTAATTATTGATTTATATGATAATGAAATATTTATTTGATGTGGATATAAATGATGGATTTATTTATGTTGTTATAAATGAAGGAATTAATATTGAGGTATTTTATCGGATTGGAGATATTAAAATATCAAATCAGTGTTCTTACAGCTTTATTGTGAGAGTTATAATTTTTAATCTGACCGTTAGATCGTTGTGATTTTTGAATATGTTATACATATATAAGTTGAGTATATGTTCACAAATTTTGAACCGTTAAATATGAACGAATGATTTGTTATGAATTTTAAGAGGTGACTGATTCAGAAATTAGGTTTATAAATGATTATGGTAGAAAATTCTAGAAATGGGTGGGCCCCACTTTTGGTTGTTGGGAAAGATGGCTGATTTTTGGTGGGTAGAATAGTAGCAGGTAAAGCCATCAGGTAGCAGGTCAAGTCTGCTTCGGCGTGCTAACATTTTTCTATAAATAGAAGGCTAAGTTAGAATTGAAAATCACACCAGAATTCATAAGTTTTCTCTCTTTTTCTCTCTAGATTATCGAGTGTATTTTGTGAGTATTTAGATACTTGGTGAGTTGCTATTCATCAGTGCAAGTTTTCTTCAGCATCATATCATATATCTAGTCAGAAGTGCTGCTCTTTTGAGGTAAGGGATAGTAAGGGATTTTAAGGGTTGTTATATTTTTCAGTTTCGTAATTATTCAGACCTTCAAAAATTCTGAAAAAAATTTGAAATGATATTTTGATGAGTTTTATTGATTGTGTCCAAAAATGGTGATTTTTGGATGTATAGATTAAGAGTTATGAATTTTATGAGAAAAGACTATTTTAAAAGTAACCGCTTATAACTCCTTGTGGTTAACTCTAAAATTGATGAAATTTTTATTGGGAGTACATCTATATAATGTCAGTGTACTCTGTGAATTTTAGAATTTTTAGATAAAATTACTATTTATGATAAATGTCTAAATATTCGGCAGTTTTGGCCATATAAAAAATAGTAAATGAATTTTAAAAATTCCGGAAAAAATATATGTTTAATATGGAACTATATTCTGCTAAATTCCAGAAAAAAATATTTTTGGGACTGATTTGGTATTTTTTATGAAAATGGTCTAGTTATGAGTAAATCAATTAAATATGTTATGTGAAGTAAGAAAATTAGAAAATTAAAAAATATGATTTTATGGCTTGAGAATCATATATGAGTTATATGCAGATTTTTGATAAAGGTTTGGTTATTGGTGATAAAATCTTAAGAGTTGACATTTTATGATGATTAAATGCATTAATTAGTAAAGTGTAAACAATTAAAATAAATTATTTATAAGCTTAAGAAATATTATTCTTTCAATATCATTATACCGAAATATTGGTATGAATTTTATTGTAAAATTTCTACCTTTTTCATGTCTAGTTACTATTCATGAGTTACTATTCATGAGTTACTATTAACGAGTTACTATTCACGACAAAATTAGTTTCTTTTTCTGACCAAATTATAGCTGATTTATGAATATTACTCTTGAGATTAAATCTATATGTTGATTATATTAATTTTATTATCATATATAATATTTTTATAACCCTAATGATGATATTTCTCTTTGACTTGAGTGTAAAGATGGGTAGAGTTTTGGTATGATCATGACTATGGGTTTCTTTTGGCCAGTAGTGCAAAGTAGAATTGTTGACTGGTATGATCATGACCATTGAATTTATAATTGAATATCTTTAGCTTAAGTGCAAAGGTGAATTGATCAACATGGTTATAATTATTGTTTATATAAATTCTTAAATGATTATATATTTCTTTGAAATATTAATATATTTGGCCTGTAGTGCAAATATGAACTGTTGATGAATATATTTGGCCTGTAGTACAAATATGAACTGTTGTTGAATATCTTTGGCCTGTAGTGCAAAGATGAACTGGTGATGAATATCTTTGGCCCATAGTGCAAAGATGACATGTGGTTGAATATCTTTGGCCAGTAGTGCAAAGATGAATTGTTGATGAATATCTTTGGCCTGTAGTGCAAAGATAACATGTTGAATATCTTTGGCCAGTAGTGCAAAGATGAACATGTGTTGAGATGAACATGACCAACTGGTGATACAAATGAATATCTTTGGTCGTAGTGCAAAGATGAAGTTAATAGTATGATTATGAACAAGAAATGTGATTTGGTGTAACCATGATCTTTGATGTTTCAGGTAAAGATAGGTAAGGAAAATTATCTTCGTCCTGGATGAAAAGAGGAATTTAGAACTACAATTATGATTATGAGTTATTCATATGATTGTGGACCAGAATTGTTGATTGATGTTACAGGGATAAAACATTGTTAGTGGATTTTTAACATGGAGAAGATAATAGACTTTGTAGTCTATTTGACTCTTCTAATGGATTGCTCGTTCCGCTGCAACTATGGCTGAAATTTTTTTATCGTCTACTATATGTTCTAAATCTCTGATTTATTATTGATGAAGGCTATTGATAATTTAATTATCTTTAGTTATGATATTCTTACTGAACTAGTTGTGCTCACCCTTTTGCTTCACAATTCCTTTCAGGTAATAAGAGTGTAGCTGGGTCGAGCGGGGGTAACAGTGGAATGGAACGGTGGTGATCATTTAGTAGTTATATTTGGTGAATCAACTAGGGTGAGGCGAACCCAACGTCGGAAGGGTGTTTTGCCACTATCATTCAAGATGTCTAATGACATACAACCTCGTGTCATCATAAGACATGATTGTGCTCATCCACTTGCTGAGTATATTTACGAGCACTACTTATATAATCTTGGTGTTTGTTTGAAGTATAATTCTCAATTAGAGACAGTGGAGATAATGCTAAGTCAAGAGAAGACTCACCATTGGGAAGAATATGATAGTAATCTTCTCATTTTTCTTTGGGGTATATTGGGTCAACCAAGGATAATTCTGTGGCCATATGATATCTATTATAACCTAGAAGCATGACCTCCCATGTACGAAGGTTTCCTTAAGCACTTCCCAAAGATTCTAATTTCTAAAATAGTTTTTGACTATACCTTTATGTAAGGTGTCATTGTGAGGTGATGTCCACGGTTGGGACATGAATCATATTTGGTATATATTTGTATCCAAACTCACAGCATACATGTTGTTGTATTTTGCACGATAATTGTTGTAATAAAGTTGTAGTTATTTTCTGTACCATGTATTTGGTGACTCAGAATAGGTAAGATGGAATGGACCTATTTTAGGGTTATCACATGTTTTATCAGTATTTTGTCGGAATGGAGGTATTAAAAATCATCCGTATGTGGATTTCGGCCATTTCTGTTTAGAATTTAGAAAAACTTTCTTCTACAAAGTTGTAGAGAATTAAATTTTCTATGGAATGGACATAAAATTCATTTTTTTCTGATAAAAGGGCTATTTATTAAGAATTATTAAAGATTCAAAAATAAATATTTTTTTATTAAAAACATGGGTGGGCCCTACTTTTATTTTTTTGATGGAAAAATGATGAAGTTTCAATTGTGGTGTGCGTGAATGGCAGAGGGAAGAGCCACCGGTAGCAGGTTAGTCTACTTTGGCATTCTGGTATTTTTCTATAAATAGGATGCTTAGGTTAGAATTGAAAATCACACCAGAATCAGAAATTTTCTCTCTATAATATCAAACGTATTTTTGTAAGTATTTAGATACTTTGAGAGTTGATAAGCAGTGCAAGTTTTCTTCAGTATTATATCCGATATTCTAGTCAGAAGTACTGTTCTTTTAAGGTAAGGGATATTATTTTCTTTATAAATGATGTTATTTCTTTTAATATCATTATACCGAAATATTGGTATGAATTTTATTATGAAGTTTTTACATTTTTATGTCGAGGTTACTATTCACGTATCTAACACTAATCACGTATATGACATTATTCACGTATACAACACTATTCATGAGCACTATTCACAAAGTATGATCTTTTTTATGAAATTTTACCTTTTTGTGTCGGGGTTACTATTCACGTATACGACACTATTCACGAATACATCACTATTTACAGAAAATTAAGTTTTCTTTTCTATGTCTAAGTTGTCTATTTTGGTTACTATCTTTGATTGTATCCATCTTTTGATCTTGATTCTTGAATTTTGATCCACAATTGATTATTATGGAGTATTTTTGAACTTGGATAAACTGAAGTATGAATCCCTAAACTTTATCCTTTTATCTCACTAGATTCGTTTTTTTAAAATATTTTTCATCATCCTCAGCCCTAAATGGTGATATAACTGAATATCGTTGGCCTGTAGTGCGAAGATAAATGATTATTTGATGAATATCTTTGGCTCGTAGTGAAAAGATGGGCAGGTGTTGAGATGAACATGATCAACTGGTGATACAAATAAATATATTTGCCCCGTAGTGTAAAGATGAATATTTGATTCAGGATGTATATTGATTGATGTTATAGGGATAAAATATTGATGAATGACTTTTAAATCATAAAAGAGAGTAGACTTCATTCTCTACTTGACTCTTCTAATGAATTATTATTTTCGCTGTGAATATTGATCTAAAACTTGTTGTCCATTATATTTTATCTGATTTATTGAAGGCTAACGATAATTTGTTCTACATTATCTTAGTTATAATATTCTTTATTGGGCTAGTTGTGCTCACCCTTTTAGTTTTTGTTCCATTTTTCTTCTCAGGAGACGAGAATATAACAGAAACTAGTCGGGGTGTGGAGTGATATTTCAGGGCAGTTGTTTTAGCAGTCCTCACTAGTTTGTAAAATAATGTATCAATAATTATAATAAGGACTTATTTGAGTTTGGATATTGTCTAGAAGATAATATTTGTATTTAAACTCACATCATATGTGTTGTCGTATTTTACACGATAATTGTAATAATAAAGTTGTAGTTATTTTCTGTACCATGTATTTGGCGGCTCAGAATGGGTTGTGTGGACCTATTTTGGGGGCATTATAGTTGGTATCAGAGCTTAGGGATATGATCTCTGATAGAGATCTGAGGTTGAACTAGGAAGGGAGTGACGAGTAAATCCTTCGCTAGTGTGTCCTACCTAAGCTTATTTGTGTTTAATTGGTCGGTTGGAATATAGGGATAATATGTGAAATCTCAATTTCTTTAATTAACCCTTGTTTTATGGCAGTATTTGAGAATGGTAGGTGAAAATGTTAATAATGGAGTGAATGAGACCGTGGAGATACCTTTAATCACCAACCAGGAGAACGTGCAACATGACGACAATGTTCTCCTGTAAACAATACCACCGATCAAACGATGAATGATGTGATGTTTAGAAGCTTTTTGCAGTTCATGCATAATTAAACGAGGGAGACTCGTGTACAAAATACGAGTGAAAATAATAGCAACGCGCGGCTTGTCACAGCCAAGCAGTTCAAATGGGACCACTAGAGTTTTTGGGAAAATCGGATCCGATCATGGTAGAAACGTGGGTTAAGTAAATTATCAAGATATTTGATGTCTTGGGATGCACAGAGGAACAAAAGGTTTCATTCGCCACCTTTATGTTCCATGGTGAGACAGATTATTGGTGCGAATCTGTGAAGCGTACCCAGTTAGCCGCACTCAATATGTCTTGGGAAGCATTCCAGAAACTGTTCAATGACAAGTAATTTCCTGAAAGTATTAGTCATATGAAGGAGGTAGAGTTTATCAGACTGGAACAGAACAACATGATTGTGTCCTAGTACGAGGCTAAGTTCGCGGAGTTATCCAGGTTTGCACCTCATTTGGTAGAGAATGAGAAATGTATGACGCAGATGTTTCTAAGAGGTTTGAAACCCAAAATTTGTCAATACCTTATCTCTCACAAATTTTCTCTATATTTAGATGTTGTGAACATGGCTCAATTATTAGAGCGAGATAATGAGTCTGTTCAACCGAGGGACCATAACCAGGGTCATACCGGTGGCAGCAGTCATCGAAGCAATGATAAACAACGGGGAGAAAAATATTCGAACAAAAGCGGTAACCACTCTGGTGGTAATCGTGGCAATGATAGTAGATGAAGCGAGTCGGGGGGAGATTTCAAAAAGAGGAGGTACAACAATGACAACGTGAAGATGTCAACACCAGCATCAACTGTTTCTAGAGGAGGAAAACGACCACCGGTCGTATGTTATAAATGCAGTAAAGAATGACACATCAGCCCAAACTGCCCACAACAATTTAATGTGTGTTATAACTGTGGAAAGGAAAGTCATATAGCTCGAGATTATCCTGTAGTGAAACCAAGTCCAGCGGGGATAGTGACTCCAAAGGCTGTCCCGGACAAGTCAAAGTCGGTGGTTCCTGGAAGAGCATTTGTCGTGACTGCCCAAAATGCGAGGAACCCAAACGAGGTGATCACGGGTAAGCTATTTATACCTTATTAGATACCGGTTCTACCCATTCTTTTATTTCTCCTGCTTGTGCTCAACGTTTGAACTTGACCCTTGAGAAATTAGACTTTGACTTATTTGTGGAAACTCCGTTAGGAGAAACTTTCGATACATTCACGATTTATAAATCTTGCTTGATTCAAGTTGGGACCATCACATTACTTATTGATCTCATCTCTTTAAAGATAATTTCATTTGATGTAATTTTAGGGATTGATTGGTTAACCACTCATCATGCTAAAATTGATTATTTTCGTAAGGTTGTTAGTTTTTATATTCCTAACCAACCTGATATGCGAATTCAAGTAACAAAACTACTAAAGTCAATCACTGTCATATCAAGCCATAAAGCCATTCATTTATTGAAAAACGGATGTCAAGCTTTCTTAGCCCATGTCATGGACTAGAACAAAAATACTTCAGATTTGAATAACATTTATGTTGTTAGTAAATTTCCTGACGTATTTCCTGAAGAACTTCCCGGTCCACCCCCAGAACGTGAATTGAATTCTTTATTGACCTTGAACTTGGTACAAAACCTATTTCTAAAACCCCATATCGAATGGCTCCTATTGAACTTCAGGAGTTAAAGGTCCAACTACAGGAGTTGTTAGACATCAGTTTCATTCGTCCTAGTACATCTCCTTGGGGTGCTCCTGTTTTATTCGTAAAGAAGAAAGACGGGAGTATGCGACTTTGTATTGACTATCGAGAATTGAACCATGTCATCATCAAGAATAGGTATCCGCTACCTCACATTGATGACTTGTTCGACTAGTTGCAAGGAGCACAATTCTTTTCAAAGATCGATCTTCGTTTTGGATATCATCAGTTGGAGATTAAAACTGAGGATATTCTGAAGACTACCTTCAGAACTCGGTACGGGCATTATGAATTCTTAGTCATGTCTTTTGGATTGACTAATGCTCTTGCTGCTTTCATGGATATGATGAATCGTGTGTTCAAGGAATATTTGGATCAGTTCGTTGTTGTCTTTATTGATGACATCCTCATCTATTCCAAAAGCCGTGAAGATCATGAGCACCATTTGAAGCTGGTACTTCAAAGGATTCGTGATAACAAGCTATATGCCTAGCAGAAGAAATGCGAGTTCTGGCTTGAGAAAGTAGCATTCCTTGGGCACGTGGTGTCAAAACATGGAGTATCTGTTGACCCGGCGAAGATTGAAGTAATTTAAAGTTGGGAGCAACCGAAGTCGGTGACTGAAATACGTAGCTTTCTGAGCTTAGCCGGTTATTATCGAAGATTCGTGGAAGGATTTTCTCAAATCACTACACCGTTAACTCAGCTGACTCGGAAAGATACAAAATTCGTATGAAGCGAGGAATGCGAAAAGAGTTTTCAAGAGCTCAAAAGGAGACTCATTTTGGCACCTGTTCTGACAATACCATCTGGTTCAGATGGATTTGTTATCTACAGCGACGCTTCGGGCAAAGGGTTATGATGGGTTCTCATGTAACATGGAAAAGTCATAGCCTATGCCTCACGATAACTCAAAGAATATGAGAAGAATTATCCTACTCATGATCTGGAGTTGGCAGTAGTCATTTTCGCGTTGAAGATCTGGAGACACTACCTATATGGGGAGAAAGTTGAGATTTATACGGATCATAAGAGCCTTAAATATTATTTTACCCAAAAGGAACTAAACATGCGGCAACAACGTTGGCTCGAGCTGTTGAAAGATTACGACTATACCATCTAATACCATCCTGGAAAAGCAAACGTGGTAACTAACGCATTGAGTAGAAGATCGTATGCGGGTACGGGTGCGATGTTGTTAACATAAAGACTCATTTCGTACGACTTACAAAGGATGCAGATAGAGTTAAAGGCTCCAAGTACCCACGTGATGATATCAAATATATAAGTAGAATCGACTTTAATCGATAAAGTTAAAGCTGCTCAAGCCACATACCTAGAGCTTATGCGTATAAAGAAGAAAGTACAAGAAGGTGTTATTCCAGAAGCAAGAATCGATATAGAAAGAATACTTCGAGTCAACTCTAGACTTTGCATTCCTAACGATTCTGACTTGAAGCATAGAATCATGATGGAGGCACACAACACACCATTTGCAATCCATCTTGGGAGTACCAAAATGTATCATGATCTTCGACATACATTTTGGTGGAGCAATATGAAGAGAGAGATCGCGAAGTTTATATCGAGGTGTTTAATTTGTCAACGTGTAAAGGCGGAGCATCAAGTGTCAAAGGGTCCATTGCAACCACTTGAGATTTCGAAATGGAGGTGGGAACACATTACCATGAATGTCGTTACGGGTCTTCCCAAGGTTTCTCAAGGCATAGATGCAATTTAGGTTATTACTGATAGATTAATCAAGTCTGCTTATTTCTTGCCAATACGGGAGACTTATTCCCTTGAACGTCTTTCTCGTATGTACGTAAATGAGATTGTGAGATTACATGGTATGCCAGTATCCATAGTTTCTGATCGAGACCCAAGATTCACTTCACAATTTTGGGTCAGTTTGCTGAAAGCTATGGGCACATAAAAGTTGGGATAAGTACCTACCATTGGTGGAATTCTCCTACAATAATAGTTATCAAACAAGTATAGGTGTGGCTACATTCGAAGCATTGTATGGACGAAAGTGTCGCTCTCTAGTATGTTTGGACAAGGTGGGTGAAGCAACATCACTACACTAAAAATGGCCTCTAGTGAAGGACAAATCCTTCATAAGACATACTATATCACTCACAAGTGATTTATTGCGAAGAAATCTTTCCTTCACACGAGTGCTCGCATTAGACCTCATCGCAATTGAGTATCCTTCACTAAGTAGTAACTAAATATTTTTTTGTAAAGGATATATTGTGAATAACTTTTTTATTCACAAATTGTATTTTGTATTGGAATATTGTTATTTAGTGAAAGATTGGTTTCCTTCATAAATAATATTTTAAGGACTATTTGAAATTAGTGAATAACTTGATTCCCTCACAAATAATATATTGCGAGGAACAAATTACCGAGAGAATATTTTCCTTCACTAATTATAAATTGAGAATCTTTCTTCAAATTAGTGAGAAAAATTCCTTCACAAATTATAAATTTGTAAATAAAAAATTAATTACTAAATAATCAAAATTCATTGAAAATTATAATTAATTTTTAAATAATTGATTTCATATTTATTATTATTATTATTATTAATCTCTATAAGAAATATTAAATTTATTTTTCAAGTAAATAAAAATATTGCCATACTTTTTTCAAACTAATTGATAAGCTAATGCATAAAGAGCTAATAAAATCAAAACTTCTCAAAAAAAATGATCATAATACTCGAGTCACAATAACTACAAAATTTGTTATTGTATCGTAGTCTCACAAGAACCATAGTACCTACAAAATTTATTAAGTAACATAAGAAAACTGAAAGAATAACAATAAACTAGAAGGAATACAGTGTGACACCTTAGATCCACTTCATCATCATTTTCTTCAAAAAAATCAAGCTTGTGCATGTAAACTTCATGCTGCAATAGAAACACCAAAATTCAATTTCAATAAGACGAGGAATAAGAAAAGATGAAACTTGTGAACTTATATTAAAAAAATAAAATAAAATAAAAACCTCTTTTGACAACAGACAATGATCCTAAACTAGTACATAGAACTCACCATAAAATTGGAGTTGGTTGCACAACTACTTTCTCTAGCAGTAGTTACATAAAGTGAAAAATGTTAAATATAAAAAAATAGGAAGATAGTTAATCAGGTAGTAAAATTTAAGGGGACAAAAACAAAAAGAATAGGTAATGAGGTAATTTCTCTAAATGCTACACCAAAATTATGTTGAGGTTAAAAGACTTATGCATAAAATAGTATGATAAAAGGAGAGAGTTGGGCCATCATAGTTGGTTGCTATTTGGGTATTTCCTTCTTCCATATTCAAACCTGTTGCAAGTTGCACTGTTGTGCCAAATTATTTTTAACAATTCTTACTAAACCTATTGCAAGTTGCACTGTTGTGCCAAAATATATAGAACCAATTTGACACAAAGCTTAAGCCAGTAAAAATGTCCGCTTTCCCTCGGTTGAGAAAGACTATATATATGTTGCAGCTCCACTAAATGCAGTGTTCCCAAATAAAAACATATACAATATCACAAAAAGAGAGGCATGTTATACATAGTCTACATGCCAATTATCCTTCAATATCCTTCAATAGATACTATCAACTGTCTTAAATATGACAAATGATAAGCAAAAGATTGGATAGTGACGCTTACCCAGATTTTCCTGGTCCCTTTTACTAATTTCATTTCCTCCTCATTGTACCCATTCGAAAGAACAGGTTCATTGTGTGAGAAAAGATTAAAGGCATACTTCATATAGAAAGTATAGCAAATTAAGCAATTAAATATATCCACATCATTACCTAATTAATTCACCTTTAAATTTAAGGAACATGAATAATAAAGAGACAAACCTGCTGCTTGAAGATTTTACAATTGGTTGTTTTCCTTCGAGGACCTAGCCACAAAATAACGAGGAAAAAAATCAATTTAGAAGAATAACAGACCAAATTATTTAATATTAGATGGGTACAACAAGCTAATTGGAAACAAAACTATAAGGTAAAGAAAGTAGGAGGAAACCTCACGAGTCTGCTGCTTAAGCTCCTCCATTGCAGCAGCACCAGCACCACTAGCTGCCTGGTATGTGCTGAAAACCATGCGTACTACCTAAAACATTCATGTGTCATGAACAGTGGACCGTTCTCTTGGTCAACTATTTATCTGTAAGGGGAAAGTACTCTATCATGCAACTGAAATGAAAAGTTGGATTCACAAGCAAACCTTATCTCCACTTGGTGCTCATCAAATTCTAGCGTTTTTCTGCTTGACATCAGACAAGAAACTCTGTTGCTTCTACAGGGTGACAGATGCTTGAACTCTTTTATCAGCATCTTTGTTTGGGGGGAGGGAAGGTTAAGAGAAACCTGACGAAGTTGGGTTCTACACCTCTTTCTTTTCATTCCAGTCTGCTGCCACATCTATTCACAAAATTTCAGACACAAAAAGTTATAACCATATGGGCTTGAAGAAACCAAATATTTGTCCTTTTACATAGTCAACAAGCATGAGCCATACAACAAAAGCTTATATTCGTCCACAGGTGATAGTACATACTTTACAAATATGAAATGAGGGATTATATGTAGGATAGCTAAAATAAGGGTAGATGTACTCATCCCTCATGAGCTTCTTTGAATACACACACAAGAGATTCCTAAGAAAATATGAAGTTGAATAAGTAAAAATTAAGTTCACGAGGAAGAGGTTGAAAATAAAAAATGAACACTTCTGACCACATTCAGAAATCTAGATGAGCACCTTCTCATGCTGAAGGGCTTGCAAAGAGGATTTGTTATAACTCTATCTCCTGTGACATAGGTCTGCAACACGGTATTTAAACATTAGTGAACCAACTAAGTTTTGTTGCACGTGAATTTGTGGTAACAGTAAGCTCAACGCAAACAATATTATTGTTACCATGTCCTCTACAATAGCAGGATTCGTTGATTTAAGAAGCAATGCGATAACAGCTGGATCTGCTTCAGTTTGGTGGTTAGAAATCAAGACTACATTGGATATGGACAAGATAAAACAAAATATATAATGTCTTACACAAATGGGATTTTTTTCTTCACATGTTCTTATTTGTGTTTATATTACAATATATAAGGTAGAACTTAAAACTAAATAGGTATTAATGTATGATCATTTTAATTTTTAAAATTGCTACGAGTCTAAGATTTGTATGAGGGGGGTCTGGTTTGATGCAATGGTAAGCCCTGGCTACTAAGCTTGGATGCATTTGAGAAGAAGCTACTCTGTGGATCAGGTTTATACTGATTCTGCCCCTCTCAGAGGCCTGCATTGATGTGTCTACAGGAGTACTTTTTCAACATCAATATAAAAGCAAATCAAAAACTAGTATATGTGAAGTCATGAGTGTTATACATAAGTTTTCTGATTTAAGTTGTAATGCAGGTATGAACATTTGGCTAGAAGTGCACCGACAATCTTAGATGATTCTCTTTCTGCTGATTCTTATCTTAACGTTCTGTACATGCCATCCATATTTCCTCGTTTAGAGAGATTCAGGAGATCTCAAGAAACTACAAATGATAATACCCCATACAATTTAGATTTTGAAGACGGACCTCGTAGATTCACATAAAACCCATTACAAATAAAATCAGCACTTTGCTGAAGGGCAAGGAAAAAAATAATTATCACAAACTTATATTCAATCAATAATATCATATCATATCTCCACATATAATTTCAAAAACCAATAATTAATTTTTCAGTAACAACTACAACAAAAACCCAATTGCATTTTTCTCATAAGACATGAGTTAGATAATATAATTGCATTTTTGCTGAAGGGCAGGGAAAGAAATAAATTATCACAAACTTAGAAACTTGGAATAATATAATTGCATTTTTGCATTCTCCTTTGGCCAGCGACCAGGACGACTATACCAATCACATTCATTGTGATTCTGATGTCAATTGTGTTGCTAATTTGAGTTAAAACTTAGAAATTGAACTCATAAAATACAAATGGAGCTACAGTATAACAAATACAAATCAATTGGTCAATACTACAAATAAAAATTAATTGGTCAATAGTAGAACTAAAAATTCTGACCATATAATCTACATAAATTCTTAAAGTTCAATCCATTCCACATAGCATAAAAAAATAAAGGGTATATTAACTCACAAAGAGTGCAGACCATTATGCAATAGATCATCACCATCCTTCTCTCTTTCTGCATCCCCAATTTGGAAAGTTTGAGTTAATTTTTCTGCCAAACGTTCAATTTTGGATGTGTCAATCAATTCATCATTCTTGGAGGCCAGGACAAAAAATTGCTCCAACGCGTCCTTAGCTCTCTCCCTGGCCAGAATAGCTTCTTTAGCTCTCCGTTCAGCTTTAACCCGAGCCAAATCTACCGCTTTATTCAGTGAAAATGAAGCAATCGTAATCGTAGCAAGGAATTGCTTCCCTAAACTCGAATCTCCTCCGTCACGGTTGTCACATCTTTTGAAAATCTTATCGGATTGGGAAATTCATAAGAAATATAAATTAGGTTAGAATAGGGAGGACATCGAAAGGAAGGGAGACGTGGAGAGGCCAGAGATGGAGACGCAACTTGGGGTTTTGGGTTAGGGCAGGTAAAGAGTGAGACGTGATTTGGGTTTCGGCTTTGGGTTATGGCAAACTGCAGAGAGCAAGTACATAGCTTTTAATTAAATTAGGGACTCTGTTTCAAAAAGAGTTTGATTTTAACTTATAAAAATAATTAATATTGTAAATTCTTTTAAAAAAATATTGTAAATAAAATTATTATTTCAAAATTTTAAATAAATTTAAATTTAAATCTTAAGATGTCATAAAATAATTAATAACAAAAATCTTAGATAACATTTTTTTTTTAAAAAACAACTCTTTTATAAATAATATTGTAAGTTACAATTATTATAAATAAATTTAATACTATAAAAAATTTAATGTATTTATATTATAATTTATATTCAACACAATTAATTCTAAAAAAAAATATTTAGAATAAAACAACGACCAATTTTATCTCTCGCAAAATAACTCTGAACAATAATATATAGTGAGTAATAATTCATTCACTAATAATTTTTTCCCTCGCAAAATTTCATCATAAATTGGCGCCAAAAAGCCTTTTATCGCCTCAATTTTGCTAAGAAAAAAATATAAATTGTGAAAGATTTTTCTTTCGCTAATAACTGTATTGTCACTATATTTTTTTCCTTCACTGTTCCTTCGCTAAACAACTCCTCATTTGAAGGAATAAATTCTTTCACAAAATTTTCTTCGCTAGAGGCTATTTTTGGTGTAGTGTGTTGTTGGGACCAGAATTGGTACGCATGACTACGGAAAAGATTCAAATGATCCGGCAACGTATAAAGACCTCGCAAGATCGACAAAAAGAGTTATGCTGATCTTCATCGAATGGACGTAGAATTTAATATTGGGGATCATGTATTGTTACGTGTTGCTCCATGGAAGGGAGTTACAAGATTCAGAAAGAGAGGAAAGCTCAATCCACGATTTGTTGATCCATTTGTGATCCTTGATCGTGTAGGAAATGTGGCCTATTGACTCGCATTACCTCCAAGCATGTCTCGTGTTCATAATATTTTCACATATCTGTGTTTCATAAATATGTGAAAGACTCAAGCCAAATTATTGAGTTAGAACCAGACGAGATAACCGAATATTTAACGTACGAGGAGGTACTAGTCAAGATCTTAGATAGGAAGGAACATGTCCTACGCATAAAAGTTATACCACAAGTCAAAGATTTATGGAGGAACCATGCTATTGAGAAAATGACCTGGGAGTTGGAATCAGAAATGAAAGCGAAGTACCCTCACCTTTTCGAAACACCAGGTATGTACGTCAATTTTGAGGACGAAATTTCATAAGGATGGGAGGTTGTAAGACCCCAAATTTTTATGAATAAAATTAAATTTTCTCTATTTATTATTTTGATAGAGTAGGGGGTTGATTTGATTAATGTGGTTAGTTATGGGTAAAATGCGTAAATATTTTAAGTAAGTGGTTATAAAATATTCATTATTGCCGGGGAATATTCGTTTGGTCATGGAATATTCTTGTTGTCGGGGAATATTCGTATGACGGCGCAACTACCATAACGGAAAATTATCGGATGAAGAAAACAACAAGTATGAGTTTTTTTTAAATAACGGCTTAGTTGTTACCGTTAACACTGTTGAAATACCTGATGGTTAAAGTACAGTAATACGCGTAGTTGCACAGTAGCACACGATATTGCACAATATTTATGGATTATTGATTCTTGCGTAAGAAGACACTACTCAATAATTGTTACAGTAATTACTGTTCAATATTTTATTTTATTGATTCAATAATTTTTATGTTGATATTTTATATTATTGTTGTTTCAATAATTGTCACTGCACATTATTTTCTATTATCAGATCAATAACTCATATTATTTGAATAATATTATTAGATAACATTATTGGTAATGTCTAAGGAAGTTCTGTCTAGAAAAGGGATTTGGTCACATAATTACGCGCCAGTAAGGAGAAATTATTATCGAAAAGCCCCCTCTTTTCTGGGAACGACCTGGTTGTCATTATTGTGATTATGTAATATTATTTGTGAATAATTAGTTATTAATTTATATGATAAGAAAATATTTATTTTATATGGATATAAATGAAGGAATTAATGATGATGTGTTTTATCAATATTTTATCGGAATGGAGGTATTAAAAATCATCCGGATGTGGATTTCAGTCATTTTCTGTTTAGAATTTGGAAAAACTTTCTTCTACAAAGTTGTAGAGAATTAAATTTCCTATGGTTTGGACATAAAATTCGTATTTTTTTTGATAAATGACTATTTATTATGAATTATTGAATTTTAAACATAAATATTTTTTTATTAAAAATACGGGTGGGCCCCACTTTTGTTTTTTTGGTGGAAAAATGCTAAAGTTTCAATTGTGGTGTACGTGAATGGCAGAGGAAAGAGCCACCGATAGCAGGTTAGTCTGCTTTGGCATTTTGACATTTTCCTATAAATATGATGCTTATGTTAGAATTGAAAATCACACCAGAATCAGAAATTTTCTCTCTCTATAATATCGAACGTATTTTTATGAGTATTTTGATACTTTGAGAGTTTATAAGCAGTGCAAGTTTTCTTCAGTATTATATCCGAAATTCTAGTCAGAAGTACTGTTCTTTTGAGGTAAGAGATGTTATTTTCTTCGTAAATAATATTATTTTTTTAATATCATTATACTGAAATATTGGTATAAATTTTATTATGAAGTTTTTAACTTTTTATGTCAAGGTTACTATTTACGTATACGACATTATTTACGTATATGGCACTATTTACGAATACAGTACTATTCATAAGCACTATTCAAGAAGTATGATTTTTCTTATAAAATTTTTACCTTTTTGTGTCGGGGTTACTATTCACGTATACGATACTATTCACGAATACGACACTATTCACAGAAAAATTATGTTTCCTTTTCTATGTCCAAGTTATCTATTTTGGTTACTATCTTTGATTTTATCCATGTTTTGATCTTTATTCTTGAATTTTGCTCCACGATTGATTATTCTGAAGTATTTTTGAACTTGGATAAATTGAAATACGAATCCCTAACCTTTTTCCTTTTATCTCACTACATTCATTTTCTTTAAAATATTTTTCATCATCCTCAGTCCTAAATAGTGATATAACTGAATATCTTTGGCCTGTAGTGCGAAGATGAATGATTGCTTGATGAATATCTTTGGCCCATTGTGCAAAGATGGACAGGTGTTGAGATGAACATGACCAACTGGTGATACATATAAATATCTTTGGCCCGTAGTGCAAAGATGAATATTTGATTTAGGATGTATATTGATTGATGTTATAGGGATAAAATATTGATGATTGACTTTTAAATCATAGAAGATAGTAGACTTCATTCTCTACTTAACTCTTATAATGAATTGTTATTTTCGCTGTGAATATTGATCTAAAACTTGTTGTTCATTAAATTTTATATGATTTATTGAAGGCTAACGATAATTTGTTCTACATTATCTTAGTCATAATATTCTTTACTGGGCTAGTTGAGCTCACTCTTTTCCTTTTTATTTCATTTTTCTTCTCAGGAGGCGAGAATATAGCGGGAACTATTCGGGGTGTGGAGTGATGTTTCAGGGCAGTTGTGAGGGCCCCGAATCCAGGTTCCAAATCACCTTGGATCCGGTTCGATCATTCTATACAATTATTACTATTTGCGAAAGATATAAACATAGATTGTTTATACAATACATATACTCACTATTCCCCAAGGTCGAGTAACCTTAACTTAATACACATTTCATAACTTTTCTAACATATAACATTATTAACATACAATACTTTTACAATTTAGATGCACACAGATCCTAACGCTGGAATTGTCTTTAACCTTTCCTTGTATCCGACGCATTCGCCTTAATCTGCAATATTTTATCATGATATAGCAAGGGTGAGCATAAGGATTGCCCAACAAGTTTAAATTCAACAATATAACGATATATCATGATTGAAGAGTTTGAATAATAAGCTGGCTATAATTCAACAATATAATTGTGAACTAGCAGGAATAAGTTTATGACTGAACAAGTATTATACATGAACAAATATTTTTGAACCGAAGGGTAATGAAGGTGATCAGCCGTTCATACCTGACTTATACATGCAATATGTACAGAGTACAATTATACATGGCAATTAGCAATGATTAACCATAAGCTTATCCAATGAAATACAACTCTTAATAGAGTTAAGTAAAACAAACTTGCCTGAACCGTTGATTATCACAATTGTAATTTATAACGCTTTATCCGAAGACCTAATATTAGTAATATAGATCTCCAATATTAGAATAATATCATCACAGTATAATACTACAAGATATATATATATATATATATATATATATATATATATATATATATATATATATATATAGAATAACCTAAACACATAACCCTATCAGTCTACAACACACATAGGACTCGGTATCAAGTCAAACTATTGAAGTCTGAGTTGAACCCGACACAAAACTATCATCCCGACGGTCTAGTCGGACTTTTATCGAGTCTAAATTCAATTAAACTCTGACTTAACAGTTAACAATTAACTCGGATAATTTTATTTTCAGTCAAAATATTTTTCACAGACTTGTAATAATTTTCACATAATTATTATCATTTATCGTTAATTTTCAATTATTAATACGTATTTAAATGAATTAAATACCACATAATTCCTTTATCATTAATATTTATTTATTATCAAATATTAATGAAATACATGTCATAATATTATAATATATTTATAATATTACAAAGTATTATTAATACCTTAAAATCATATTTATATAATTTTTAAATACTTAAATCCATTATCTAATAATTGCTTTTAATATTAAAATATTAATATTTTAATGATAAAATATCAAAAGTTATATTTTATAACTTAAAACATTTTTATAACACCTAAATCATTTTTATATGATTTATAAAGCATTAAATCCATTTTTTCTTAATTTATTTAATATATTCATTAAATAAACTAATTACCATTAATAATAATTTATTAATGAATTTCATCACAAAATATTAAAAGTCACTGAAAATAACTTAAAATATTTTATTATACCATAATATAATTTTTCATGATTTTTCATGAATTAAAATTATTTTTAAATAATTTATTTAATATTATAATTAAATAAATAAATACCTTTTATATTCCAAAAATATTAAATTTTTTTTGAAATATACTCAAAATAATAAAAAACTATTTTTCAGACTTTAAAATAATTTTTCAGAATTTATTTTGTATTTTTAATAATTAAAAACTATTTTTATCAATTTTTAAATAATTTTCGAAAAATAATAATAATAAACTGTCGCTAAAGGGCCCTATAGCGACAGACCCGTCGCTATAGGTGTTCTTGGTCATGTTCTTCAGGTTCATGTCAGACTACAAGGTTGGACGTCTGACCAACTATAATTCATGGGTCTAGAGGTATCTGGGTTTGATTATGTGCTCAGACTATAGTATTAATGCAATACTACAATCCTAAACAAACAACATGGCCATCGTATATCGAATCCGAGAGATCTGGGCTCTCAAAAAGCTTGTCAGGCTTCATATGGGTTTTCTGGGTAACCCAGAAACCCAGTCAGTTACGAGTGACCACTTTGTGGCTCACAAATATTAGGGTTCTGGTCATTAAATTAGCGTTCTTAAAGTCTAAACATGTAGAACTAATGTCAGTGTATAACATAATAACATTATATCATCCTAAAAACAACAGATCTACATGAATCAAGCCGGTCAAACTAATGGTCAGGACTGTTCTTGAGAAAATCTGGGTTTCCCAGATTTTGGCAACAGCTGGTGGTCAACGGTACTTTGACCAATGTTATTTATGAATCTGTTAACGATTTTGGTGATTTAAGGACACTATTCTGTAGTCCTCATGTCATAATACAATACTAAAACAACAAAATTGCCAACCAAGCAAACAACTGCAAGATCTAGAGCCTTGAAATCGTTGTCAGACGGTTTCTGGGTAAATCTGGGTTACCCAGAACAGTTGGTCAATGCGGGTCAACGATCTTTGGTCCTTCATCACTTTCCATATACACGTGGTCTGAGCTTAATTCTAGATTCAGATCAAAGACCATACAACAAAGAACAAATTCATAACACAAAATACACCAAACATCAAACACACACAGATCTATGAGGTCTGACATATGACTGTCAGACCATCTTTTCCCATTTTTCCAGATTTTAGAAAATGCTTGATTCGTGCATCTAAGTGTTATAGATCCATGATCTATCAACCCAAATCACTTAGACACCCTATTACATATATCTAACCAATCAAATACAACATCTAACAACAAATCAAAAGATTTTTAAAATTTAGGGTTTTTATACCTTTGAGCTTTGATTCATGAATCTGATCCTTGTTTTCTGACCTTGAAATGCTAACACATGATCTTAGCTTTTTATCTTACTATCTCTCACTTCCTATTTCCAAATTTCTAGAGAGAGAGGTTCTTGGTTCATATGAGAAATAAAGGGAGTCTTTTTCTCTCTCTTTAATCTTATATAATGTAATAATACATTGAATGTGGCTGTCAAAATGGCTGAGCTTGCTGGATATAATGCACATGGAGTGGTTAGATTTGGTGAACCACTCACCTAAAGCCAAAACCTACATGTTAGCCTCAATAATGTACACAAGGGTGTTATAGTCATTTCCCATTTAATTCTAGAATTTCCATTTGTTGTAAACCCTTAGGGTTTAGGGTTTGAGTGGATTTAGAGTTTGGAGCATTCTTAAGGTTTAGGGTTTGAAACCCTTAGGGTTTACACATTTAATTTTCTAAAATTTTAATTTAGGTTTTTAGAAAATTAATATTTCTAACTTATAATTAGAATTTTCTAATTATATAAAATTTTCTTAATCATAACTTAAACATTGCTAATTAGGATTAATATTTTCTAATTACAATCGCTAATTAAGCAATTAGGGTCAAAATGGTCATTAGGGTTTATAACCCACGAATTATGGTTTCTAATAGAAAATTAATTTTTCTAAAATAGAAATTAGATTTTGTAATTAGATTAAAGTTTTCTACTTACTAATAACTTGAAAATTAGGATTAATATTTCCTAATTATCATTAAAACTATTAAATCAACAATTAAGTTTTCCCTAATTATAAATTAGGGTTTCAGATTTTGAAATTAAGATTTTCTAACCAATTTGTTAAGATTAACCCTAATTAATCATATAATTATTTACACATACACCATTAAGCTCCCAATTTAGGGTTTTATACACCGAATTAGGGTTTTAAATTCTCGAAATAGAAATTAGGGTTTTTAGAACCGGTTTCTAGGGTTTCTTGTTAAACGCTAGGGTTTTCTAACCGAACGTTGACGTTCTTAAAATATACTTAGGGTTTATTACAGATATCGTTTATCTGGTCAACTCTTGACCCTTAACCACATACTGTACACATATACACAGAACATAATCACGTTTTCCTTAATCCTGAATAATTTACCTAAATCCTTCACAGAATTTTGAAATCCTCAAATTTCTATCTTAAAAATATCATACGCATACACTTATTTTCTGTCTAGGTTCTAATTTTGAACCTTAATTCAATTAATAAAAATTTTAAAAAAATTCAAAATTCTCGGGTTGTCACAGCAGTTGTTTTAGCAGTCCTCACAATTTTGTAAAATAGTGTATCAATAATTGTAATGAGGACTTATTTGAGTTTGGATATTGTCTAGAAGACAATATTTGTATTTAAACTCACAGCATATGTGTTGTCGTATTTTGTACGACATTTGTAATAATGAAGTTGTAGTTATTTTTTGTACCATGTATTTGGCGACTCAGAATGGGTTGCGTGGACCTATTTTGGAGGCGTCACACAGACTCTATTTTATATTGAGCAAGTTTTCTAACTTACACAATTTTGAATGTTGTGCAAGTATCTACACTTTATCTCGTGGACGTAAGTTCCTAACCATATATCATTCAAGCTTGTGCTATTATTGCTCTTACAAGTAAATCCTTGAAAGTATAATTCATATCTTATGACTTAATACTTCGTAGTTTAGAAATGAAATTGCTTACAGTTTTCGAACCTTAATTTCGGATGATAAATGCTCATGTATATATTTTAAAAGAAAGTTGTCTAAGCCATTGACTCGGCTAGACTATTGGTATATGATCAAAAGCTATCCAAACCAAATTAACTTGGTACGGACTCTTATAAATCACTGAGTTGAACAACCCTTTTGGAAGGGAAAATATATTTGTCGAGAGATTGACGTGCGCACATGAGTATGATTACATGTTATGCATGACATAGGGTACTTTAGGCTGATCACCTGTTGTACTCGTTTGATGGAATATCAGTTTATTACTGTAAATCCTAGCAGAAGTTCATAGTCCTTAGTGACTGCTCAGTATTCATTACTTTAAAATTTTGAATTGAATAAGCGTTTGTAATTCAGTTAATATGCACACCTAGAAGGGGGGGGGGTGAATAGGTGTTTAAGCTTAAAGTGATAAAGGGTGAAAACTTTTTAAAATTTTCTGCTACAGGTATAATTCAGATAGCTACACCTGTC